>CM065590.1:441138316-441625293 GCA_033119425.1 Bufotes viridis | reverse complement strand
CAGTCTCTTATGCTGTTTGAAGACTCTGCTGGCAGGGTTTCCCAAGGGAATCCACCTAGCCCTTCCCCAGTGGTAGAAGACATAGAATGCACTGATGCACAACCGCTGATGTTTCCTGATGATGAGGACATGGGAATACCACCTCATCGGAGTCCGCACGTCTCTGATGATGACGAAATACAGGTGCCAACTGCTGCGTCTTTCTGCAGTGTGCAGACCGAACAGGAGGTCAGGGAGGAAGACTGTGTGGAAGACGATGCAGGGGACGATGAGGTCCTAGACCCCACATGGAATGAAGGTCGTGCCACTGACTTTCATAGTTCAGAGGAAGAGGCAGTGGTGAGACCGAGCCAACAGCGTAGCAAAAGAGAGAGCAGGGGGCAAAAGCAGAACAGCCGCCTCCAAGAGAGTTCGCCTTTCTACTGGCCACCGCCACCAGGGACCGAGCACCCCAAAGGCAGCTTCAAGGAGTTCCCTGGCATGGCACTTCTTTAAACAATGTGCTGACGACAAGACCCGAGTGGTTTGCACGCTGTGCCATCAGAGCCTGAAGCGAGGCATTAACGTTCTGAACCTTAGCACAACCTGCATGACCAGGCATCTACATGCAAAGCATGAACTGCAGTGGAGTAAACACCTTAAAAGCAAGGAACTCACTCTGGCTACCCCTGCTCCCTCTTCTGCTGCTGCCTTGGCCTCTTCCTCCGCCTCGGGAGGAATGTTGGCACCTGCCGCCCACCAAACAGAGGATGTGCCACCGACAACACCACCTGCGTCACCAAGCATCTCCACCATGTCACACGGCAGCGCTCAGCTCTCCATCTCACAAACCTTGGAGAGAAAGCGTAAATTCCCACCTAGCCACCCTCGAGCCCTGGGCCTGAATGCCAGCATTTCCAAACTACTGGCCTTTGAAATGCTGTCATTCAGGCTGGTGGACACAGACAGCTTCAAACAGCTGATGTCCATGGCTGTCCCACAGTATGTTGTTCCCAGCCGCCACTACTTCTCCAAGACAGCCGTGCCTTCCCTGCACAACCAAGTATCCAATAAAATCAAGTGTGCACTGCGCAACGCCATCTGTGGCAAGGTCCACCTAACCACAGATACGTGGACCAGTAAGCACGGCCAGGGACGCTATATCTCACTGCACACTGGGTAAATGTAGTGGCGGCTGGGCCGCAGGCGGAGAGTTCCTTGGCGCACGTCCTTCCGCCGCCAAGGATCGCAGGGCATCATTCTTTGCCTCCTGTAGCCTCCTCCTCCTACTCGGCTTCCTCCTCCTCTGCTTCCACCAGCTCATCCAGTCTGCCACACACCTTTACCACCAACTTCAGCACAGCCCGGGGTAAACGTCAGCAGGCCATTCTGAAACTCATATGTTTGGGGGACAGGCCCCACACCGCGCAGGAGTTGTGGCGGGGTATTGAACAACAGACCGACGAGTGGTTTCTGCCGGTGGGCCTCAAGCCCGGCCTGGTGGTGTGCGATAATGGGCGAAATCTCGTCGCAGCTCTGGGACTAGCCGGTTTGACGCACATCCCTTGCCTGGCGCATGTGCTGAATTTGGTGGTGCAGAAGTTCATTCACAACTACCCCGACATGTCAGAGCTGCTGCATAAAGTTAGGGCCGTCTGTGCGCGCTTCCACCGTTCACATCCTGCCGCTGCTCGCCTGTCTGAGCTACAGTGGAACTTCGGCCTTCCCGCTCACCGCCTCATATGCGACGTGCCCACCAGGTGGAACTCCACCTTGCACATGCTGGAGAGACTGTGCGAGCAGCAGCAGGCCATAGTGGAGTTTCAGCTGCAGCACGCGTCAGTCGCACTGCGCAACAGTACCACTTCACCACCAATGATTGGGCCTCCATGCGAGATCTGTGTGCCCTGTTGCGCTGTTTCGAGTACTCCACCAACATGGCCAGTGGCGATGACACCGTTATCAGCGTTACAATACCACTTCTATGTCTCCTTGAAAAAACGCTTAGGGCGATGATGGAAGAGGAGGTGGCCCAGGAGGAGGAGGAGGATGAGGGGTAATTTTTAGCACTTTCAGGCCAGTCTGTTAGAAGTGGCTCAGAGGGAGGTTTTTTGCAACAGCAGAGGCCAGGTACAAATGTGGCCAGCCAGGGCCCACTACTGGAGGACGAGGAGGATGGAGGTGGAGGAGGATGAGGATGAAGCAGGTTAACAGCGGGGTGGCACCCGACACAGCTCACGCCCATCACTGGTGCGTGGCTGGGGGGATACGGAGGACGATGACGATACGCCTCCCACAGAGGACAGCTTGTCCTTACCTCTGGGGAGCCTGGCACACATGAGCGATTACATGCTGCAGTGCCTGCGCAACGACATCAGAGTTGCCCACATTTTAACGTGTGCTGACTACTGGGTGGCCACCCTGCTGGATCCACGGTACAAAGACAATGTGCCCACTTTACTTCCTGCACTGGAGCGTGATAGGAAGATGCGCGAGTACAAGCGCACACTGGTAGACGCGCTCCTGAGAGCATTCCCAACTGTCACAGGGGAACAGGTGGAAGGCCAAGGCCAAGGCAGAGGAGGAGCTAGAGGTCGCCCACGCAGCAGTGTCACGGCCAGCTCCTCTGAGGGCAGGGTTAGCATGGCAGAAATGTGGAAAAGTTTTGTCTCCACGCCACAGCTAACTGCCCCACCACCTGATACGGAACGTGTTAGCAGGAGGCAACATTTCACTAACATGGTTGAACAGTACATCTGCACACAACTCCACATACTGACGGATGGTTCGGCCCCATTCAACTTCTGGGTTTCCAAATTGTCCACGTGGCCAGAATTAGCATGTTATGCCTTGGAGGTGCTGGCCTGCCCGGCGGTCAGTGTTTTGTCTGAACGTGTATTCAGCATGGCAGGGGGCGTCATTACTGACAAACGCAGCCGCTTGTCCACAGCCAACGTGGACAAGCTGACATTCATAAAAATGAACCAGGCATGGATCCCACAGGACCTGTCCCTCCCTTGTGCAGAATAGAGATTTATAACTGCCTCCCCCTCAACCATGTATTCTTGTACTCCGGGGCACTTCTTTATTGAATCCTCATTTTTTTAACTTTACCATGATCTTGCAGTGCAACCTAAAGTTGAATGAACCTCTCCTCTGTCTGGGTGGTGGGGCCAAATTAACTGAAAGTGGCCTTCTCCGGTGGTGGGTGATATGACGCATGATTCCTTGCTGTGGGACCTCTCTCCTCTGTCTGGGTGGTGGGGCATAAATAACTGAAAGTGGCCTTCTCCAGTGGTGGGTGATATGACGCATGATTCCTTGCTGTGGGACCTCTCTCCTCTGTCTGGGTGCTGGGGCCGAATTAATTGAAAGTGGCCTTCTCCAGTGGTGGGTGATATGACGCTTGATTCCTTTCTGTGGGACCTCTCTCCTCTGTCTGGGTGCTGGGGCCGATATAACTGAGTGGCCTTCTCCAGTGGTGGGTGATATGACGCATGATTCCTTGCTGTGGGAACTGTATCCTCGGTCTGGGTGCTGGGCCGAAATAACTGAAAGTGGCCTTCTCCAGTGGTGGGTCATATGACGCATGATTCCTTGCTGTGGGAGCTCTCTCCTCTGTCTGGGTGCTGGGGCCAAAATAACTGAAAGTGGCCTTCTCCAGTGGTGGGTGATATGACGCATGATTCCTTGCTGTGGGACCTCTCTCCTCTGTCTGGGTGCTGGGGCCGAAATAACTGAAAGTGGCCTTCTCCAGTGGTGGGTGATATGACGCATGATTCCTTGCTGTGGGACCTCTCTCCTCTGTCTGGGTGCTGGGTCTGAAATAACTGAAAGTGGCCTTCTCCAGTGGTGGGTGATATGACGCATGATTCCTTGCTGTGGGACCTGTATCCTCTGTCTGGGTGCTGGGTCCGAAATAACTGAAAGTGGCCTTCTCCAGTGTTGGGTGATATGACGCATGATTCCTTGCAGTGGGACCTCTCTTCAATTGATATTGGTTACATTTTATTTATTTTATTTTATTTTAATTAATTTCCCTATCCACATTTGTTTGCAGGGGATTTACCTACATTTTGCTGCCTTTGGCAGCCCTCTAGCCCGTTCCTGGACTATTTTACAGCCTTTTTAGTGCCTAAAAGTTCGGGTCCCCATTGACTTCAATGGGGTTCAGGTTCGGGATAAAGTTCGGGTCAAGTTCGGATCCCGAACCCGAACATTTTCGGGAAGTTCGGCCGAACTTCCAGGTGTTCGCTCATCTCTATTTACAAACTTTGTTAACCCTTTAGGTGTTCCACAAGATTTAATGGCAGATGGAGGAACAATTTTAGAATTTCGATTTTTTTTTTTAAAAAATTTCCATTTTAATCCATTTTTGCCAGTAATAGAGTAAGGGTTAACAGCCAAACAAAACTCAATATGGATTGCCCTGATTCTGTAGTTTGCAGAAACACCCCATATGTGGTGGTAAACTACTATTTGGCCAAACGGCATGACATAGAAGAAAGGGAACGCCATATGGTTTTTGGAAGGCAGATTTTGCTGGACTGGTTTATTTACACCATGTACCCTTTCAAGCCCCCTGTTGCACCCCTAGAGTAGAAACTCCATAAAAGTGACCCCATCTTGGAAACTATGAGATAAGGTGGTAGTGTGTTTGGTACTATTTTAGGGTAAATATAATTTTTGGTTGCTCTATATTACACTTTTTTGAGGCAAGGTAACAAAAAAAATGTATCCTAAAATTGTTTCTACATTCGCCATCAAGTTTTGTGGAACACCTAAAGGATTAACAAAGTTTGTAAAGGAATTTTTGAATACCTTGAGGGGTGTAGTTTCTTAAATGGGGTCACTTTTTTGAAGTTTCTAGTCTAGGCTACATCAGGGGGGCTTCTAATGAGACATGTTGTAAATAAACCAGTCCATCAAAATCTGCCTTCCAGAAACCATATGGCGTTCCCTTCTTTCTATGCCCTGCCTTGTGGCTATTTATGTGTACTTTGTTTTTATTAGTATTATTATTATTTTCAAAGCAGATTAAGTCATACATATACATACATATATGAATGTTCAAAATTGGGAACGCGTAGGTTCCAAACATCAATACAGTGATATTACAATACGCCAAACTAGCTTCTATAGAGCCTTAACTCCATTCCTAACAAGCCATCAATTATCATTGTAACAAGAAAAAGGTCTTCCGCTTCAATGGTATAATTGGTACAGTACGCTAGTAATCCGGATCCATGATCCAGAGCGAGGTAATGTATGGCTGGCCACAGTTGGATTCCAAATATACAATCAGTAGACAAACAAAAAGGAAAAGGGGGGGGGGGGTAAAGGTCAAGGAAAGTTAAAGAATTGAGAGGTAGGTAGGTGAGCAGCTTGCCTCGCCGGCTATGTACTCCTTCCAGCTGTCCTGCTAAGTTCCTGGATCAGGGCTTAGAGAAATCCGAAGAGTGAAGGAAGTCTATAACCGAGTTCCACCTGAGATAAAACACGCTCTCCGTGTTATGAGAAATTGCAATGAACTCCTCCATCAGTAAGAGGTGTTTAAGTTCAGTAGCCCATTCGCTAAGAAAGGGTGCAGAAGTAGATTTCCAATGTCTCGGTATGACCATGCGTGCCGCTGTGAGAAAAAACCTCAGGGCATTTTTCTTCACTTGGGCGAAGGTGCCTGTCAGAAGTGACAAGAGGGAGACTTTGGGAGTGTTGGGGACGTTAGACCTCGAGAATTTGTTGTACACAGAAAAGACCAAGTCCCAGAATGTCTTTATAAGCGGGCAGTCCCACCAGATGTGGTATATTGAGCCAGTTGCCTCATTGCACCTCCAACACAAGTCAGAGACACTCGGGTACATCTTATGTAGCGTCAAAGGGCAGTGATACCATCTAACTAAGATCTTGAAGTTTTTTCCTTAGCCATAGCAGCCATCGATGGTCCATGAGAGAGTGTACACATCCGCCTAATTTCCTCCTCTGAAAAGGACACCTGCAAATCCGCTTCCCATTTCTGGAAGAAGAGAGCAGTGCCCGGGTTGTTTGAATCTAACAGGATCTGGTATATCTGAGACAGTAATTTGTAGTGGGCGTTTGGGCGAATGTAGAGTGTTTCAAAGGCCGTAAGATCAGGGCACGATTCAGCGCCCAACAATCGCCTTAAAAAAGATCTCAGTTGGGTATAAGCCAACCACAGGGAGCCCCAACCCCCGTCTGCTCTCAGGAACAAGAGAATCATAGGGTTGTATAACGTTCCGCTTAAAGGCGTCGCGGACTCTGGGAATCAGGGACTTATGCCAGATCAGAAAATCCTCAGCCTGTTACACACAGCCAGGGATCTCAGCCAACCAGCCCGGGACCAATGGGGGCGGTCCCGGACGAGCGATCACTCTGATTGGCTAGTCTGTACAGACTAGCCAATCAGAGCATTCTAATGCCGGCTGAAAGATTCTGGTGGACCAGAACCTTCTAAAATGTACAAATGATATGATATCGAGCGATCAAAAAGGCGTATGCGCCCCAAAATAGTGCCAATCAAACCGCCATCTCATCTCGCAAAAAATAAGCTCCTACATAAGACAGTTGCCCCCAAAAAATAAAAAATATGGCTTTCATAGGAGAAATAAAAAAATCATTTTTTTCAAAACTGCTTTATTATGTAAAACTGAAATAAACAACCAAAAAAAGTAGTCATATTTGGTATTGTCGTATCCGTAACAACCTGCTCTATAAAATTACCACATGATCTAACCTGTCAGTAAATAACAAAAAATAAAAACGGTGCCAAAACAGCTATTTTTTGTTACCTTGCCTCAAAAAAGTGTAATATAGAGCAACCAAAAATAAATAGTACCAACAAAACTGCCACCTTATCCCGTACCTTCCAAAATGGGGTCTTTTTTGTGAGTTTCTACTCTAGGGGTGCATCAGGGGGTCTTCAAATGTGACATGGCAACTTAAAATGATCCCAGTGAAAACTGCCCTCCAAAAACCATATGGCGTTCCTTTCCTTCTGCGCCCTGCAGTGTCCCCGTAAAGCAGTTTACGACCACATATGGGGTGTTTCTGTAAACTATAGAATCAGGGCAATAAATATTGAGTTTTGTTTGGCTGTTAACCCTAGCTTTGTTAGCATAAAAAAAATGATTAAAATGGAAAGTTTGCCAAAAAAGTGAAATTGTGAAATGTCATCTCCATTTTCCATTAATTCTTGTAGAACGCCTAAAGGGTTAACAAAGTTTGTAAAATCAGTTTTGTATTCCTTGAGGGGTGTAGTTTCTAAAATGGGGTCATTTATGGGGGGTTTCCACTATGTACGCCTCACAAAGTGACTTCAGACCTGAACTGGTCCTTAAAAAGTGGGTTTTGGAAATTTTCTTAAAAAATTTAAGATTTGCTTCTAAACTTCTAAGCCTTCTAACATCCCAAAAAAAGAAAATGCCATTTACAAAATGACCCAAACATGAAGTAGACATACGGGAAATGTAAAGTAATAGTTATTTTACGGGGTATGACTATCTGGTTTAAAAACAGAGAAATAAAAATTTTGAAAATTGCGAATTTTTCCAAATTTTTTATAAATTTTGTATTTTTTTATAAATAAAAATGAAATATTTTGACTCAAATTTACCTCTGTCATGAAGTACAATATGTGACTAGAAAACATTCTCAGAATGGCTTGGATAAGTGAAAGCGTTTTAAAGTTGTCACCACATAAAGTGACTCATGTCAGATTTGCGAAAAATGGCCTGGTTCTTAAGGTGAAAAATGGCCCGGTCCTAAAGGGGTTAGGCAGGTAAAGTAGATGAAGCTGCTTAGGAATTTGTAAACCGAAATAAGTCAGGCTAGTTGCCTGCCACTTAAAGGGGAAGCTACCCTGGAGTAGAGATGGCCCGAACTATTCGCCGGCGAACAGTTCCCGGCGAACATAGCTTGTTCGCGTCCGCTGCGGCGGGCGAACATATTCGATGTTCGCGTTTGCCCTATACTTTATTATTGAGCAAACTTTGACCCTGTACCTCACAGTCAGCAGACACATTCCAGCCAATCAGCATACCCTCCCTCCCAGACCCTCCCACCTCCTATCTAAACGCAAGGACAGCATCCATCTTAGATTCATTCTGAAGCTGCAGTGTTAGTAATTGTAAATCACAATGCGATAAATATAACCTATATTATTCGCATTGCGATTACAACTTAGATCTGAGTTCCTAATGGTTGTATTGCTAGAAAATAACGACGATGACGAATATAGCACTATATTCTCAACCTTCGTTATATTCTAGCAATACAACAAGCATTAGGAACTCAGATCTAAGTTGAATTCGCAATGCGATTAATATAACCTGCATTAATCGCATTGCTAATTCAACTTAGAGCTGAGTTCCTAATGGTTGTTGTATTACTAGAATATACGTTATATTCTAGCAATACAACCATTAGGAACTCAGCTCTAAGTTGTAATCGCAATCGAATAATACTTCCAATTATTAATCGCTTTCCGAATCCATTTGATGCCTCTATTTGATTGTATATGACTGTTGACTATGACTACCACCAACGTTCTGCTGCCTCCAAAGCAAGATATCTGAACCCCCCAGGGGCCATTTGGGCGTTTTTGATAGAAAACGCATCAAGAACGCATCAAAAACGCATCTGCGTTTTTATAATTTTTTCATTTTTTATTTTATTTTTTTGTGTATTTTGCCACATTTGGTTGCATAGTTACATTTGGTATAGGCAAATATGGTAGTCTAGATCAATACTCTGCCCAAATCTATATTCAGCTACATGGCTTAGAAAATATGCTGTCAAACAATGATCCTAGGTTTTGGTATAGACACATGATCTAGACTACCATATTTGCCTATACCAAATGTAAATATGCAACCAAATGTGGCAAAATACACAAAAAAATTAACGAAAAAATTATAAAATCGCAGATACGTTTTTGATGCGTTTTTTATCTAAAACGCCCAAATGGCCCCTGGGGGTTCATATATCTTGCTTTGGAGGCAGCAGAACGTTGGTGGTAGTCATAGTCAACCGTCATATACAATCAAATAGAGGCATCAAATGGATTCACAAAGCGATTAATAATTGTAAGTATTATTCACATTGCGATTACAACTTAGAGCTGAGTTCCTAATGATTGTATTGCTAGAATATAACGTATATTCTAGCAATACAACAACCATTAGGAACTCAGCTCTAAGTTGAATTCGCAATGTGATTAATGCAGGTTATATTAATCGCATTGAGAATTCAACTTAGATCTGAGTTCCTAATGGTTGTTGTATTGCTAGAATATAACGAAGATTGAGAATATAGCGCTAAATTCTCAATCTTCGTTATATTCTAGCAATACAACCATTAGGAACCCATCTCTAAGTTGAATTCGCAAATAAGATGTCCCAAACAATTCACCAGCGAATAGTTCTCGACGAACATAGGTTGTGCGCGTTCGTCGCGGCGGGCGAACATATGCGATGTTAGGTCCACCCCCTATCATTGAGTAAACTTTGACCCTGTACCTCACAGTCAGCAGACACATTTCAGCCAATCAGCAGCATACCCTCCCTCCCAGACCCTCCCATCTCCTGGACAGTATCCATTTTAGATTCATTCGGAAGCTGCAGTCTTAGTGAGAGGAGGGAGAGTGCAGTTGCTGCTGATTTAATAGGGAAATCGATAGCTAGGCTAGTGTATTCAGTGTCCACTCCAGTACTGAAAGACTCATCAGATCTCTGCTGTAAGGACAGCGTCCTGACAGCACCCCAAAAAGCCCTTTTTAGGGCTAGTACATCAGTCTACCTCCCAGACCCTTCCACCTCCTATCAAAAAGCAAGGACGGCATCCATCTTAGATTCATTCTGAAGCTGCAGTGTTAGTAGTTGTAATCGCAATGCGATTAATATAACCTGTATTAATCGCATTGGGATTACAACTTAGATCTGTTCCTAATGGTTGTATTGCTAGAATATAACAAAGATTGCGAATATAGCGCTATATTCGTTATATTCGTCAATTCTAGCAATACAACCATTAGAACTCAGATCTAAGTTGTAATGCAATGCGATTAATACAGGTTATATTAATCGCATTGCGTAATCAAACTTAGAGCTGAGTTCCTAATGGTTGTATTGCTAGAATTTCTAGCAATACAACCATTAGGAACCCAGCTCTAAGTTGAATTCGCAATGCGATTAATATAACCTGTATTAATCGCATTACAATTACAACTACCACACTCTGCGTCAACTAGGTATTTTTCCATTGGGGTTTTGCCATGGATCCCCCTCCGGCATGTCACAGTCCAGGTATTAAGCCCCTTGAAACAACTTTTCCATCACTATTGTGGCGAGAAGGAGTCCCTTTGGTTTTAAAAATTCGCCTGTCTATTGAAGTCTATGGCGGTTCGCACTGTTCGCACGCTCGCGAACATTTGCGGAAGTTCGCGTTCGCTGTTCGCGAACGGAAAATTTTATGTTCGCGACATCACTACCCTGGAGGTGCTGAACATCTTCCATATAAAAAGAGAGATGTTCAACATCTCGCTTTTGGTGGGGTTTATCTTGAAATTACTAAGATGACCGAACTTTTGAAATTTCTTGAGAATAGAGGGGATGGACACGTAGGGGTTAGATATATACATAAGAAGATCGACTGCGTACAGAGCGAGCTTATCATGAACATTACCCATTTCTATACCCGTGATATTCACATTAGAACGCAGAGCGTTGGCCAGGTGTTCCATTGCAATTACATACAATAAGGGTGAAAGCGGACACCCTTGGCGCATTCCATTGTGGATGGCAAAAGACACCGCTGAAACCCCATTCGCTCTCACTCTAGCCGTCGGGCCAGTATACAAAGCTCCTATCTTTCCTACAGCCAGCGGCCCTAAGCCAATCTGTATCAACTCAGCCAACACAAATTTCCAATTGACTCTGTCAAATGCCTTTTTGGCGTAGACTGCGAAGAGACAGAGAGGCTTCCTATAATCCTTAGCCTTGGCTACAATGTTAATAGTTCTGATGGTGTTGTCCCTAGCTTCCCTCCCAGGGACAAACCCTACCTGATCGCTTCGGATAACACTAGGAAGGATCTTGTTAAGGCGGTTCGCCAGGGCTTTAGAGTAAATTTTAATATCGCAATTGATGAGCGAGATGGGCCTGTAATTATTGCACACAGTAGGGTCTTTATTGGGTTTTGGAATCACGATTATGCTCGCTTCCAGTGACTGTTTAGAGAATGGGCAAGAGGAAGAGATACTGTTAAAAACCTTTAGTAGGAAGGGGAGGAGTAGCTCTTTAAAGGTCTTAAAGAAGGGAGGAGAAAAGCCATCAGGGCCAGGACTCTTGCCCCCCTTCAAGGATTTCAGAACCACCTCTAGCTCCTCTGCTGAAAAGTCAGTTTCCATCTCCTCTCCTGTCTCCCTGGGTATCATCGGAAGAGCTGTGTCTGCAATATATGTATCAATTTTACGTTCGAACGCGTACTCCGACATATCTGCGTAATGACCCCTAATGTTGTACAAGTTCTCGTAGTAGAGCTGAAAGGTCTCCGCTATGAGCGCAGGGTGGTGTACAGGGTTGCCGGACCTATCTATAATAGAGGGGATGTAGCCTGCTTGTTGACGGGGGGGGGGGGGGATGTAACGTGCCAGGGCCTTCCCGGGTTCATTTGAGTGTTCAAAAAGATAACTGCAAAATCGTTCGTCGTTTTTATGGATAGATTTCGAAAGCAGCTCTTTAATCTGCTCACGGAAACTAGTAAGTTCCGTCAAGACTGAGGGGTCCTGTGATTTTTTGTAGGTTTGTTCTAGAATAGACACCTTCTCCAGTAGGCGGCTTAACTTAATCCCCCGTTGTTTCTTTAGTCTAGCTCAATGACTGATAAAGACTCCTCGGATCACGCATTTTAGTGCCTTCCACTGAAGAGGAAGAGCTGTCTCATCTAGCGTATGTGTCTCAAGGAATTGCTTAATAGCTGACTCAATGTCGCTCCTGCATACACTATCGTTCAGAAGGGACTCATTCAATCTCCACGTCCATTCCGCCGCCACTAAACCCGGCAGCTGGAGGACAAGAAGACTGGTGAGTGGTCCGACCAAACCGGAGTACCAATACGTGCAGATGGGGAGAATGACAGGGCATGATGAAAGATTAGGAATTTGTCTAGTCTGCTATATGAGCAGTGAGCCGGGGAGTAATATGTGTAGTCCCTATCTCTGGGATGAAGTATTCGCCAAACATCCACCAACCTCCTAGCATAGAGTTTCTGCTTTTAGCAGACCTGGGGACCGTCGTTGTGCCCGTAGACGAGTCCAACGAAGGCTCCAGAACCAGGTTGAAATCTCCTCCCAGCAGCACCACTCCTTCCGCGAAGGAGTCTAATTTCGATAAAATACCTGAGAGGGCTCGGTTCTGTCCGGAGTTAGGCAGATATAGATTTCCGATGGTGTACACTCTCTCATGGATCCTCAACTTCAAGAAGAGGTAGCGGCCGCCAGGATCCACCTGTGAGTCAACTAAAACATAAGGTAGAAATTTATGAAGGGCAATGGAAACCCCTTTTTGATTTTGATTCTGGATTGGTGCTATGGGCCCAGAAACAGTAATGCTGGGATCGAATTCTCGGGATATGGTCGCCCCTGAATTGTGTTTTCTGCAAAATAAAATCTGCACCCTCTCTTTATGCATACCATACAGAACCCCTGATCTTTTCTCAGGGGTGTTAAAACCCCTCACATTAAGGGAAGCTAGCCTGATCTTAGGTGGGCTCATCATTAAACCCGGAGCTGGGCATAACCGGGATAGCTATAAGAGATCAATAACAGGAGTGTTCTGTGGGTAAAGAAGTTGGCAAGGGGAAGTCACACATAAGACAGAGAACAAGGAGTAGTAGTTAAGAAATTGTAAGAGGGTGCAAGGTATCATATGCGATGGCAGGTACGTGTCACCGAGGTTGCTGGCCTCGGTGAGGTGAGAGCCGGGGTTTTTGTCTGCAGCAGCTTATGCTGCTAGACTTTGTTACTTAGTTTGGCTGCAAAGCTAATCCGGGCCGGCTCTTACTGGGAGTAGGTAAAGTGTAGGGTGGGTGCCTACTCCCCACGGTCCAGTCCTGGTTTTGGGCTGGATATAAAACACAGCCAGCAGCTGTGTCTGGGTGGTGATTATCCTGGAGCCTGCTAACAGGACTGTGAGGTTCTCTGTGCTGGAGGACGGAGCTCAGCAAGGTGGTGTTTCCCTGCAACCTGAAGGTGGAATCGCCTGCGGCTGGGCCGACTGCTAGGTGTGAACCCGCACCTAAACCACCCAGGTGACTGGACCCTGTGTTGGCCTGTTTTTGTTTTGCCACGTTATTTCCGTTGTGTGTGAACTGTCACCAAAGAGACTGTTTTTCATTTATGGTGTGCAAGTGTGAATAAAACACTGTTTGTTGCACAATCTGGACTCCTTGTTTTGCCTCTAAACTGCACCCGCACCGCTGTCTACCAGAGCGACTCCCACATTTGGTGGACGGATGCGGGCATGCGCAGTGAGGCTGGCGTGAGCGCCGAAGTTTTGTTTTTCTAAAGTGCATGGAATATATTAAGCCAGCAAAGCTGCAAGCAGGAGTTTCTGGCAACATGGAGGCTGCTGTGAAGGCTCTCATAGAGGCTAACGTGCAGCAGCGGGAGACTAACCAGCTACTGCTACAACATGTGATGGCGTTACAGGCGGCAGGAGCGTCCCACCACGTCCATGATGCCCGGAAGCGGTCCGTGCGGCGATCCCAAAAATGACCCCGCAGAGCGGCGTTGAGGCGTACCTGGCGGTTTTTGAGAAGGTCGCCGTGAGGGAAAAGTTACCCGTGACCAGTGGGCTGAGGTGGTCGCTCCTTTCCTGGCTTCCGGACCCCAGCAGGTGTTTTTCGACTTGTCGGACGATCAAGCGGCAGATTATGACACCGTGAAAGGAGAGATCCTCGCCAGACTGGGCGTGAACGTGCTGGTCCGCGCCCAAAGAGTCCACCAGTGGGACTTTAAAGCGACTGAACCCGCTAGGCCGCAGTACTACGATCTGCTGCACAGGCTGCAAAAGTGGCTGCAGCCCGATCTACTAAGTCCCACTGCCATGCTGGATCGACTGTTGGCGGACATCTTTTGGAGGGCCCTGCCTTATCCCCTCCAGCACTGGATCGGCCAGGTATCGCCCACCAATGCCCTGGAGATGAGTCGACCTGGTGGAGCGCTACGAGGCCACCAGAAACCTGCAGGGGACTCTTGCGGGGAAGGGGTCAGTCAAACCCGGAGGCCTCTGCCCCAGTTCCGGCGTCCGGCGACAGAGCGGCCTGCACGGTATATACCCCCTGCGAGTCCGCCTCCCGTGGTATGCTGGAGGTGTCAGGAGCCAGGCCACATCAGGAGCCGACTGTCCGCATCGGGATGAGCCGATGGATATGAACTACGAGGGTCGTCACTCCCTGTATGCACGGAAGCTGTGCGCAACTGGCACCCGTGAGGTGCAGGACCATAACCACCTGTGTCAGGTAGAGGTGGGAGACTCTCTGGCGGTGGCTCTGCTGGACTCCGGGAGTTTAGTCTCCCTGGTAAGGGCTGCCCTTGTACGGCCTGCGGAGTATACTGGCCGTAAAGTCGGGGTCCTGTGCATCCATGGAGACCTGAAAGTCTACCCCACTGCACTAGTGACTTTGTCCACCGCGGCTGGTAGGTGGACCCACGAGGTGGCTGTCGCTACTAAACTCCCACACGAACTGATACTTGGGAGGGACTTCCCGGTTTTCCGGCGCTGTGGCCGGTAATAAAGGTATCTGAGGGACCCGAGACAGGGGTGACCCTAGTGGAGTGGCCTGATACCACTGGAAGGCCAGAACCCTGGGAGCCCGAGTCTGAAGGGCCGGCGGTAGGGGTGACCACTGCTCCAGCGGTAGAGGGAGACAACCCCACTGAGTGTAATGGTGGGAGACACGGAGGACTTGCCACCGGGACCTGAGTTGGCAGACCTCAATGTCTCCGGGGAAAATTTTGGGACCGCACAACACCGGGACCAAACCCTAACCAGGGCCTGGGAGAATGTGCTGGAAATTGATGGGAAACCCCAGAAACCAGGGGCTGAATTAATGTTCCCACGATTTATTGTTCTGCAGGATATGTTGTATCGGGTGAACCAAATCCGAGGCGAACCTGTTGAACAGTTGGTGGTGCCCACAGCGTATCGCAAGCTTGTCATGGAGCTTGCCCACCAACATGTTCTTGGGGGACACCTGGGGTGGCAGAAAACCCAGGACCGCATACTGCAGCGATTTTATTGGCCCAGTGTGTTCAAGGAGGTAGAGAATTATTGTAAGTCCTGTCCGACCTGTCAGATAACTAGCCCCCAGCCACATTTCCGTAGTCCTCTGGTACCTCTGCCAATCATTGAAGTACCGTTTGAGCGAATCGCTATGGATTTAATTGGGCCTGTACCAAAGTCTGCCAGGGGCCACCAACACATTCTGGTAGTTCTCGACTATGCCACTCGGTATCCGGAGGCGGTGCCTCTGCGACATACCTCAGCTAAGCTCATTGCCAAAGAGTTAATGGAGATGTTTTCCCGTGTGGGCCTGCCAAAGAGGTTCTGACAGACCAAGGGACCCCTTTTATGTCCAAAGTAATGAGGAACTGTGTAAATTGTTGCGTATAAAGCAGTTACGGACGTCCGTTTACCATCCGCAAACAGACGGTCTTGTGGAGAGGTTTAACCAAACTCTAAAAAATATGTTAAAGAGGGTGGTGTCTAGAGATGGGAAGGACTGGGATCTGCTTCTGCCCTATCTCATGTTCGCAGTGCGAGAGGTGCCCCAGGCCTCTACTGGGTTCTCGCCCTTCGAACTGCTTTATAGCAGACACCCTCGGGGCCTGTTGGATATCGCCAAGGAAGCATGGGAACAACAGCCTGTCCCCCACAAAAGTGTCATTGAGTATGTCGCCCAGATGCAGGAACGGATGGAAAGGGTGTTGCCCTTGGTCCGGGAGCATATGGAGGCAGCGCAACAAGCCCAGAGTAGGGTGTACAACCGTCAGGCTCGGAGTGCGGGACTTCAATCCGGGAGATCGGGTTTTGGTTCTGGTACCCACCCTTGACAACAAATTCCTAGCTAGGTGGCAGGGCCCTATGAGGTGATCGAGAAGGTAGGGAAGTGAATTACAAAGTACACCAGCCAGGGCGGCGCAAGCCGGAGCAGGTGTACCACGTGAATTTACTTAAGCCTTGGAAAGATAGGGACACGGCCGGCGACCACAGCCCCGGCCAGGGCTACTAGGTGAAAGGGTCCAGCCCCACAGTTCGAGGCCTGTGAAGCAGTAACCACGGTAAAAATTGCAGACAGCCTGTCTTCCAAACAAGTTCAGGAAGTCAGGGAGTTCATCAGTCGGAACACGGATGTGTTCTCGGACCTCCCTGGCCGCACGTCTCTCATCCAACATGACATCGTCACTGAGCCTCAGGCCAAGATCCGGTTAAAACCATACCGGGTACCCGAGGCTCGGCGACGGGCCATCGCGGAGGAAGTACAGTTAATGTTGAAGCTCGATGTCATTGAGGAGTCGAAGAGTGAGTGGGCCAGTCCCATAGTCCTAATACCCAAGCCGGATGGGACGTTGCGGTTCTGCAACGATTTTCGCAAGTTAAATGAAGTGTCCAAGTTTGATGCGTATCCCATGCCCGGGTAGGCGAGCTTGTTGAGAGTTTAGGGCAAGCCCGTTATTTTTCTGTGCTGGACCTCACCAAAGGGTACTGGCAGGTACCCTTAGCGAGTCGGCTAAGGAAAAAACCGCATTTGTTACCCCGCAGGGCCTGTATCACTACAAGGTGTTACCCTTTGGCCTGCATGGCGCCCCTGCCACTTTCCAAGGTTAATGGACATAGTGCTGCGACCACATCGTCGGTGCGCCTCGGCCTACTTAGATGATGTAGTCATCCACAGCACCGACTGGGAAAGCCATTTACCCAAGGTGCAGGCGGTAGTGGATGCCCTGAGGAAAGCCGGACTGACCGCTAACCCAAGAAGTGCTCCATAGGGTTAGAGGAGACAAAATATCTGGGATATGTAATTGGGCGGGGAGTCATCAAACCTCAGGTAACCAAGGTAGAGGCCATTCGTAACTGGCCTCGACCGGTCACCACCAGGCAGGTAAAGTCGTTCCTGGGGATTGTAGGTTACTACATGAGGTTTGTGCCCCACTTTGCCACAATAGCAGCGCCAGTTGACAGACCTGTTGAAGGGCGAAAGTCTGGGAGGGTTAGCTGGAGTGAGAAGGCGGAGGAGGCTTTCGCCGCGTTGAAGTCGGCCCTGTGTGGGTCCCCGGTTTTGGTGACACCCGACTTCAACAAGGAGTTTGTCGTACAGACCGACGCCTCGGAGGTAGGCCTCGGTGCGGTACTGTCTCAGGAGGTCAACGGGAAGAACATCCCGTTGTCTTCCTGAGCCGTAAGCTCAATCCCGCCGAGTCCAGATATAGTATAGTGGAGAGGGAGTGCCTGGCTATCAAGTGGGCACTCGAATCTCTCCGCTACTACTTGTTAGGGAGGAGGTTCCGTCTGGTGACCGACCATTCCCCCCCCAAATGGATGAGTCAGGCCAAGGAGAGGAATGCTCGGGTCACCAGGTGGTTCCTATCTCTTCAGAATTTCAAATTCTCCGTGGAACACAGGGCAGGCCGCTTGCAGGGCAACGCAGATGCCCTGTCCCGCGTCCACTGCCTCACGTGTGTTCACCCCCTCAGGGTTGAACAAAGGGGGGGGTGTGTAAGAGGGTGCAAGGTATCATATGCGATGGCAGGTACGTGTCACCGAGGTTGCTGGCCTCGGTGAGGTGAGAGCCGGGGTTTTTGTCTGCAGCAGCTTATGCTGCTAGACTTTGTTACTTAGTTTGGCTGCAAAGCTAATCCGGGCCGGCTCTTACTGGGAGTAGGTAAAGTGTAGGGTGGGTGCCTACTCCCCACGGTCCAGTCCTGGTTTTGGGCTGGATATAAAACACAGCCAGCAGCTGTGTCTGGGTGGTGATTATCCTGGAGCCTGCTAACAGGACTGTGAGGTTCTCTGTGCTAGAGGACGGAGCTCAGCAAGGTGGTGTTTCCCTGCAACCTGAAGGTGGAATCGCCTGCGGCTGGGCCGACTGCTAGGTGTGAACCCGCACCTAAACCACCCAGGTGACTGGACCCTGTGTTGGCCTGTTTTTGTTTTGCCACGTTATTTCCGTTGTGTGTGAACTGTCACCAAAGAGACTGTTTTTCATTTATGGTGTGCAAGTGTGAATAAAACACTGTTTGTTGCACAATCTGGACTCCTTGTTTTGCCTCTAAACTGCACCCGCACCGCTGTCTACCAGAGCGACTCCCCACAAAATATAGAAGCCTTCACTAGTAACAGCACATTCGAGGCAAGACAATAAGGGGGAAGGGAGGGTAGTAGTAGGTAAGCAACGGAGACAAAACGAGAAACAGAAGGACCAACGAAAAGACAAGGGAAAATGAAGGAAGGGTAAGAATGACAATCGGTCGCCTATAGAGGGACCTTCCCGTCCAGTTATCAGACGAGATGTCAGTGGGAACGGACTTCCAATGATAGCGGGAGGAAACCGCCCCGAGGCCAAGCAGCTTAAACCTTATTGACAAAACTTAAGCTAGACATGTTAATTCCTGGGCATGCCTAAACAAAAACATAGATAAGCAAAAATGTGGGCCGGCAGAAGGGACCCTTCAGGGATGCGTAAGGACCGCCATTAACTGAAAGGATGGTAGATGGAGATGGGAGAGGAGGAATTCGCTGCCAGTCAGGTAACTGAATAGATGGTAAGTTCAGGGCTGTTAGAAAGGAGTCCAAGTCCTCTGGATCCCGGAGCTCGTGTCGACGACCGTTCCTGCACACCACCAGTTGGAATGGGAAACCCCATAAGTAGGGAATGTCATTCTCTCTGAGTAGATCCAATAATGACTTGATCATCCTCGTTTGAGCCAGGGTAGTTCTAGATACATCTTGCAAAAGCGTCAGGGCAGCCCCACCAAAGTCGACTGTAAACATGTTCCTGACCTTCTTCATGATTTCCTCCTTTACCGCATAATAATGGAAGAGGCAGATAACATCTCTTGGCCTAGAGGGGTCTGTACTAACAGGGGCTAAAGCTCTGTGAGCCCTGTCCATCTCAAGCCTATCGGTAACAGGTTCCCCCAAGATAGAGCTGAACAGACCCTGCTGCAGGGTAGGGATTAAGTCCTCAGTTTTGGTAGCTTCAGGAAGACCCCCAATTCTTATATTGTTCTGTCTGTTGCGGTTTTCCAGATGGTCATGGAGACGGTAAAGTTGGGCAATGTGGCGGTCTCTACGTTCCCCCTGGGCAATTAGATCCGCCACCTGAGTGGCAGTGTGGTCATGCATAGAGGCTACTTCCTTCACCTTCTCTTCCAGAGCTTGCACACTGGCTTTGACTGTAGATAGCGCCGATTTATACGTATTCTCTAACCTCTCCACATATTTCTCCATCTCTTGCTTAGTGGGCAGGAGTTTAAGCTGTTCCCTGATGTCCCAGCCATCTCCCAGGCCTTCTCCGCCCGCCATGTCCCCAATACCTGAGGTAAGTATAGCCGGAGCAGTGGGTTTCCCGCCACAAGATGGCCGTGTGGCTGGTGCGTTTCTGAAGTGGTGCAAGTCTGCCTGAGTCGCTGCTGCAGGAGTCAGGAGCTCTGCTTGCCACTGTGTCTAGTGAGACGCCCTTCTGAGCGGTGAGCTGATTGCTGAAGGTGCCGGGATGGCCGGTTCAGGTGCCGGAGTGAAAGGCGCTGCCTGTGGATTGCAGCCTGGAGTAGACGCTCCGCTCGCAGTCCCGGCTGGGAAGTAGCGGTGGCGGTTGCTTTTGTCACCCGCTGGGTTCGCCGAGGGAGTGCCGGCTGGAGATCCCTTCATTGTGCGGACCATAGGAGCGGTGCCGAGCGGGTAAAATGATGGGCAGCCCAGGATTCTCGGCCTCATGGCGGGAGCTCCACTTTAGTGCGTCCTCACGCCGCCATAGTCAGGCCACGCCCCCCGTGGCTATTTACCCATTTACGACCACAGTAAACAGTATACAGAATCAGGGCAATAAATATTTAGTTTTGTTTGGCTGTTAACCCTTGCTTTATTACCGGAAAAAATGGATTAAAATGGAAATTTTTCCAAAAAATTGGTGTTTTGGCACCGTTTTTATTAAATATTTTTAACGCTTGTCATCCGAGGGGTTGGGTCAAATGTTATTTTTATAGGGCAAATTTTTACAGACGCGGCCATATATAGCCAGCACTCTTTACACTCACACTTCTACACATGCCAGCACTCTTTACACTCACACTTCTACACATGCCAGCACTCTTATACATGCACACTTCTACACATGCTAGCATTTTTTACACACATACTTCTACAAATGTCAGCACTCTTATACATGCACACTTCTACACATGCTAGCACTCTTTACACACATACTTCTACACATGCCAGCACTCTTTACACACATACTTCTACACATGCTAGCACTCTTATACATGCACACTTCTACACATGCTAGCACTCTTTACACTCACACTTCTACACATGCCAGCACTCTTTACACACATACTTCTACACATGCTAGCACTCTTTACACACATACTTCTGCATATGCTAGCACTCTTTTACATGCATACTTCTTCACATGCCAGCACTCTTTACACACATACTTCTACACATGCTAGCACTCTTATACACGCACACTTCTACACATGCTAGCACTCTTTACACACATACTTCTACACATGCTAGCACTCTTTTACATGCCTACTTCTACACATGCTAGCACTCTTTTACACACATACTTCTGCACATGCTAGCACTCTTTTACACGCACACTTCTACACATACTAGCACTCTTTACACACATACTTCTACACATGCTAGCACTCTTTTACATGCATACCTCTACACATGCCAGCACTCTTTACACACATACTTCTGCACATGCTTGCACTCTTTTACACACATACTTCTGCACATGCTAGCACTCTTATACACGCACACTTCTACACATGCTAGCACTCTTTACACACATACTTCTGCACATGCTAGCACTCTTTTACAAGCACACTTGTACACATGCCAGCACTCTTTTACAAGCACACTTCTACACATAGTTATGATCCAAGGAACCGCGCTGCTCCACCGCCAGCGTCTCAGATCCACCTCGTCACGGATAACCGCCAGATACAGGAAAGGCACCTTGAACTAAAACGTCCTAAATGACCAACATAACCAGAAAATAGCGTAATACCATCGAGACACTTTTTAATGCGAATAAAATTGCACTTACAAAATAAAAGCTGAAATCGTCATATCAAAAAATATGGACTTGGTCTCAGCGTCTTCTTTGCCCGACCCGGGTTTCGCTCTCCATGAGCTTCGTCAGGGGCGAATTGTCGTCATGTCCGGGGCTGGACTATTTAACTACCCTTCCACAGATTCCATTTAAATCGCAGTGCACGACATAATATACATATTTCATAACATCAAAATACACTTATAAATAAATCAAGTCTACAGCAGTCATTAAAATCACAATATCACAAGATATTAAAACTGACACTCATATAATAGTGTTCGCAAAAACCTATGCAAAGGACCTTTCATTCATATTGCAGGTCACATGTGCGTCTTAACCAATGATAATTTACATACTCCACGCCCTCCAATCAAAAGCTGGTTCCGCCCTACACACACCCCTCTTACGTCACTTCATCACATGAGGAAAAAGAACAAATCACAGAATCTAAAAGACAGAATCTAAAAACTTCAATGCCCCTCATCAGTATTCTAAACCGACCTTCTCACTGACAGGAATTACAGGTCCTCCCACAAATCAATTACAACAAACAAGGTATCAAGTTAAACAGGGTTTAAGGTCAAAATCAATATTCAAACCCGCAGGTTGGAGTGTCCCTAAACGGTGGATCTATTCCACCTCTTTTCTGTTGATCCGCGCTGTGAGATCTCCCCCCCGCCAATGTGCTTTAACTTTTTCAACCCCCACAAAGGACAGCCCCCTGGGTTTTTTTTGGTGCACAGCCCTAAAATGGGCTGAGACACTATCTGTAATCAAACCCTTTTTTATATTACGGATGTGCTCCTGTATACGAACTTTTAGTTTACGCAGCATACGGCCGACATATTGAATGCCGCACGGACACTGCAACACATAGACAATCCCTTCATGTTCACAACCGCAATTGCTCTTAATCTTGAAGGTACGTCCTTGCTCCTTGAGGTAACTACTTCCATATTCTGCTTACGGTTATTGCTGTCCCTGTTTTTACAGGGGCCGCAAAAACCGCACCATGTGTACTTCCCCCTTCTGCTTTGGGGTTGTAAGTTGTTAGGTGGAATCACACTGTGTACAAGCCTATTACCGATATTGGGGGCCTTCCTGAAGATCACATCGGGTGTGTTGGGAATTAATTTTTCTATGACAGGGTAATTTTTTAGGACACTCCAATTTCTGTGCAATATATTCTTCAGGGGGCCCGATCTTCCATTAAATTGAGTTATAAAAGAAAACCTGAAATCCTTCTCTCCTCTTTTCACTTCTTTCCCCTTCAAAACCCTGTTCTGTTCCACCTCACTAATGTCACGATCCAGGTCTCCAGAGGCATACCCCTTTTCCTCAAAGCGTGCTTTCAGCATGACACATTGTTCCCTGAAATTCTCCACTTTGGTACAGTTTCTGGAAACTCTCTGAAACTGCCCTTTATGGATGTTTTTAAGCCACGGGCGATGATGGCAGCTGTCAATGCTTATATATGAATTTACGTCCGTGGCTTTAAAGTGTGTCTGGGTGAACAGCCGCTCTCCTTCCCTGAACACAACTAAATCTAGGAAGGTGATCTCGATGTTACTTATTTCACCTGTAAAATGTAAGTTCCACTGGTTGGTATTCAAGTTGGAAATAAAATCCCCAAGACCAGTTTCTTCACCTTCCCACAGAAGGAGGCAGTCGTCAATATACCTCCTCCAGAGGGTGAGTTTCCCCCTGGAGGGGGGGACTAATATGATTCTCCTCCCAATGCCCCATGTGGGAAGGTGAAGAAACTGGTCTTAGGGAATTCGAATATTGCCCCTGCCGCTCATCACTACTGATGACGTCATCTCAGTACGTGTGCTATAGGATTGCTTTACTTTTAAACTTTCCGATTTACTATTGTTTTCTAACTTGACCATTATAAATATTTTCGTTTTGTTTTTCGTTTTTGTTTTTATTAATTAGAAACATATTTGGTTGGTAACCCTGGTGGGAGGTCATAGATTTATCAGTGGCAGCACAGATTATTTAAAGGGGTATTCAGGTTAGGGCTCTTTCACACTTGCGTTTTTGTTTTCCGGCATAGAGATCCGTCGTCGGGGCTCTATGCCGGAAAAATCCTGATCAGGATTATCCCAATGCATTCTGAATGGAGAGAAATCCGTTCAGGATGCATCAGGATGTCTTCAGTTCAGGACCGGAACGTTTTTGGGCCGGAGAAAATACTGCAGCATGCTGCGCTTTTTGCTCCGGCCAAAAATCCTGAACACTTGCCGCAAGGCCAGATCCGGAATTAATGCCCATTGAAAGGCATTACTCCGGATCCGGCCTTAAGCTAAACGTCGTTTCGGCGCATCGCCGGATCCGACATTTAGCTTTTTCTCAATGGTTACTATGGCAGCCAGGGCGCTAAAGTCCCGGCTGCCATGGTAAAGTGTAGTGGGGAGCGGGGGAGCAGTATACTTACAGTCCGTGCGGCTCCCGGGGCGCTCCAGAGTGACGTCAGGGCGCCCCACATGCATGGATCACGTGATCGCATGGATCACGTGATCCATGCGCATGGGGCGCTCTGACGTCATTCTGGAGCGCCCAGGGAGCCACACGGACTGTAAGTATACCGCTCCTCCGCTCCCCACTACTACTATGGCAACCAGGACTTTAATAGCGTCCTGGCTGCCATAGTAACCTCAAAGCATTTCGAAGACTGATCAGGATCCTGATCAGTCTTCTAATGCTTTCAGGCGACGCGTTCTGACGGAGCCAGCGGGATGGAAGTGCCCACCGGATCCTCAGAACGCAAGTGAGAAAGAGGCCTTAGCAGGGCAAATGCTAGTCTGGCGATCCAGTGAAGCTCCGCCTGGCCGTGATCATGTAGCTGGGGGAAGGAAGGAGGGGGCAGGGTGCCCTTTCTGCCAGTTAACATAGGTGCTACTTGCTTCTGGCTAGAAGTCAGGATGTGGGGAGAATGGGGACAATTGGAAACTGAGAGGCAGAGTGACATGGAACGAGCAAGGTTCCCTAGCAGCACAGAGTATTTCATGAAAAGTGTGCGATGTCTCCCAACCGTCCCGGATCCAATGGGACAGTCTTGAATTTCAACCTACAAAATTGGGATGGCTGCCGCTTGTCCCGACTTCAACTGAGTATTACGTATGCGTCCTCTGGATGCACATACAGTTGAACATCATTTCTCCATTATTCCACTGCTGCCAATGATTTGGCACAGACAGGAGCGATACAGTGACGTCATTGCACCTGCTGCACCAAGCCACAGACCAGGGCAGTCCTGCACTGTACCACCGGGCATTCAAAATAACGGGGCTTAGCTGTGTATGGGGACACTTATGGGGGCTATAGGCCTCTTTCACACGGGCGTCATGTTTGACGCCCGGATATGAGGCGGGTGCGTTGAGGGAAAATGCGCCATTTTTCAGCGCGAGTGCAAAGTGTTTTAATGCGTTTTGCATGCGCGTGGGAAAAATCGCCATGTTTGGTACCCAGACCCAAAGCCGGACTTCATCACTGAAGTGCGGGTTTGGGTTGAGTATTCTGTAGATTTTATTATTTTCCCTTATATGGTTATAAGGGAAAATAATAGCATTCTCACTACAGAATGCTTAGTAATATGTGGATGGAGGGGTTAAAAATAAAAAAATTAACTTACCTTATCCACTTGATCACGTAGTTGCGATCTCTTCTTCAATCATTAGCTGCCGGCTAAAGGACCTGTGATGACGTCACTGAGCTCATCACATGGTCCAATCACATGATAGACCATGTGATTGGACCATGTGATGTGACGTCACCACAGGTCCTTTAGCTGGCAGCTAATGCTTGAAGAAGAGAGAAGAGATCGGCAACTACGCGATCAAGTGGATAAGGTGAGTAAATTTTTTTTATTTTTAACCCCTTAATCCACATTTTACTGAGCATTCTGTAGTGAGAATGCTATCATTTTCCCTTATAACCATGTTATAAGGGAAAATAATAAAGATCGGATCCCGTCTCTTAGCAACCTTGCGGGAAAATCGTACTGCATCCACACTTGCTTGCGGATGCTTGCGATTTTCACTCAGCCCCATTCACTTCTATGGGGCCTGCGTTGCGTGAAAAACGAACAATATAGAGAATGCTGCGATTTTCACGCAACGCAGAAGTGATGTGTGAAAATCACCGCTCATGTGCACAGCCCCATAGAAATGAATGGGTCCGGAGTCAGTGCGGGTGAAATGCGTCCACCTCACGCATTGCACCCGCGCTGAAAACTCGCCCGTGTGAAAGGGGCCATATACTGTGTGTGGTGGTGGGCTTTTATGGGGACCTCATACTATGTGAGGGGCACTCATGAGCCCATCACTTTGTATAGAGGCCTTCTTATTTCAACCTTGTCGTACTCTGCTGTGATACGCTTGGAGTAGGGTTCCCGCCCCAATTGTAAACAAAGAAAAAAACTCCAGCGTAATATGGATTAGCCTGATTTCTTTTATTGTATGGTTACTGCGGCTTTAAACATAACATTTCGGCCGTGCGGCCTTCTTCAGACTAATGCCGCTGGTGATGTAGGAGAGATCAAGAGCAATATAGAGTGAATTTGCGGAGGTACCGCTAATGAAAAGGCGCGGACCCATTCATTTCAATGGGTCCGCAAAAAATGCTGACAGCACACCATGTGCTATCCGCATCCGTCTGTCCGTTCCGTAGCCCAGCAAAAAAAATAAAGCATGTCCTATTCTTGTCCGTTTTTTTAAATATTTTTTTTATTAGCATTTTAATAATACAAACCTAAATCCTAACACCCACATACCCTCCCCCCACAAACCATCTTTATGATGCCCTCCATCTTCCATAACTTCCAACATTCGGCTACCCCCATGACCACCGCATAATAATTACTAAGGCACATGCCCTTTCCCTACAGCATTCCCCACCGAACAATATCATCAGAACCGCGATCTTATAAAGGAATATACATTTGTTATCAGCCAGCACTTCCCCATCTTACAGTACATAGCACAGAAACACTCCATATATCCTGCAGGAGACCGCCAACCACGGAGCCAGATATGTGCAGCAGCCAATAGGACCCTCACACTAATCCCAGACGGCATCTCTGAAGTTCCCTGGACGCCAGCCCGGGGGCATTAATCCAAGGAGTCCAGAGCTTTTCAAATTTAGCTTCCTATAAACCCCTCGTTCCAAATTAAGTAGCCAATTAATCTTGGCTATAAATTCGGTTTTACTAGGACTACCCTCATCCAACCAGTGCTGAGCAATCAGCTTCCGAGCCATATACAACATTCTGGCCACTGCTATCTTCCTGGGCTCAGTGATTGGCAGGTCCTCCACATATCCCAATACACAGACAAATGGGGTCACATCTAATGTAACTTCATACAGGGAAGCATTGGTTTGCATCGGTTATGCGTTTTACAGCGCGTTCGAACGCGCTGTAAAACACGCAAGTGTGAACTGAGGGTTAGTGATAGAAAACTGCTTTCATCTGGAGACTGGTGGATGTCAGGATGCAGTCACAGTTACTCAGCAGATTTTCTTCGTTTAACCCTCACTGAGCCTTTACCTTCCAATTATTTCCTGCCGTGACCTTGAGCAGGGGAAAGAATGAGAGATTACATAACATCATGCAGGCTTGTGCAAGCAGAAGGAAGCGCCTGTCGCCTTCCGTCATAAAGATGAATGCTACTTGAATTAAAGGGGAAGTATAACCTGCTTTTAAAGGACGCTAGATGATTCATTTACCCTGGGTTCACACCTGAGCGTTTTACAGCGCGTTCAAACGCGCTGTAAAACGCTCAACAGATTAAAACCAATGCATCCCTATGGGAGTGGTTCACACTTGAGTGTTTTACAGCGCGTTTGAACGCGCTGTAAAACGCCCAACGCATAAACAAGTACTTGAGCTTCTTTTGGGGCGTTTGACGCGCGTTTTGTGATTGACACCACAGTAGTCAATCACAAGAACGCGCGTTTTGCTGCGCGTTTCCTATTTGCAAAAACGCGCTGAAATACGCGCGACAAAAACGCGCGTAAAACGCGCGTTTTTAGAACGCTCAGGTCTGAACCCAGGGTTAATCTGCAGTGAAAAAATATACTTTGCCTGTTTTCAGTCTGGTACAGATGTACCCCATTGGCATGGTAAATTTGGTGTCAGTCCTGCACGTACTTAACCGGTGTGAAATTGTGGGGAAGGACGGATTCTGCACATATCACACAAGTTATCAAGAAACAAAAGTAAAATGAAAAGCTGCGGTTTTTGTGGCGGTTTTTCATTCAATTTTTGTAGCCAACACCAGCAGCGGATTGAAACGGTAGGAGAAATATAAAAGAAGGGCTTCTACTTCTCCTTTCTGCTGGATCCACTTCCGGCTTTAACTCACAATACTGCATCAAAAACTGCAGTTGCATTTTTCAAGGAAGTCCTAAAGGTGGTGTCACACAGCTTCTTCTGCAGTTTTTTACCATCTCTTCTTCAAGAATGAAAAAGAGAAGGTCCTTTTTTATTATTTTACCAAGTCCCTTCATCATTTTGGTAAAATAACATAGAATGCAGACCAAAAAAATATGCCAGAATTTTCAGGGTTTTTTGCAAGCCAATAAAGGCCAAGATAAAGACGTAGTGTAGCAGCAACTTTAAAGGGAACCTGTCATCGGCTTTATGCGGACCTCACTGAGGGCAGCATAAATTAGGGACAGAAATGCTGATTTCAGCGGTGTGTCACTTATGAGCTAAAAGTAAGTGGTTGCTGAGAACCAGCATCATAATCATTACAGCCCAGGCCTTGAAAAGAGTCACATCTACCTGAGAAGAGTCATGGTTATTCATAATCTCCTGTTCTCCCACGCATCTGCTGATGATTGGCAGTTCTCTCCTAGAGAGAAAGGGAGAAAACTAGGTAGAAGACTGTCAGTCATCAGCAGGTGGGCAGAGAGAACAGGAATTCATGAATAACCAGGACTCTTCTCAGGTGGCCGTGACTCTTTTCCAGGCCTGGGCTGCAATGATTGGGATGTTGGTTCTCGGCAACCACTTACCTTTAACTTATAAATTACAGACCGCTTAAATCAACTCACCTGTCTCTACTTTATACTGCCGTTAGTATGGGCAGCATAACGCTGATGAAAGGTTCCCTTTAAAAACCTGTCTGCACTCCTATGATGTCTGTCACCTCCTGCTGGCATTGTGGTGACACTGGCAATAAGTCCGGGCAACGAATGCTCAGAAGTCCCACCTAGCCAATCATGGTGCTCAGTCAATTGAGAGGTATGCCTGAATGGCCAGTCAGGACCATTTTCCAGCAGACCAATCACTGGAGAAGGCTACTGCAGCCAATCTAAAGCTTTGCCTCTCTGTTAGAATCTACAGTCATGGCCAAAAGTTTTGAGAATGACACAAATATTAGTTTTCACAAAGTTTGCTACAAAACTGCTTTTAGATCTTTGTTTCAGTTGTTTCTGTGATGTAGTGAAATATAATTACACGCACTTCATACGTTTCAAAGGCTTTTATCGACAATTACATGACATTTATGCAGAGTCAGTATTTGCAGTGTTGGCCCTTCTTTTTCAGGACCTCTGCAATTCGACTGGGCATGCTCTCAATCAACTTCTGGGCCAATTCCTGACTGATAGCAACCCATTCTTTCATAATCACTTCTTGGAGTTTGTCAGAATTAGTGGGTTTTTGTTTGTCCACCCGCCTCTTGAGGATTGACCACAAGTTCTCAATGGGATTAAGATCTGGGGAGTTTCCAGGCCATGGACCCAAAATGTCAACGTTTTGGTCCCCGAGCCACTTAGGTATCACTTTTGCCTTATGGCACGGTGCTCCATCGTGCTGAAAAATGCGCTGTTCTTCACCAAATTGTTGTTGGATTGTTGGAAGAAGTTGCTGTTGGAGGGTGTTTTGGTACCATTCTTTTTTCATGGCTGTGTTTTTGGCCAAAATTGTGAGTGAGCCCACTCCCTTGGATGAGAAGCAACCCCACACATGAATGGTCTCAGGATGCTTTACTGTTGGCATGACACAGGACTGATGGTAGCGCTCACCTTTTCTTCTCCGGACAAGCCTTTTTCCTGATGCCCCAAACAATCGGAAAGAGGCTTCATCGGAGAATATGACTTTGCCCAAGTAGTCAGCAGTCCATTCACCATACTTTCTGCAGAAGATCAATCTGTCCCTGATGCTTTTTTGGAAAGACGTGGCTTCTTTGCTGCCCTTCTTGACACCAGGCCATCTTCCAAAAGTCTTCGCCTCACTGTGCGTGCAGATGCGCTAACACCTGCATGCTGCCATTCCTGAGCAAGCTCTGCACTGGGGGCACGCCGATCCCGCAGCTGAATCCTCTTCAGGAGACAATCCTGGCGCTTGCTGGACTTTCTTGGATGCCCTGAAGCCTTCTTAACAAGAATTGAACCTCTTTCCTTGAAGTTCTTGATGACCTTTTAAATTGTTGATTGAGGTGCAATCTTAGTAGCCACAATAGCCTTGCCTGTGAAGCCATTTTTATGCAACTCAATGATGGCTGCACGTGTTTCTTTGCAGGTCACCATGGTTAACAATGGAAGAACAATGATTTCAAGCATCACCCCCCTTTTAACATGTCAAGTCTGTCATTTTAACCCAATCAGCCTGGCATAATGATCTCCAGCCTTGTGCTCGTCAACATTCTCACCTGAGTTAACAAGACGATTACTGAAATGATCTCAGCAGGTCCTTTAATGACAGCAATGAAATGCAGTGGAAAGTTTTTTTTGGGATTAAGTTAATTTTCATGGCAAAGAAGGACTATGCAATTCATCTGATCACTCTTCATAACATTCTGGAGTATATGCAAACTGCTATTATAAAAACTTAAGCAGCAACTTTTCAAAATTTCAATATTTATGCAATTCTCAAAACTTTTGGCCACGACTGTTCAGACAGGGCCCATTATTGACTCCTCATTCTGGTGTGCTCGAGGGTGGTGACTCCTGATTACCTGAACCGGCTTGTCTGCTCCTCTATGTTGACACCTCCTGTTCTGACTTCTGATCATCTAGCATCCACCCCTGGCTTGTCGGATTTTTCTCACAACTGTTTTCTCCTCCAGACAGTGGCGTATCTCCAGTGCAGGCAGACCACATGGGGGCCTGTCCAAAAAGGACAAAAACTCCATCTCCCGCCCCCAGTGTCAGACTGGGGTACCTAGGGTCCAACAGTGTAACTGATTCTGGGGGGAACCCTGCACACAAACGTATTTTTTTTTCTGTGTCCATACCATTTTTTATTTTATTTTTTTGTGGCCTGTATGTGAAACCATTCACTTCAATGGAGCTGCAAAAAACGGAAATGACTCCATGTGCATTCCGTGTCTGTATGTCCACATGGCCGTTACACAAAATGATAGAACATCTCCTATTATTGTCGGCATTACAGACAAGGATAGGACGGTTCTATTAGAGGCTGTTCTGTTCCGCATAATGTGGAACGCACACACCCGGTATCCATGTTTTGCGGATCCGCAATTTGCGGGCGGAAAAATATCCAATGGTCGTGTTCATGAGCCCTTACAGTGATAACAGAAATATTAAAGATAAAGTATGATGGCAGACATTCACAGCAAAATGTACAAACATACATGTGGCAGAATTTAGGCTACTTTCCCACTTACAGTAACAGGGTCCGACAGGATGTTTCGGCGAGGGAGCAGCCTGCCACATCCGTGCTAACGCTAGCCCACCATGCCGCCGGAAGTCCTCTGTAGTTTTTGTCCGGATGCCTCTCAGCATGTTTGCCGTGCTGTTGTAATCACACATAAGTATGCGCTATTCCCTATAGTGTGTAAGCACGGCCACCACTACTGGATTACACGGTGGTAATAATCACGGATACATGCTCTGTATAATGTGATGGAAAGGAAGCAATATGGACAATCACAACACATTAGTAAGTTCCTTGTATTAACTACATCATAAATGCCATTTACTGAAGTGAGACGATCCCTTTAACCAGTGGCGTACCGCCCATAGAGGCAGACCACGCCACTGCTATGGGGCCCGCAGCACTGGGGGGCCCGGAGCGCAGAGAAGGCCCCGCCCACATTATTTGGCCCCGCCCACATTAGTTGGCCCCACCCACCCATGACACGCTGCGGGCCCCGACCCAGCACTTTCTTTCTGCAGCCCTGGCCTGAACTTCCTGAATGCTGGCATGCTGCCGTGCCTGGCCCTGGCTGCCTGAGACTGAGAGAGCAGACTCAGCAGAGACTGGTATGTCAGATTGTCAGATACTGACAGTCTGACACTCAGGTGAGGGTGGAATTTGGCCAGGCAGCAAGAGAGAGGAGGGGTAGGGAGGGGGACAGTGTGGGACATGCTTCAATCTGCCCCCCAAAATGCCCATGGGGGAGAAGTAGGAAGAAAGCACACTGTCCTGAGAATTTTGGGGGGCATTAGGGATTGGGGGGGCTCATAGAGGACAGTGTGCTTTCCTCCTACACCTTCTCCTTCCTAACACCCCCCTGGCATTTTGGAGGGCATTAGGGGTTGGATATTAAAGGGTTTCTGTCATCAGGTTTGCACATTATAAGCTGTCTGACATTAGCTATGTGCTAATGTCAGAGCAGCTTGATAATGTGTTTTTTATGTAAATCCGAGTTATATTTATGCAAAAAACGTATTTTTATAATATGTAAATTAGCCTCTAGGAGCAGGGGCGTTGCCCTGCTCCTAGAGGCTCCAGTGCCAACCTGCTGCCACGCCTCTTCTTTCCTGATTGACAGTGCCGGGCAGCGATCCCCTGCTGCCTCCGGCACTGTCTCCTTGCGAAATCCCGAGCCTGCGACGCCGCTCTGTATTCGGCGCAGGCGCGGTGAGTTGAGGACGCTGGTGCCTGCTGTCCTTAGCTCACCGCGCCTGCGCCAAATACAGAACAGCGGCGCAGGCGCGGGATTTCGCAAGGAGACAGTGCCGGAGGCAGCAGAGGATCGCTGCCCGGCACTGTCAATCAAGGAAAGAAGAGGCGTGGCAGCAGGTTGGCGCACGGAGCCTCTAGGAGCAGGGCAACGCCCCCCCTGCTCCTAGAGGCTAATTTACATATTATAAAAATACGTTTTTTTAGCATAAATATAACTCGGATTTACATAAAAAAACACATTATCAAGCTGCTCTGACATTAGCACATAGCTTATAATGTGTAAACCTGATGACAGAAACCCTTTAACCCCTCTAACTCCTTGCTGCTAATGCTGAGTGTGCACAAAATGATATTCCACCAACCAGCATGGGGGTGTGGCAGGGGAGGAGCCATGGTGGGTAGTAGGCGGGGTTAAGGGGGCCCAATTCAGATTTTTGCTATGGGGCCCAGTGATTTCTATGTACGCCCCTGCCTTTAACCCCTTTAAGCATAAATGTCTGGCATGAAATGTATCAAATCGTAACCTCCTCAGATTGCACATAATCTTCAGTATATTTAAGGGTACTTTCACACTTGCGTTGCTGGTTCTGGCAGGCAGTTCCGGTGTTCTGCCAGATCTCTATAGATTGCCAAAAGTCTATAGCGGAAGTCACGTGGTGCGCTGCACAAACGCACAAGCGCACTTCCACGAATCCTCCCTGCAGCTTCCATTGAAGTACTTCGCGCACCGTGCATGCGCACAATTAAGGGTATAGAGACGTCTTAAAGTGACAGTCATCTCCAGTAAAATACAGCATCTACATTAATTTGTACTCTCGCGGGCTCGGCCTCGCATCGCTCGCCGCGCATTGGGCTCGGCCTCGCTTCTCTCGGCATTTAGTAAAACTAACTCTATGCCGACATTGATAGTAAAGAAAGAAATGGATGGTAAAGAAAGAGACATCTCTTTCTTTACCATCCATTTACTTTTTTACTATCAATGGCAGCATAGAGTTAGTGTTACTAAATGCCGAGCGCAGCGAGGGTACAAATTAATGTAGATTAATGAGCGCTGGGGGGGGGGGGGGGCGGAGCTGTATTTTAATGGAGATGACTGTGCGCGAACTACTGCAATGGAGGCTGCAGGAATGATTCGCGGAAGTACGCTTGCGCAGCACGCCACGTGACTTCCGCTATAGACTTTTGGCAAACTATAGACTTTTGGCAGAACACCGGCAATTTGTATGCAAACGGAGAGCATTTGTAGACAGTTGTCATCCGGAAAAACGGTCCCAAAGAGAATAAATGGAGCAGCAGGGCGTATGTGGGGCCTGCCACACATCAAAAAGGGGGAACAGGACCCGTTCCTGGGATCAGGGGGGGGTCGCAGAATCGGACCCCACTAATTATATAGTTATAACCAGCACAACCCCTTTAAATCCTCCACCACTCCACCACCAGTATCTCTTTACATGGCAGCAGTGATGCCTGTAAATACGGAATATTATCACTACCACCATGTAAACCATATGTGTCAATGCTGGAGAATGTGACGCACTGGGCAGAATTTTTCGGGCATAAGTCCAACCCCCTTTTGCAGCTCATAACCTTTAACAAAGCCCAAGCAAAGGTGCTAGAGGAGCAACGTGAGCAAAGGGCACAAACGGAGGGTCATAATGTCTATAGTGACTATGCATGTGTATGAGAAGGCTGAGTCTGCTATAACACTGCACCCAGTCCCACCCTCTGTACCCCTCCCCTTATATTGCCTCCTGGTCTCCACAGGGGAACAGACATTTTGTAAAATATCACACTATAGTTCTTATAAGCTTCAGATGGACCCCGAAGAGGTTAACTAGATTGAAGTGACAGCCCACCCGCGCGAGCTCGGAGTCTCCGCCCAGTCATGGCTTCCACCAATCAGCTTGTTCTCACACCTACAGGTCGTCCAATCACTGCTCCTCATATAATTTAGCTGCTCGCTCTGGCCGTCAATCTCTCAGTCACAGAGCGGCAGCAAAGATGAAGGGACCCGAGTTTGTGGCGCTCAATACCGGGGCTAAGATGCCTATCCTCGGCCTGGGGACGTGGAAGGTGATGCTTCATTATTCTACTTCTCCCTGTATTGTATTTGGCTTGTCTCTGTTCCCCCTCATGCTCCTAAGTAGACGCTTATGGTTATGAGGAGGCGTGACGTCACTGGTCACGTGGCTCTCCGCTAGTTAGGTAAAGCGCGTAGGCGCATTTAGCTGCGGTTGTGCGTTTAGTCGTGTGATACTTTGTAGGGCGCAGCTCCAATCATGGGTGTGCGACTTTTGCACATCACGTAGAATTTGTCGCTCTTTTAACATGGTCCGTAGCTACTGTTCACTTCCATTTTACAGTCATAGTGCAGCCACTGCCATGTTGGTGACTTGTAAAGCATTGCGTTTAACCACTTAAAGGGGAAGTCCATCTAAAGGGATCTGGGGCCTCTCAGACGTGCCACTGACGGGAAGTTTGGGCCCCTCGGGCTGAGTAGGTCTGCCCCCTGTACAGCTGGCCCACTTCTTGGGTTCTCTGTTACCTCATGCTCTTTGCTTTCCTAGAGAAGGAGGGACCAGTGGGCATGATTATGGAAAAAAATAAAATAATAACCTAATATCCAAGACCCAATCAGAACAAAAAAAATTCTGACCGTAAGAATTACTGTTTTTATTCTGTCAGGGCAAGCAAGTCTCCAGAGGACTGCCTCCGGCGCACTTTTTGTAGTTCCATAGAAATCAATGGGTCTGTGTGCGTATCGGACCGAAAATACGGTCGTGTACGCGAGGCCCGAGGCTTCCTGTGCATTCCCGTATTTATTTTTTTTATTTTTTTACCCGCGTGTTAGCCATATTGTTATGGAGCCGCGCAGACATCTGTATTTCTTTCGGATCCGTGTGTCCATTCTGCAAATTCTAGTCCCAGCCATCTGAAGGGGGTTCTTTAGGCAGAAGACACATGGACGTGTCCTCATTCACATGAATGGAACAGATCTTCATTCTCGGAAACTTTCTGCAACACAATGTGCGTCGTGCGATGGCGGCCTGGTTGTCATGTCTGTGGCCTGGTCCGTTTGTTCCTTCATGCGTCACCCGTTTCCAGTGCACTGCTGGGCTGAAGGGGATCTCCAGAGAATCTCCCACCAGTGGTCATTGGGGGGCCTACTAAAAGGAATGACAGAATGGAATGCCCATAGACTTTAACAGGAAAGTGGAATGCCCATAGAGAATAATGGACCAGAGTGGAATGCCCATAGAGAATAATGGAAATGTAATATTTGAATTAGAGACAAAACCATTTGACATATATAATAATTATTTAGCAGGATTACTCTCCAAATTCAGTGGGATTATTTAATGTTCAGAATAAGTGGAATTATCACTGTTTTCTGAAGAATTACGAGGGTGAATGACAGAAAGGAATGCCCATAGACTATAATGGGGAATAAACTATGAGCTCATTTGCAGGTAAATCTGTGTTATGTTGGACATTAACCTTTATCGCCAGTGTTCCCTGAGTAGAGTAGCATAATCTAAAATGAAAATTACCTTAGATTATACCTGTTTCCTATAGAATGCAAAGGTGAGTGACATAATGGAATGCCCATAGACTATAATGGGAAGTAAAACGTGACTTGGTGCCTGAACCATTCAACATATCAAATACACCTGTAGCAGGCTTACTCTTCAAGTTTAGTGGGATTATTTAAAATTGAAATTCAGTGGGATTATCATTGGTTTCTATTAAATGCCAAGTGGAATGACAGAAAGGAATGCCCATAGACTATAATGGGGAAAAAACGATGAGCTCATTTGCAGGTACATATGTGTTATGTTGGACGTTAACCTTTACCGCCAGTGTTCCCTGGGTAGAGTAGCCTAATGTAAAATGAAAATTACCTTGGATTATACCTGTTTTCTATAGAATGCAAAGGTGAGTGACATAATGGAATGCCCATAGACTATAATGGGAAGTAAAACGTGACTTGGTGCCTGAACCATTCAACATATCAAATACACCTGTAGCAGGCTTACTCTTCAAGTTCAGTGGGATTATTTAAAATTGAGATTAAGTGGGATTATCATGTTAATGTGCTACATAACACATATTTACCTGCAAATGAGCTCATAGTTTTTTCCCCATTATAGTCTATGGGCATTCCTTTCTGTCATTCCACTTGGCATTTCATAGAAACCAATGATAATCCCACTTAATCTCAATTTTAAATAATCCCACTAAACTTGAAGAGTAAGCCTGCTACAGGTGTATTTGATATGTTGAATGGTTCAGGCACCAAGTCACGTTTTACTTCCCATTATAGTCTATGGGCATTCCATTATGTCACTCACCTTTGCATTCTATAGGAAACAGGTATAATCTAAGGTAATTTTCATTTTAGATTATGCTACTCTACTCAAGGAACACTGGCGGTAAAGGTTAATGTCCAACATAACACATATTTACCTGCAAATGAGCTCATCGTTTTTTCCCCATTATAGTCTATGGGCATTCCTTTCTGTCATTCACCCTCGTAATTCTTCAGAAAACAGTGATAATTCCACTTATTCTGAACATTAAATAATCCCACTGAATTTGGAGAGTAATCCTGCTAAATAATTATTATATATGTCAAATGGTTTTGTCTCTAATTCAAATATTACATTTCCATTATTCTCTATGGGCATTCCACTCTGGTCCATTATTCTCTATGGGCATTCCACTCTGGTCCATTATTCTCTATGGGCATTCCACTTTCCTGTTAAAGTCTATGGGCATTCCATTCTGTCATTCCTTTTAGTAGGCCCCGTCATTGGTGCCGTCCGTGTTCTACCCATGGACTTCAACAGGTGTAAGGCAGTACTGGCAAAGTGAATGGGATTTTCTAAATTTCATGTGCGGACTTTAAAATGTAGAAAAGCCAGGGGCTCGCCAAGGTAAACTTCCTGTTTGATAGAAAAGCTTTGACTCACCCATAGACTCCAATGGTAAACCAGTGCAGCCTGTGATAGAAGCGATCTAACCAACACTTCATGGGGGCACAAAATAATGGAAATAAGGCTACTTTCACTGGTGCTTTGTTTTCCGTTTGTGAGATCCGTCATCAGGGCTCTCACAAGCGGTCCAAAACGGATCCGTGTTACCCTAATGCATTCTGAATGGAAAAGGATCCGCTCAGAATGCATCAGTTTGGCTCATTCCTGGAAACTTTCCCAAAGCCTCTAAATTACAGACTTTTTGTAGAGAAGAGGGATTTGAGGTCCAAGAAGCCAATATTGCCAGTAAAGATGGTGGCAGCAGTCGTTCCAGGGCTTGATATTTGCACATAAGGACATAGAGGGATTTCTGCTCTGGAGGACACATTACAAGGTCTCCATTTGGACTGGTGCCGTCCTAGTCATGCATTTCCTGTCGGCAGGTATTGCTGCCGTTCGCTTCTGTAAGCAGGTCACTTTTTTTTTTTTTTTGTAGAAAACTGCGGTACTTTCACACTAGCGGCATAGCTATCCGGCCGGGGAACAGCCTGCCTGATCTGCCATGCCGCAAGTACCCGTGTGCTGCTGCTCCATCCCCACTGACTATAATGGGGCGGAGCTACGGCGCGGCAGAGATCGCTGCACCGGATAGCTGTGCCGCAAGTGTGAAAGTACCCTTAAGCTATTCAGTGCATGAAATGGATTATAGCTGCTGGAGTACAAAAACCTGTGATAATTGGTCACCCGTAGTACAACCCGAGCAGTCCGTAGAACCGTTCTGCCGGCCCGTGTGCGTATTCTCGGCAGGATTTCTGGTTTGCACGGTAAATAAAAGGCCCAAAAATCGGTCATGAAAGCCATGTGGTTGGGAGATAACCTGGAGGACTGAACATTCCCACTTCCTTTATCAGTCTCTGGTCTCCAACCTATGGCTCTCTAACTGGTGCGGAAACTACCACTCCCAGCATGCTCTGACAGCCTTCTCATTTAGGGTGCACGGCGCCGCACAAAAAAAAAATGCATGGACTTAAAATGTTTTTTTAAATTATTTTTTATTCCCATTCGTTTTAATGGGAGATTGAGCGCAGATTCTGCCCCTAGACACGGCATGCTGCCTCTTATCTCCACATGGGGAGGAAAAAGTAAGTGCTGATTGAAATGAATGGGAGGCTGTTTTGGAGCTGATCTTTGAGGCAGAAACGCTCCAAAAAACCCTTTGTGGCTCGTTCATCCACGGCTCCATCGTGCCGTACTGTGCGTGAGTTCTTGGGTTCAGAAGGCGGATGCGAGCAGTGCACTCAGCTGACTAGTGGGGTTTGCTACGGTTAAATCACATCAGAGCACTTCCAATCGAATTTGGGAGAAAATGAGTGCTCATCATGCCTGAACATTGAGCGAATTAATTCAGTTAGTGGATGTGTCATGCCCCGGATGGTACAATAGGCCTTCTGCATGTCACTGGTTAGAGCCTGTGAAAGGCTTACTGCCCAACAAATTGGCTCATTTCTTGGCAGATAAATGAAATTTTATTGCTCTTCCACAATACTTGGCAGAACGCACATTCTCCAATTTAATTTTTAAACTTTTTTTTTTTTTCATGCAGCACATTATATAATTAGGAAATTAGGTTTTGTAACATAGGCTAGGGCAGGGATGGGCAAACTGCAGCTCTCCAGCTGTTGCAAAACTACAACTCCCAGCACGCAAAGACTCCTTACAGCTATCAGCCTACAGCAGGGCATGGTGGGAATTGTAGTTTTACAACAGCTGGAGGGCCGCAGTTTGCCCATCCCTGGCCTAGGGCTACACGGTGACGTGTTGCGCAACAAACTACACTGCGACATGTCGTTCATGTGGCACCAATGTCTCCCAACGCTTTTTGTAATGACAGTCAGTGGTGTCGCGCTGTGACGCAACAGTTGATCCAAGATCCAATTTGGATGGATTTTTGTGACCACCGTGTTGCAGTGCGACATCATTGACTAAGAAAAAAAAAGTTGCATGACTTTTTGGTTACACAGCGCTGTGTAACCCTAGCTTTTTTTGCTCCCAAAAACTCGCATTATATATAAATTATTACTTTTTCTTTTGGGGGGGGGGGTCATGTGTTGGAACTGATCAATAGGCACCCCCCACTTAGGCCCCTTTCACACGGGCGAGTTTTCCGCGCGGGTGCAATGCGTGAGGAGGACGGATTGCACCCGCACTGAATCCGGATCCATTCATTTCTATGGGGCTGTGCACATGAGCGGTGATTTTCACGCATCACTTCTGCGTTGCGTGAAAATCGTAGCATGTTCTATATTCTGCGTTTTTCACGCAACGCAGGCCCCATAGAAGTGAATGGGGCTGCGGGAAAATCGCAAGCATCCGCATCCAAGTGCGGATGCGTTGCGATTTTCCCGCATTGTTGCTTAGCAACGGGACCCAATCTCTATTATTTACCCTCATAACATGGTTATAAGGGGAAATAATAGCATTCTTAATAAAGAATGCATTGTTAAATGAAGTGGAAGGGGTTAAACATAATAAAAGTTAACTTACCTTAGCCACTTGATCGCGTAGTCGCGATCTCTCCTCTCTTTCCCTGCAGCATCTATGATCTACAGGACCTGTGATGACGTCACATCACATGGCCCATCTTACCATGGTGATGGACCATGTGATTGGGACCCCAGCTCGAGTGCACCCCTATACTTGTGCCCCTGGCCATATATAGGACCCTTTATCCTTTTTTTACTTTTCTTGGTGGATGTGATTCATGAGAGGGGGGGCATATTGCCCTGTCATCTGTCATTCATCCCAGTGCTGAGCCCAGTAAATGTATAATCCCTTTACAACTATCTCGTAACCTATGGACATCGACCCTATTGACAACTCAATAAAACCATAAAATATCACTGCATTCATAGAAATATATACAGTGCCTTGAGTATTCACACCCCTTGAACTTTCCACAATTTTTTTTTTTTTTTTTTTTTTTTTTTTCAACGTTACAGCCACAAACTTGTGTATTTTATTGGGATTTCATGTGATGGACCAACACAAAGCAGCATGTATGTGTAAAGTGAAAACAATACATGGTTTTCAAAAAATTTCATAAACAAAATCTTAAGTGTGGCTTGCATTTGTATTCAGCCCCCTGTACTCTGATACCCCTAAATAAAATCCAGTGTGACCAATTGCCTTCAGAAGTCACCTTATTAGTAACTCTGGCCCACCTGTGTGTAATTTATTCTCAGTATATCTACAGCTGTTCTGTGAATGTCTCAGAGGTTTGTTAGTGAACATTAGTGATCAAACTGCATCATGAAAGCCAATGAACACACCAGACAGGTCAGGGATAAAGTTGTGTGGAGAAGTGTAAGGTTAAGTGTAAGTGTTAGGTTATAATAAAAAAATAAAAAAAACTCTGGACATCTCAGAAGATTCACGGCTCAGGTGGGAGAATCTTTCCTGTTTTTTATTAAACATTTTACAAACAATAATATTTTCTTTTTACTTCAAACGTGTACTTGCTACTTTGTGTTGGTCTATCACATGAAATCCCAATAAAAAGCATTTTAAGTTTGCGGGTGTAATGTGGAAAAGTCCAAGGGGTATGAATACTTTTTCAAGGCACTATAGGTGCAATTTACATCTGCACATGTAACCCATCCCTGTGGCTCTCGTACTCTCTTATCTAGGTAGTCGGAATACAGCTGCCTAGTTAATATAGCTGTGAACCTACAGTACCCTTCTCTTCCACTCGAGGCCAATTTCACACTAGTGTATTCACTCCAGGAATAGTGATGCATGTATCCAATATAGAACTACTACAGTGTATTAAAAATGACATTTTCTCTGTCCTAGTGTATTTCCCAAAATCTGTATTTTTCTGTATCCAGTAACTTACTGCAAGTCAATATAATTTTTACAATACACACTGTATTATCTCTGGGCTAGTGTATTGCCCAAAATCTGTATTTTTCTGTATCCAGTAGTGTTCTGCATCAGAAAACTGTCTTTAGCGGACAGTAAAAAAAATCTGCGCCATATCTATAGACAAAACCATTAATATGAAGGTGAGCACAAAGGGAGGGAGAAGTGGGCGTGATGCTGATGGTGCAAGAAAAGGCCGTGGCCCTGGGCGCAATGAAACTATGCCTACTGCCAGTACACCAGAAAAAACAAAAAAATCCACCTTACCCAGCTTCATGTCCAACTTAGCTGCGTGGCGCAGGACAACACTGTCCAAGTCGGACCAGTGCGGACAGGTGGTCGGTGGGATTGCAGAAGATAATGCTTCCAGTCGGTTAAGGACCACCCTCTCTTCCCTGAAGTCCAGACTCTGTAGCTAAGAGTCTGGTCAACCGAATCCTCACTCTGATTCTCCCTCCTCCCACCATGTCGCGTCTGGGCAAACAAGTGATCCCACACTCGGATATTCACGTGACCTCTTTTCATCGCCAGTACTTGGTTTGGCTCTCTCGCCAAGCACGCTTGAAGAGGTACCTGAGATATTGTGCCCTGATTCCCAACCTCTTGAGCCTTCAGTCTCAAGAAGATGACTGTGGTGAACGCAAATCATTCGTTCAGGAGGTGGCTGATAAGACAGTTGTCAATCACTGAGATAGTGGTTAGGTCAAGTCAGGAGAAAGTGAAAGGTGGTGGTGGACGATGAGGTCACTGACCCAACATGGGAAGGTCAAAAGCAGAGCGAGGACAGCAGTACAGAGAGGAGGGATCCACAGCACTGCAACAGTCTGGAAGAGGCAGTGGGGTTGCAAAAGGGAGACGTCAGCCCAACCGTTACACCGAGCACCCCCATGTGTAAATCTACCTTGCCAAGGAGTAGGTGTTCCGCCGTATGGCGCTTTTTTGAGGAAAGCGCAGACGACAAAAGAGTGTTAGTTTGCAACCTGTGCCGTACCAAGATGAGCCGGGGTGTGAACAGTAGCAACCTTACCACCAGCATTATCCGCCACATGGCATCCAAGCACCCTAATAAGTGGGCCGAATGCCTGGGTCCACACTCTGGGTCTGCAGGTCCCACCACTGCCTCCTCTTCCCCTGTGTTGCGCACTGCTGGCAAATCCCCTGTTGAAGCTGCAGGCCCGGATGCCCCTCACCCTGCACCTGGACCTTTGCATGAACCGTCAGCAACATAATCCACTTCCCTGTCTCGGCATCCGTGGAAGTGGGAAGGTCCACCTCACCACGGACACATGGACAAGTGCTGGTAGCCAGGGACGCTACATTTCCCTGACCGCACACTGGGTGAATGTTTTGGAGGTCGGGAGTGAGGCTTACCCTGGGATGGCACAGGTGCTACCCATGGCCAGGTTTGTGGGCCCTACGTCCATCAGGGTCTCTGCGAGCAGCTATGTTACTGGCTCCAAACCCCACTTCTCCTCCACTTCCACCTCCAACAGCAGTCAGCCCTCAATCGCTAGCAGTGTAGTACTGCTTTGGGTAAGCGTCAACTGGCCGTGCTGAAGCTGATCTGCTTAGGGGACAAACAGCAAACCACCGCAGAGCTGTGGCAGTGTATAAGGGACCAGACCGAGCTGTGCCCCTCGTCACTCAACCTAGAAACGGGCATGGTTGTGTCCGACAATGGCCGTAACTTGGTGGCGGCTTTGGAGCTCAGCAACCTGACACATTCCATGCCTAGCCCAGGTCCTAAACTTAGTGGTTCAGCGGTTTATCAAAACCTGCCCCAATTTGCAGGAGCTACTAGTGAAGGTGTGCCCATTTCCAAAAGTCGTCCACAGCTTCAGCCAGTCTGTCAACGCTGCAGCAGCGCTTGCGGCTTCCAGCTCACCGACTGTGCGACGCGAGCACGCGATGGAACCCTACGTTCTACATGTTGGCCAGGCTTTGTGAGCAGCAGAGGGCAGTTGTGGAATACCAGCTGCAACATGGTCGTCGCCTTTCTAGTCAACTGCTACTATACACAAGCGAGGAGTGGGCATTAATGTCAGACCTGTGTGAGGTTTTAAAAAAAGTTTCCACACAGATGGTTAGTGACGATAACACTATCAATGTAACCATCCCACTGTGTCTACTCAAACGATCGCTGCTCACAATTAAGGAGGATGCTTTGAATGTGGCAGATGAGGTAATGGGGGTGCAGATGACACAGCGTGATACCCAGACCACCCACAGTTCGTCTTCTTAGTGCGAATTGGGCCATGAAGAGGGGGAGCTGGAGACGCCTGCCTCTGCTACAGAGGCTAGTACCCATGGAACTTTAATTCCATATGTTCAGCATGGATGGGCAGAAGAGGAGGAGGAGGATATGGAGAGTCATCCTGATGTTGACATCGCCGTCTTGCCTGTTGGTACACTGGCACACATGGCTGACTTCATGTTAGGCTGACTTTCCCGCGACCCTCGTGTTATACGCATTTTAGGTAACACAGATTACAGGGTGTTTACCCTTTTTGACCCCCGCTACAAAGAAAACTTCTCATCTCTCATTCCTGTGGTGGAGAGGACGAATAAACGGTGTAATACAAGAAGATACTTGTTGACAGATTGCTCCAAACTTTTCCATCTGACAATGCGGCCGGCAGAGTCCGTACTTCCTTAGGCAACTGAGGAAGGGAGACAAGGGCAACACACAGTAGTTCCAACAGAGGCAGGGCAACACTTTACAAGGCATGGGACACTTTCATGACACCCTGCCAGCAACCTCACTCTGAATCACGGCCTAGTGCTACAAGGAGGGAAAAGTTTTAGAAGATGGTGAAGGAATACAGCAGACTGTGTCAGCATCCTAAATGATCCCTCAGTGCCTTACAACTACTAGGTGTCCAAGCTGGACACGTGGCACAAACTTGCGCTCTACGCCTTGGAGGTGCTGGCCTGCCCTGCCGCCCGTGTATTGTCTGAGCGTGTATTTAGTGCTGCTGGTGGTGGTATAACAGATAAGCGTATCCGCTTGTCCACTGACAATTCTGACAGGTTGACTCAGATAAAAATGGACAAAAATGAATATTCTGTTTTTGGACCCTTTTTGAATATTGTCACCACATTTGCTATGCGCCAAACCTGTGGAACATTCCCTGTCAGTATAGAGTCCGTAAATATCAGAAATAAAGGTCTGGCTAGGACATTACTTAATTCCCTTAGGATACGGGGGTGTATGCCATCTGGTCCTGGCGATTTGTCTATTTTAATCTTTTTAAGTCGCTGTTGTACTTCTTCTTGGGTCAGACAGGACACTTCTTGTGGGGGATTTATTTTTACATTCAGCATTTTATCTGACAGTTTATTTTCCTCAGTGAATACATTAGAGAAAAAAATATTTAATAGCTTTGCTTTCTCCTCATCGCTCTCTGCACATCCCCCCCCCCCCCCATTACTCTTTAAAAGCCGACACCTTCAGATTTTATACTTTTTAACCTTTATAGAATTGAAGAACATTTTAGGGTCAGTTTTACTCTTTGGCAATTAATCTCTCGGTCTCTATTTTTTTTTTTTTTATTTTTTTTTATTTTTTTTTTTCCTTATAGTTTTTCAGTGCTTCCTTGCTACCCTCCTGTTTTCGTGATTTTATATGCTTTCTTTTTGTAATTTTTTTTTTTTTTTTTTTTTTTGCTTTCTTTACATTTCTATTTATCCGCATTGGTTTCTTTTTTGTTCCCTAACCTTTTATTCCTATAGGGTATGCACCTCTCACAATAAGATTTTAGGATGCTTTTAAAGATATCCAATTTTTTGGCTGTATTTTTGTTTTTGGGGACTTTGTCCCAGTTAGTTAGGCCTATGGCCTCGCTTAGTTGACTATATTTAGCTTTTTTGAAGTTTGGTATTTTTGTTCCTCCCTGTAGAAACGCTCTTTTGAAGGATAATTGGAAGGTTATTACTTTATGGTCACGATTTCCCAGGTGTCCCCCGACCTGCACATCTGTTGTTCTGTCAGGTCTATTGGTTAATACTAAGTCCAGTATGGCCGTCCCTCTAGTCGGGTCCTGAACCAGTTGGGAAAGGTAATTGTCTATGGCTATTGCTGTTTCCTTTTTGGGATGTACAGCTTTCAGTTTCCCAGCCTATATCTGGGTAGTTGAAGTCCCCTATAATAACCAGCTCATTATGATTTGCGGCCTCGTCTATCTCGTTTAGTAATAGATTTTTTGTAGACTCTGGTATATTAGGTGGTTTATAGTAAACTCCTATAAGTAAGTATTTATTAATGTTTTTTGCTCCATGTATTTCTACCCACAGTGACTTCCACATGTTCATGTCCCTCACTTATATCTTCTCGGACTGTGGGCTTTACATAGAGGCAGACCCCCCCCCCCCCCTCTCCGGTTTTGACGATCCTTTCTAAACAGACTGTAACCCTGTACATTAACTGCCCAGCTATCATCCAGCCATGTCTCAGTTATTCCTCAGTTATTCCTCCTCACACATCACTAATTCCAGTTCCCCAGTTTTGTTAGTCAGGCTTCTGGCATTAGTATACATACAATTAAGAGGTTTTGTATATTTTTAACCCTACAACTTTCCTTCTGAACTGTTTTAGTCCCTCCTTCCATTCCTCCCCGTCCCACTACCTTGCCCCCGGTCTCTATCTGCACTATCTTCCCCTCCTATATCATAAGTACCCTCCCCCCCCCAGTCCCTAGTTTAAACACTCCTCCAACCTTCTAGCCATCTTTCTCCCCAACACAGCTGCCCCTTCCCCATTGAGGTGCAGCCCGTCCCTATGATAGAGCCTGTAGCCAACAGAGAAGTCGGCCCTGTTCTCCAGGAACCCGAACCCCTCCTTCCTACACCAGTTCTTGAGCTACTTGTTAACCTACCTAATCTCCTGCTGCCTTTCTTGTGTGGCTCGTGGTACAGACAGTATTTCAGAAAATACTACCTTTTGAGGTCCTTGCCCTAAGCTTTTGACCTAAAACCCTGAAATAATTTTTAAGGACACTCCACCTTCCTCTAACTTTGTCATTGGTTCCGATATGGACCATGACCGCTGGGTCTTCTCCAGCCCCTCCCAGTAATCTGTCAACCCGATCCGCGATGTGTCAAACTCTAGCGCCAGGAAGACAGCACACTGTTCGGCGATCACGATCTTTGTGACAGATCGCCCTATCTGTTCCCCTAATAATGGAGTCTCCCACTACCAGCACCTGTCTGGCCTGCCCTGCTCTCCTGGTCCCCTGACTGGCAGATGAAGTGTCCTGCTGCAACAGTGCTGTCCATGAACTGACTCCCTATGTGCTTGCACATCACTATCCATGAAACGTGCTGTATTTCCCGGACTGGACGCTGTTCCTCTGCCCTGAATTCCTGCAAGGCTGCAGGTCTGTACTGTACTCGGGACACTAGGAGTACAGTCAGGTAAGAACACGGCATATGGCAGATGAGCATTGCTCAGTCCTGGAAATACAGCAATCAGTGTTTCCTGGACTGTATACATCGTGAACTTGGCCTAAGTAAGTTCTGGCCTCCACTTCCCTAATCATCAGAGCTGCAAACCCCGTCCTCCACAGTAGCGGAGCCTCCCCATGTTCTCTGCTCCCTGGCTGCATTCTTTATTGAGAACTGCTGTATGTAGCTTTCCGTGTTGGCTTCTGCTAGTGGGAGCAGGCGCACACAACAGTGACATATATATGGGCTCTAACCATTTTTTAGTAGGGATGTTCACGATACCAGAAATCTTGATATTAAGTATCACAATACTCAATACCAAATCGATACATTGTTTATATGTAAAATGTGATAGCGGTCACTTACTATTAATGTGAGGCACATGGAGGTACTAAAGTAACACATTGTGCCTCAGAAGCCTTTAAAGATTTCACGTGATTTGACTTTTCAAAATCAGTATCTGACACGTTTAGTTTTTTGCTTCTTTTTGGTGCCCGTATGCTTATCAATAGCGTCGGAACAGGGAGGAGGAGACGCAGTGTTTCTCAGGGGGCGTCTCCTTCTCCCTGGCTGTGGTGCGGTCTGATTACAGCGGAGCTCATCATAGCCATTAAGAAAAAACGGCTCGCCTTCTCCCTGGCTGTGACTCTTTCCATTGTGATTGGACAGCTCACAGCAAAGGAAAAGGAGACGCCCCCTGAGAAACACGGGCGTCTCCTCAGATGTCAGTAACTTGCAGCTGGGACATAAGCAGATGCTGATATATTTAAATGAGAGGTCACAATAAGCTTGTATAAGTATGTATATCACGCCCCAACACAGGATACACAAGGTCGGCTCTTACAGACGCTCCACAGGCTGAACTGTGCTCTTGCTTCAGTACCATGACCAGCAGCACTGCCTCTCAGGAGCCTGGAAAAGCTGGATGATGGTGCCGTCATGAGATTCAGCAAAAACCTCCGCTCTGCGGCAAGAATTCTCCTGCCACAGCCGTTTAACATGGCAGGCTCCACTTCTTCATAGGTGGCATAGCCAGTCCTGTCAGTGGGAAGGAAGAGACGCTTTCCTTCCTTCTCCACGTGCGGCCGCTGAACATGGTGTGCGCTGGACCCAATGACAATCCTGCTATTAAACCGAACGGGGTACAAATATATCCAGAAAAGTATCAAGACTTCAGTACCTGGTGCCACCCTAGTCCATAGGGGGTGAGATGGGCTGATGTTTAAAGATGGCACTAACCACTGAATGATTAAAGTGTATGGAAGGACCACTCCACACAGAGGTCTAGACCTAGTGGCCAACTATGTGCACAATGGATAAACTTTTTTTTTTTTTTTTTTTTTTTTTCTTTTGCAGTCCGAGCCTGGGAAAGTGACCGCAGCTGTAAAGAAAGCCTTGGATGTTGGGTACAGGCACCTCGACTGCGCCTTTGTCTATCAGAATGAGAATGAAGTCGGGGAAGGCATTCAAGAGAAGATCAAGGAAGGAGTTCTGAAGAGAGAGGAGCTGTTTGTTACTAGCAAGGTAAAAAAATCTGCAGACTCCTTCAGAAAGAGCTAGGACTGTCTAGACGATTTGAAGAAGGTTCTGCTGGAACAGTGCCACTTCTGTCCAGGTGTCTGTGTCCTCATTAATGTCAATGGGACCAATGGACAAGAGCGGTGCTGTGTCTAGAGGAGCAGGAAATGGTAGCTACTTGCTGAAACCTTGTCTATAAAATATTATATAAAAAAAAGTAATACCTCAATTTTTATGTGATGAGCAGCAACAAGCATTATTTCATTTATACATTTTTTTTTTTTTTTTTTTTTTGATTTAGCTATGGTCAACCTTCCATGAAAAATCTATGGTGAGAGGCGCCTGCGAGAAAACTCTTGCCTCTCTGAAGCTCGATTACTTGGACCTCTACCTCGTACATTGGCCAACAGGGTTTAAGGTATAATCACAAGGGTGACCACTGTCTATATTTGAATATGGGACCTGGGACATTACTGGTCATAGAATATTTAGGATTATCAGATTTTCCCTGAAAACCATATAACATTCATCTGTAAGGCAAGAACCTTTAGAACGGATATGCATCTCCATTTTTAAACACAACTTCGTTCTTAAAGGGCATCTGTTACATGTGGGCTTGGCAGCTGAAGGCATGAGCCTCTAAAAGCAACGGGGGCGTTACCATTACACCTAGAGGCTCTGCTCTCTCTGTAACTGCCGTGCCGTGATTGACAGAGCCAGGTGTGATGGCGTTTTCACTACCTTGTCCTATCAGTGATCGTTCTCAACAATGCAACAATATGCCCACATATGAACATGGAACCAACACGGATGCCTTCAGCTGCCAAGCGCACCTGTAACAGGTCAGCCAGTGTCATAGGTACAAATCTGCTGACAGAGGCTCTTTAAAAATGTTTAGAGGCCAGAGATCCATGTCCCCTGCATAGAATTAAATGATTGTGCTTTTAGTCACCACTAGGGGGAGCTTCAGAGTTAACTGTGTACTGTACATATTGACGGCTGTGTGCGCTTTAGAAGTATGTATGCTGTAAGCTCCCTCTAGTGGTGGCTGCACCCAAATAGAATTGTATAATATAACTGTGTGTATATAGGCGATTTGGAGCCCTAGCTCAGAAAAATTTATGCAATCTCTCTGCACAGAACTTTGGATGAAAAAAATGAAATAAGGTTCATAGTTGGTATTTTTTATGATATGTTCTATTACATTTATTGATTTGCAGTTATTTCTTTGGCAGGCTGGAGAGGCTTTTTTCCCCACTGACGAGGAGGGACTAGTGATACCAAGTGACACACATTTCTTAAATACATGGGAGGTAGGTTATACCCTTTGTTAAATGTAGTAAAATGCGTATCCATGTTTTCTTAAAAGGTGCAGGGAACTTGTTGGCTCTCCTGGCTGGTCTATTTTAGTAAATACTTGTGTTCCCTCGTGTAAAATAACAATGCGAGTGTGTCTATTTGTAGAACTTTGCAGTGTCCAGTTGTAAGTGTATTAATACATTTCCAGGAGGGATAATTGAGGACCAGAGTTTTAAGTGAAGCTGCTCAGAATTTACATATCCTTAAGGGGTAACAGAGGTTGTATCATGAGACAGCCCCTTTCATACTGGAAGACAATTTAGACTAGCACATTCATAATCACAGGTGCATATCCATAAAGCGAACATGGTTGATATAAAAGATGGCTGCACAACATTTCACATGCAAACAATAGAACTGAGAAATGGGGATCATTATAAATTAAAATGCTACTATAAATTGAGAAAATAGAAGCTCTTTGCGCACATTTTTTGATCAAACGTATGTCAGGCCCATCTACCAGGTGTCAAGGTGGCTTCCGCCGATGGGTGCCTAACACTATTAGTGTTGGGTGCCCATCTGTGGGAGCCACCTTGACGCCTGGCAGATGGGCACCCAACACTAATAGTGTTAGGCACCCATCGGCGGAAGCCACCTTGACACCTGGTAGATGGGCCTGACACACGTTTGATCAAAAAATGTGCGCAAAGAACTTCTATTTTTTCATTTATAGTAGGTATAATACCATTTTAATTTAGAATGATCCCTATTTCTCAGTTCTATTGTTTGCATGTGAAATGTTGTGCAGCCAGTAATGGCTGATTTTGCAGAGCGAAGCTGCTAACAACCAGACTCATCCCCTGCACTGGCCTCTACAGGAAAGATTTCTTACTGCAGGGCAGCTACTCGCATGAATGGCTGTCCATGTAGTTCCAGCATGGTTCCAAGATCACCATCTGTGACCTCTTGGGATAGGAAACCTTACTATCTGGTACATCTATCTGCCTATTGACTAGTATATATTGTTTTTTTCTGCCGTCAGGGTATGGAAGAACTCGTGGATGCGGGGCTGGTAAAAGCCATTGGAATCTCTAACTTTAACCACAGCCAAATAGAACAGCTGCTGAACAAGCCAGGGCTAAAGTACAAACCAGCAGTCAACCAGGTACATAAGGCAATAATGTGATATATTGTGGGTTCTTAACCCCCTTAAGGACAACCATTGTATATGTATAATCATGGAGCTTGCTCAAAATCTGAGTGAGCACTGTAGCTACTGGGTGCCCGTAGACAGTTAGGCCCTATTCACACGTCCGCAATGTTCGTCTGCGAACGAGTGCGGACCCATTCACTTTGAATGGGGACGTGATGGATGTGGAGAGCACACACTGTGCTCTCCGCATTTGAGGACTGCGCCGCCGATCTTCCGGCGGCTCCGCAATAATATGGAGCATGTCCTATTCTTGCCCGCAATTGCGGACAAGTATAGGCATCTCTATAGGGCTGGTGGCAAGGTGTGTTGCGCAACACACTACGGACGTGTGAATTGGGCCTTAAACAGCAGACACCTGGAGGCATGGTCCGCGATCGTCAATAACGACGATCATAGGTATTTAACCCCCTCAGATGCTGTGGTGATTTGTGACCACAACATCTGAGCAGTGACATCGTGGGAGCTCTAGGCTTCCAGGGCCCAAATAGCCCCCTCGCTGAGATTGAGGGAGCTGTTTGGTTGCCCATACTATAAAACTAAATGTATTTATCCTGTACGGTGAACACTAATGGAAAAATAAATCAAACTGGCTCATTTGCTGTCTTTTTATCACTTCACCTCCTTAAATTGAATAAGTGATCAAAAAGTCCCACACCCCAAAATGGTTTCAATACAAACTACAGAACACCCTTCAAAAAGACCTATGAATATAAAAAGGTTATTGGGGACAGAATGTGACAATGCAAAGAAAAAAATAAAAACTTTGAAAAACATTTTTTTAAGTACTAAAACACAAGGAAAAACTATAAAAATGTGGTATCGCTGTAATCGTACTGACCCAGAGAATGAAGTTAACATATATCAGTTTTACCACAGAGAGAACACCGGAAAAACAAAACCCATAAAACTATGGTAGAATTAGATTTTATTTTTCCTAGTTTAGAATTCTCCAGCTTCCTACTACGTTATACTTTCTAATGGCACCATTTTATATTGTGTAACTTTTACCACAAAGAGCAGGCTTTTATATGGCTATGTGAATGGAAAAATAAAAGTTATGGCTCTGGGGAAAAAACTGAAAATTGCTTGGTCCTTGTAAACCTAAAAATGAATAAAGTAAACAGAAAAAAGTGCAGGATTCTTTAGGCCTCTTTCACACGGGCGTCATGTTTGACGCCCGGATAAGAGGCGGGTGCGTTGCGGGAATATGCGCGATTTTTCCGCGAGGGTGCAAACGTTTGTAATGCGTTTTGCATGCGTGTGTGAAAAATCGGCATGTTTGGTACCCAGACCTGAAACCGGACTTCATCACTGAAGTCCGGTTTCGGGTAGAGTATTCTGGAGAATTTTATTTTCCCTTATAACATGGTTATAAGGGAAAATAATAGCATTCTTAATAAAGAATGCTTAGTAAAATGAAGGAGGTTAAAAATAATAAAAGTTGTGCTTACCTTAGCCACTTGATCGCGTAGTTGCGATCTGTCCTCTTTCTCAGCATCAGCTAAGAACTAAAGGACCTGTGATGACGTCACATCACATGGTCCAATCACATGGTCCATCACCATGGTAAGATGAACCATGTGATGTGACGTCATCGCAGGTCCTTTAGTTGTTAGCTGATGCTGGAAAAGAGAGGACAGATCGCAACTACGCGATCAAGTGGCTAAGGTAACTTTTATTATTTTTAACCCCTTCCTCTTCGTTTTACTAAGCATTCTTTATTAAGAATGCTATTATTTTTCCTTATAACCATCTTATAAGGGAAAATAATAAAGATCTGGTCCCGTTGCTAAGCAACCATTCGGGAAAATCGCACTACATCCACACTTGCTTGCGATTTTCCCGCAGCCCCATTCACTTCTATGGGGCCTGCGTTGCGTGAAAAACGCACAATATAGAGCATGCTGCGATTTTTCACGCAACGCAGAAGTGATGCGTGAAAATCACTGCTCATGTGCACAGCCCTATAGAAATGAATGGGTCCGGATTCAGTGCGGGTGCAATGCGTCCTCCTCACGCATTGCACCTGCGCGGAAAACTCGCCCGTGTGAAAGGGGCCTTAGAGTTGCTGTCAGACTCTCACAGAGCTCATCGGATACTTTCATCTTAATGCCGTTAATTTTTGGCTTGCATGTGGTTAAGGCCCCTTGCACATGACTGTATGCCCTCCGAGACATACAGTCCGTGGGCGGGCCATAGGTCCCGAAGCGGCATGCATCGTGCGCACTGGAGCACACAGCATCCTAGGTTACTATGATGCTGTGTGCATCGGGCCGCCTGCAGGACTATTGTCCCGCACTCATAAGTGCAGGACAATAGTCCCGCGGGCAGTCCGATGCACACAGCATCATAGTAACCTATGATGCTGTGCGCACGATGTATGCCGCTCCGGAACATATGGCCCGCCCATGGACTGTATGTCTCAGAGGCATACGGTCGTGTTCAAGGGGCCTAAGGGGTGAGCTGATGCATCTGTCTCCTGTAACAAGGGGATGGGGCGGAGCTGCGCCTTGGCTACATGACTGATTAGTTGTGACGTCACTGGCCTAGGGTAAACTGCAAGAAGGCAGCAGTACTCACAGAAACGCAAGGGTCGTCTGATTAGCTGGGGTGTTGGGTGGCATGCCCCACATTCCGTGCGGCTCCCCGGGCGCACAGATGACGTCAGAGCGCCCGCGGCGCATGGATCACGTGATCCGCGCGTCACGTGATCTATGCACTGGGCGCCCCTGACGTCGTCCTAGGCGTCGGGGGCCGCACGGAATGCAAGTATGCTGCACCCAGCTCCCCTATAACACTATGGCAACCAGGACTTTGGCCGTCCTGGGCTGCCATAGTAACCATTGACAAAAAGCTAAGCGCCGGTTCCGCAATGCGCCGAGAGCTTGAACGCTTAGTTAAAGGCCGAATCCGGATTAATGCACTTCAATAGGCATTAATTCCGGATCCGGCGCTGCGGGCATGTCTTCCGGATTTTTGGGCGGACATAAATCTGCAGCATGCTGCGCTTTTGTCCCAACGCCCAAAAGCGCTCACATACTGAGCGGAGAGACATCCTGATGCATCCTGAGCGGATTTCTCTCCATTCAGGATGCATGGGGATAATCCTGATCAGTAGCTTTCCGTCCTAGAGACCCGAGGACGGATCTCTAGGACGGAAAGCTAAAACGCTAGTGTGAAAGAGGCCTTAGATAACCCCCATCCAATATTTTACTGTCTTATTAATTGTGTGCTTTGTATTCCAGATTGAATGTCATCCATACTTAACTCAAAACAAGCTCATTGAGTATTGTCAATCTAAAGGCATTGCTGTGACAGCGTACAGTCCTCTGGGGTCACCTGACCGGCCTTGGTTAGTAAATTGAGATTCGGTCTCTACAGTCTGCCTTATAGAAAGGGGGGTGAGGTTCTGAACAGGGGACACCCATATGGTCTATTGGGTCATATGGAAAGGAACTGTTTTCCTGAAGCAAAATGTTCTAATCTATGTTGGTCAGAACTTGGATTTGTGATCTGCTGGAGGGGCAGCCACCGCTAGGTGAGTCTTGCTGCATGAAGGCCTGATCACACCTGCGTTAGAGGCTCCGTCAATAACAGCGGACAGAACGGATCCCATCATAGTCAATGGGATCTGCTTGGCTCTGTTGGTGTCAGTCCGAAACTGAACTAAACTGTATGCCCATCCTGCATTAACCCCTAGTGGTAACTGTAGGGCGACAGAATTGTTTTGTCTTTTAACACCACATCAATGTAGGAGATTCAGACCTGCGGGGCTCAAACCCTCTTTCATATTTTTATTTTTTTTTTTAGGGCCAAACCAGAGGACCCATCTCTTCTAGAAGAACCCAAAATCAAAGACATTGCTGCCAGGCATAAAAAGACAGCTGCCCAAGTAAGTGAGATCGTGTTTTCATGACATTCTACATTGCCAGGGCTTTTAGTTTGGGACTCACAATATCCTCTAACATACCAGTCACATAGGGCACATGTATAATACTGGGAAATGTTGCGCAAGTACAGATATTCATTTTAACTTGTTCCAATAGGTCCTGATCCGCTACCCTATTCAGAGGAATGTGGTAGTCATCCCAAAGTCAGTGACTAATGAACGTATTGAAGAGAACTTTCAGGTATAAACTTGTGGAAAGATGGAAATTGATCTTCTGCATAAACAGTCATTGTGCACCTACATTACTGATCCAGAGTTACATCCTGTATTATACTCCAGAGCTGCACTCACTGTTCTGCTGGTGGAGTCACTGTATACACCAGGGATGGCTAACCTGTGGCTCTTCAGCTGTTTTAAAACTACAATTTTCCCACCATGCCCTGTTGTAATTTTGCAACAGCTGGAGAGCAGCCGGTTGGCCATCCCTGGTATACACACTTTACTGATCCTAAATTACATCCTGTATTTTAATGCAGAGCTGCACTCACTAATCTGCTGGTGGAGTTGATGTGTACATACATGACATATCATTTACTGATCCTGAGTTACATCCTGTATTATACTCCAGAGCTGTACTCACTATTCTTGGAAAAAGTCGTACGAATTGCCATCAGACACCCCTGTGAAATGCTTGGTTGAGATCCTGAAATGCAGGGGTGATTAGTTTTTCCTACATCAGATGACTGTATGGTGTCTGATCTTATGACACTTCCCAGTATCCAGACCACAGGAATAATCTCTTTGCGGACAATGAACAAGTAGGAAATGCTGGGAGAATTTTTGCTGTGGAACATGATACAGTATAAGGCCTCATTCACACATACGTGGACCACGGTCCGTGAAAACCGTCCATACGAGTGTATTACTTTACAGCGGTGGCCGCACAAAGCGCACGGCGTTATAGCAACCAATGCAGGATCATTACAGAATAAGTAATATAATGTATGTATACAGTGACTCCACCAGCAGAATAGTGAGAGCCGCTGAGGACTATAGTACAGGATGTAACTCAGGATTAGAGATGAAAGAATTTCATATTTTGAAATTTGTTCACACTTCGTTTGATGGTAAAAGGTGAATTGTGTAATCGATTCCATTGCCACGGACCATAACGCAATTCTATGGCAGAATGCATAACTGAATGCCTCTAGAGGTATTCCGTCATAATAGAAGTCTATGGGCTGCAAAACGGATCTGTCCTCTCCTGCATAACGGAAACGGGACGGATCCGTTTTGCAGCCCATAGACTTCTAATATATATTTTGCCCAGTTTCACTTACTGGGAAAGGGAAATGATGTGTCTTAAGACGCAAGATTTTGGCACAGAATTGTGTTTCAAAGCAAGCTGACCATTACGTGGTATAACTTTACCATGCAGCCTGATCCCCTGTGAGTTTAGTGCATGTCTAGACAGCGTAAGTTTATGCCGTCTGCATTTTAGATGTGATTTAATAAATCTGCTCAGTGACTCCACTAGCAAGCTGTAAGGCAGAGTTCACACCAGCATTGTTTGATTTTTATTTTTTCTGCTCTATTAAGGCGCGTGCACATGAACGTATTTTCTTTACTTGTCCTTTTCGTCTTTTTGGTGAACCGTATGCGGAACCATTCATTTCAATAGGTCTGCAAAAAAACAGAAGGTACTCCATGTGCATGTTCTATTTTTTGTGGAACAGACATGTCCTATTATTGTCCGCATTACGGACAAGGATAGGACTGTTCTATTAGGGGCCGTGAATGCAAGGATTTGGCGGTTGTCCTCGCACTTCAGAGCCCAAGCATATTTATGACTGTTCATAAAAGAGACTGCCCATAGATCCAATTGCAGCGCAGCTTTCACTCCACATTCTGCTCGTGAACAATGGCCTGTGATTGCTTGCCATGGGCTGCAAAGAGCTTTCAATCTTTATTTTTTTTTTATAAATCTTCCCCTAAGATGTCTTTTCATTTATTTTGTTTTTTTCTTTCCAGGTGTTTGATTTCGAATTGACCCCAGAAGATATGAAAGATATTTCCAGCTTTGATCGGGGCTGGAGAGTCTGTGCCTTAACTTCGTAAGTAGGACTTTTGTGACTCGCCGGTAGAATCTTTTTCTTACTGAGTACATTGAGGACACAGACTGTGGAAGCAAAGGCTAATCAGTTTTTAAGCAGAAAATTTTTTGATGGGTCTAAACTTTGAACAAGTAGGATGCATCAAGTTAAACCTGTAGATGCTCAAAGCCAGAAAAATAACTGGGTAGGAGGTGAGTCCCCCAATGAACCCCGTAAAAGGCATGCACTACTACAGTCGCTTTATATCCAACTATGCCACAGTGCTACATTACAGGAATACTTGGAAATTAGGTAGGCCCAAGCCACAGTGCCAGATCTGTGTCTTCCCAATGAATTGAAGGAGAAAACATAAATTACTCTTACCGGTAATTGTATTTTTCTTTAGCCTCCACAACGGCATCACCTGGAGGTTGGCCCGCCTTCTCAGGGACAGGAAACAATAGATGAGATCAGCCATAAAGGGCCTCCTCCCCTTTACCTCTTCAGTTAGTTACCTAGGACTCCAAGAAGGAGCAAAAAGACATAAACACCGCAAAATCTATTCGAAGCTTTACTATATTTATATTTTTTTTTTTTATATATATTTTTTTTTTATTTTATTTTTTAAATATGTATATATTTTTTTTTTTTTTTTTTTTTTTTGGGGTGGGAAAATACTATGCCGTTGTGGAGGCTAAAGAAAAATACAATTACCGGTAAGAGTAATTTATGTTTTTTCCCTCCGCCTCCACAACGGCATCACCTGGAGGAGTAACATAGGAGAAAGGATTTAGGGAGGGACTACTGCAGATAGTACTCTGCGACCAAATGAAAGGTCTCTATTGGAAAAAATGTCCAGCTTATAGTGCTTAAAAAGGTGGACGGGTTGGACCATGTGGCTGCTCGGCAGATATCTTCTAACGAGGCCGAAGCGCCCTCTGCCCAAGTGGTTGCTAGGGCCCTAGTAGAATGAGCCTTTAAGAAGGGTGGAGGGAGCATCCTTCTGTCTCATAGGCTAAATTTATGCAGGACTTGATCCATCTAGAGATAGAACTCTTGCTGGCAGCTTCACCTTTGTGAAGACCTAGGTATTGAACCAGAAGCCGGTTTGATTTTCTTAGGTCTTTAGTACTTTCAAGATATTGGAGGATTGATCTTCGTACATCTAGGTTATGGAAGAGTTTTTCTTTTTCTGTTTTAGCCTGAGAACAGAAGGAAGGCAAGGTAATTTCTTGTTGACAGTGGAATCTGGACACTACTTTAGGTAGGAATTCAGGGAATGTTTCAATATAATCCTGTCATCCAGGATTGTGAGATAAGGAGGGAGAATGGATAGAGCCTGGATCTCCCTATACGTCTGGCGGTAGAGATGGCCAGTAGGAAGACTGTCTTGAAAGTCAGCAGCCTTAAAGGAATCTCTTGTAGTGGTTCAAATGGAGGATGCATTAATCTGGACAAGACTAAATTTAAGTCCCAAGGGGGAGTGATAGACCGGAGTCTAGGACGAAGCCTACTGGCACCTTTAAGGAATCTTTTGACCATATTTATATCTGCGAGTCTGTTATCCATAAAGGCACTGAGAGCTGCCACCTGGACTTTTAGGGTACTTACAGCTAAACCCTGATCCAGCCCTTTCTGAAGGAAACCCAAGATGAGAGGGATGTCGGGTTCAGTTGATGGAACCCGTTTATCAGCCACGAACTTCAAGAAGGCTTTCCAAGTTCTGAGATAGATCTTAGATGTAATCGTCTTCCTGCTCAGGAAAAGGGTGGCAATTACGGATTCGGAAAACCCTTTTCTGCTTAAGATAACTTTTTCAGTCTCCAGGCCGTCAGCTGAAGTTGGGAGACTCTGGGATGCCAAATCGGACCCTGAAGAAGTAGATCCGGGTCCGAGGGTAGAATCCAATAATCTTCTCCTGCCAGGGATTTTAGTATCTGGAACCAAGCCCTTCTTGGCCAGAACGGGGCTATCAATATTATTTGAGCTTTTTCTTCCAGGATCTTCAATATGACTCTCGGAATTAACTGTATCGGTGGGAATGCATAAAGTAGACCCCGAGGCCAGGGAACTGATAGTGCGTCTATTTTCAGAGGTCTGTCTAGGGTGGACAGGGAGTAGAATTTGGGAACTTGCTTGTTCTTTCTTGTGGCAAATAAATCGATATGGGGAGTGCCCCATCTGGCACATATCTGGTTGAAGATCTGTTTGTTCAGGGTCCATTCCCCTGGATTCAGTTGGTCTCTGCTGAGATAATCTGCCACACGATTGTCTTCTCCTCTTACATGGGCTGCCGATAAGGAGCGCAGATTTCTTTCTGCCCAATTCAGGATTTTTTCTGACAAGGATGCTAGGTATCGGCTCCTTGTACCTCCTTGTCTGTTCAGGTAAGCGACTGTGGTCACATTGTCTGATAAAATTCTCACATTTCTCTGAGAGATGTTGGAAGAGAAGGTTCTGAGTGCCTTCCAGACTGCTGCTAGTTCGCGCATATTTGATGATGTCTGTCGCAGATCCAGATTCCAGAGTCCCTGGGCTATTTTGTCTTCCATATGGGCCCCCAGCCCTGCTGACTTGCATCTGTTGTTATGATGATTTGATTCCTCTGTCTCCACTCGACTCCCTTGGCCACATTGGATCTGACTGTCCACCAAGATAGCAATGCTCTGAGGCCTGAGGGAATTTTGACCACCTGATCTAAGGACAATAGTCTCCTGTCCCACTTCTTTAACAGAAAAGCTTGAAGAGGCCTCGCGTGATGCTGGGCCCATTTTACTGAGGGAATTGTTGATGTCATTAGACCCAGAACTGCCATAATCTTCCTGTAAGATGATACTACCTTTTTCTGGAAGGTTTTGATCGTGGATATCAACTCTTCCTGTTTCAATGCGGGTAGAAAGGATGTCATCTTTTGGGAATCGAGAAGTACCCCTAAAAAGACTCTCTCCCGGGAGGGGTTGAGACTCGATTTTTGGTGATTTATCAACCTTCCCAGGTCGGTAAGTGTTGATATAACCGACTGAAGATTGACTGTTAAAATCTCTTCTGTCTGGGCAGTAATGAGGAAATCGTCGAGGTACGGAATAAAGGATATCCCCGCCAGATGTAAAAATTTTGCGACCTCTACCATTACCTTGGTGAAGACTCTTGGTGCTGAGCTGAGGCCAAATGGAAGTACCTGAAATTGAAAATGGTGTAGAGACCCCTGAATCCAGACCGCTGTTCTTAGATACTTTTGGTCTTCTTTTCTTATCGGGACATGATAGTAAGCGTCCGTAAGATCTAACGTCACCATGTAGCAATTTTCTGTTAAGAGATTGACTACTGATCTGACCGTCTCCATTTTGAACCTCTTGTAGACTACAGACTGGTTCAACTGTTTTAGGTTTATGATTGCCCTGAAGGAACCGTTTGGCTTCCTTATTAGAAAGATCGGGAGTAAAAGCCCTGTCTTTCCTCGGACTCTGGAACAGGAATAATGGCTTTCTTTTGTAAAAGAATCCTTATCTGTTCTTCCATGGCTTCTTGATTTCTTCCCGCTAGAGTGGAATTCACCATAAATTGAGTTGGAGGAAGACTGAGGAACTCTAGACTGTACCCTTCTTTTATAATGGCTAACACCCAGGGAGAAGCCCGGATTTTTTCCCAGGCCGGATAAAACCGGGACAGTCTTCCTCCCACCGAACCTCTGGCGTCATTGGGTCGTGGGACGGGAGGACTTCTCAGAATTGAAAAGGAAGCCTTTTCCTCTTCCTTTGGGGCCTGCCAGGATGACCCTGTTTCCCTTTTTTCTGGTCAGGTCTACCACGTCTTTGGGGACGAAAGGAACGTCTTTGCTGGTAGAATTTTGATTCTGTCGGGAATCCTTTCTGCGGTCAGAGGCTTTCTCTAGAATATCATCGAGTGCTGACCCAAACACTCGATCTCCCTCACATGGAAGCGAACATAGTTTATTTTTAGAAGCGGCATCACCGGACCAGGATCTGAGCCAGATCGCCCGACGTGAGGCATTAGACAAGGCGGCCGACCTGGCCGAGAGTTTAACAATATCCGCTGAGGCATCCGCAATGAAATTAGCTGCCTGTTTTAGCGTAGGGATGGATGCGAGAATGTCTTCCCTAGGTGTACCTGATTCTAAATGGTCCTCAAGTTTACTGAGCCATAGGGATAGGGTTCTGGCCGTGTATGTAACGGCAATACCAGGCCTAAAAGCTGCTGTGGAGGACTCCCAGGTTTTCTTTAATAAGCTTTCACACTTCTTATCCATTGGGTCTTTTAATAGCCCCAGATCCTCAAACGGAAGTGCAGACTTCTTAGATATTTTAGCAACTGGGGCGTCCACTTTTGGGGTCTTATCCCATGTGGAAGAGTCCTCTTCCGTGAATGGGTATTTTCGTTTGAACATTTTAGATGCAGACTGTTTCTTTTCTGGTTCCTTCCACTCATTGTGGATTAGAACTTTTATATTATTGTGTACCGGAAAAACTCTCTTTTTCCTATCACCTAAACCCGCAAACATCTGATCCTGTACAGAGAGTGGTTCCTTTGGTTCTTCTACATTAATTGTGGCCCGAATTGTTTTTAGCAAACTGTCCGTCTCCTCAATGGTACAAAGGGATTTCCCAAATATGTCTACAGAAACTACCGAGTCAGAATCGGACGTAACTTCTCCTTCATCCAGGTCAGACTCAGGCAGCGCAATGGAGGTGCTGGAAGTGGAGGGTCTGGGGGGAACGTTTGCTAGTTTAGCCTCAACTGCAGCCCCGACTTCCTCCTTAATCATGGATCTTAGATTCTTAATCAAAGATGGAGACTCTTCCGAAACCACTTTCTCACAACAATGCTGGCATAAGGGTTTCTTATGAGAGCTAGCAAGCCCCTTTTTACAAATAGCACATTTCTTTTTGGTGGTTGGTTCTTTTTTAGGCACGTCCCTTCCCTAGGAGACATAAATGCACAATAAACAGGGGTGTTTTTTTTTTTTTTAAATATAAAAACGCCACTTAAAGAACCTTTCATCAAAAGATCATTTATAAGAGAGGGGACTGCATCCTCTCTTAACAGATTCCCAAAGGGAGGAGGCTTACCGGGCTGGAGGGTCTGGAGACCTCTGTGGGCTTCCTAGGGGATTCAGAGCCGGTCTGCATCCTGCTGAGTGCGGTAAACCACACTAGGACGCCGGCGCCTGCGCTCTTTGAATCTTCCTGACTGCCGGTCAGGTGATCTCTGGCTCCGCCCCCCTGCCCGCAGTGCCGCCCTCCGGAAGTTTTGTAGAGCGCGTCCTACCTGATAGCGCTCCCTGCCGCCCTCACCCACGTCGGTCCTGCCCGGAACATGAGGTGACTTAGCCCGGGGTTGCCGGCATGCGCCGGGCTTACACCAAGAGGGGGGAAGGACCCGGCTCCGGGTCCCGCGATCCCCGCTCCTGCAACGGCCCTCCGGCATTGCCGGGATAGAACAACAGAGGCCGTGCGCACGTTGATCTCGATCTTCCCGACCTTCTGAGGGACAGGAAACAACTGAAGAGGTAAAGGGGAGGAGGCCCTTTATGGCTGATCTCATCTATTGTTTCCTGTCCCTGAGAAGGCGGGCCAACCTCCAGGTGATGCCGTTGTGGAGGCGGAGGGAAAAAGGGGTTTTACGGTAAGTACTGTGGGAGCCTGGCACAGGCTATACTGCATAGGCTGTCGGATACTGCATCCAGCATTACAATAGATGATCCTCATAATGAGGAGGAAGAAAAATGACCCCTGGAATACTGCAACATACAGCAGTTACTAATGCAGAGAAAGCTGAGGTCCAGCAGGACTGGAAGATGCCAGGCCTGCCACATGCAGGATCTAACAATGGCTCCTCCCAGTGAAGGGGGGAAATATGGTTCCCTAGTACACACCAGAACCAGGAGACTTTGCTACAACCGCATTTGGCAGTTGTATGAAAACACTACCTGATGAAGGGGGTAATGTACATGCCTGGGATACAGCATACGGGTACGTTCACACGACCATACTTCTGGCTCCGCATCCATTCTGCAATTTTGCTGAATGAATGCGGACCCATTGCTTTCCAAAGGGCTGCAAAAGATGCAAACAGCACACTGTGTGCATCTGTAGGTCCATTCCGCGGACCGCACACGGTCTATCTGTGTTTTGAGGATCCACAATTTGCGGACCACAACACACATACGGTCAAGTGTATGTAGCCTAATTGTGTAGCCATGGTAGATACAGCAGGAGAAAATTCAGCTGACCGGAGCCTGCAATAGCCGTGTGCTCACTGCCCAATGGGGTGTCGGCAGCTGGTAATTTGGGGGGGATGGGTTGGGGGTACACAAGGTGGGAAGCGCCCTCTGGGGAGAAAGGCACCTACTCCTACTTTTTACTGTTCATCCATTTTCCTGTTAGATTTATTTCAAGCTGGCAGCTCCTGGGATGTGTTCTCTCAGGAGGTGTGTCCCTTTTGCTGCAGCTGGTGGCAGTTTAACAATGGAAATAAGCATGTATGTCAACCTCCAGTGAGCTGGAGAGAATTTAGAAAAAGGTGCAAACAGCAGGTGGTGCTATACAGATTTCATCGAATATATGAATAGGTCTAGCAACCAGGCTGTACAACATACACATCCCTGCCCCCCCCCCCCTCTATGGGTGTTACACAAAAGCCCCTTGAACCTCTTTCGGAGAAGTGAGGGTGCCCTGTTATGACCACATCTGCAGATGAGGGCTAAATGAGATTGAGGCCTCATGCACACGACCATATGGCTTTTTCAGTATTTTGCGGTCTGCAAAACAGATCCTCAAAAAAACACGGATGACGTCCTTGTGCATTCATATTTTTTTGCGCCAGGACATGCTACTTCACAGCGCCTTATAGAAGCTGCCATGCAATGTGACTCATGACCAATTCTGCCGTAAAGTAAGTCCGTTAATAGGTGGCACAGCGGAAGGTAAAAGTGCGTGGACGTGCACTAAACGTGGAATACAGCATGAACGACTGATAAATGTGGACTCCATTCTGCTTTCTCTGCTGTATTGTGCGGGCAATAGAGGGGGCAGCTTGGGTGCAGTCATATGATGACATCACTACTTATATTTCCCCCACAATGTTTGTGTTTGAAAATTGTGTTCTTTTGTTTTTTTTCAGAGCCAGGAAACACAAGGATTATCCATTCAACGCAGAGTTTTGAGGGCTCGCTTCATCTGTTACAGCTCCAGTTTTTCTAGATAGTACTGTTCATCCGCAACCGGTCGGAGATGACTGCAGCAGGGTGTTCTCTGTCTTTGCGCACTCCAGTAACTCCGATATACAATAAACCAGTGTTATTAATTTGACTGGTGTGTTTGTATTTTATCAGTTATATACACGTCTACTATAAATGCATCACTCATCCTGTGTTGAAGGAGGGGGCGCAGACATTGAACAGGTGAATATAATACAGGGTAGAGCTTGGTGTCAGTACAAGGGAAGTAATGGTATAAAAGTGATTTATTAAAATACATAGAACACCTGGAAACCTTGTAGTCATTGTGCCGAGAGTATAATGATCACCAACCAAGGTGGTGCATCCTTAATAAATAAAAAATTTTTGTTCTGCAGCAGGGTATATACTTGGTGGCATCTCCCCTTGTTGTGATATCGGCTGCCACTCTGGCAGGGTAACGGTCATACAGATGATGGATTTCCTCCTGTGGTAGGTCATTCCAAGCTCTTTCAACTTGGACCTCTAGTCCAGCTATGGTGGTTTTTGGCTGCTGTGCATGGACAATCCATTGCCCATATCTAGTTCCAGACGTTCTTGATGGGGGAGAGATCTGGTGATTGAGCTGGAGAGGAGGGAACATTGTCCAGGATATCATGGAACCAGTCCTATGTTTTTGGACTCCTAACATGGTGTTCCAACATGATGATACTGCCACGGCCTGCCTGTGAGACACAACATGCTCGTCGGATTTCTCCCCATCAAGAATATCTGGGACTGGCTGCAGATAAGATTCCCCCCCCCCCATATGCACAGAAATCCTTGGTTGTGTGATCATTGTCCAAGCACCACTCGCAGTTTAATATAACTAACTAAACAGACACTTGCAAAAGTATAAAGGGGTATTCCTATCTCAGACGTTGACGACATATTGCTAGGATATGCCACACAGAGGTGCGAGGCTCACAGATGTTCACTGCTATAGTTCTGAAAATAGCCAATGCTGGCATAGCCATTTCTGCAGTCCCATCGGGGTGAATAAAGAGAGGTCCATGCACTCACCACTATGAGACTTCCAAAAAAAAGTAGAGGGCGTTCACTCACCTATTTTAAGAACTCTGACACCAGTGAATGGAGAGCACACTGCACGCTCTTCATTTCAGGGGCCGCTGTTCTGGGTATAGGAGTAGATCCCAGTTTTGGGACCTGCACCTTTCTGACATTGATGACTAGGATATACGTTTGATGTTATAGCGTTGGGCGATATCAAAAATATTGCCACGATATTAAGAAATTTATCGCGGTCACGATAAATGCCCTTTTAGAAGAGAAAAAACTTGGGGACATTATACTGTATGGGGGAGGCCACAAGGAGATGTTATACTGAATGGGGGCAGCCACAAGGTGATGTGGCTTCCCCCATTCAGTATAACATCACCTTGTGGCTGCCCCCATTCAGTATAACATCTCCTTGTGGCCTCCCCCATACAGTATAATGTCATCTTGTGGCTTCCCCCATTCAGTATAACAAGATGACATTATACTGTATGGGGGCCACAAGGAGGGGCTGCTCTGTGCCAGCAGGTCCCGGGCTTTGTGTCAGTTTGGGGGGGGCGGAGTCATGGCAAAATAGGAGAAAGCAGGAGGCAGCCACTGCGGGGGACCAACACTTACTTTGTGCAGGCGCATGGACGTTTTAGGAGCGGTCGGCACACGTGCGAGCGCTCCTATGACGTCATTAAATACTGCAGTTATTAGGAAACTGTGATATCGCCATATCGCAGTTTCTTAATACCGCAGTATATCGCAGACACCGGTATATTGCCCAACCCTAGTTTGCCAGCTGTTCTTTTTCCAGGAGTGTATATGTGAAATTGGATGGACAGGTGCCCGAACTGTCATTTAGGAACCCCCTCCTTTTTCAGTTACACCACATATCCGCTTACAATGCAAATATGTAATTGGACCAGGCATGCTCAACCTGCGGCCCTCCAGCTGTTAGAAAACTACAACTCCCAGCCTACAGCAGGGCATGGTGGGAGTTGTAGTTTTACAACAGCTGGAGGGCCGCAGGTTGAGCATCCCTGAGTTAGACAATCACAGGGCGGCAGTGAACATGATCTTCATGCTGGAAGAGACTGAAACCTTGCTTGTCCTGTGCATGAAATCTCCTTGTAAAGTCCTACGATGAGTTATACATTTATACAGCTGTGACTGATCTCATCTACAGCAAGGAGGAAAACGCTACACAGATCAGAATCCCCGCAGTGTGACTGTACCCGTATTAGGAGAGAACCTTGCTGGGAAAAGACCCCAGTGGAGCACACAGTGACGGCCTAAACTTGGGGCGTTAAACCCTCTAATGTTCCAGGGCATCTAATATTACGCAACTTTGTAATAAGTCTTCATAGCTTCCAAGCTCTTCTCTGGCCTTTTTAAATCGGGCATGCTTTCTCCTCTACCTGCACCAGCACGACACTGCACTCTCCTCCTCCATCGGAGGAAGCGCAAGTTCAGCATGCCCATGGCTCAGAGTGGAGACTTATGCCGACAGGTGACCCCCATATCCGTAGGCATTACAGAGGAGGAAGGTCCTGCAGCCTCCATAGTGATCCTGTCCTATGGCCAGGAATAACCGAGGAAAGGAAGAAGGATGGGTCTTTTAAAGTGATCATTAGGTTCCTGTCCAGAAGAAAAGGTGCTGTGATAGGGCGAAGGAGAAATATATATTCATTCTTGGTCTACAGCTCCTATGTGTCTACATGCTAACTACACAGAGAGCCTTTGCAGGTTTTTACCATAGAGGCACATCTAAAATGAAGGGATATTTTGGAGGGTCTGCCAGGACTTTACATTTGGTTTATTTGTACACCTCAGTATATACAGACTTGTGGAGAGAACAGAGCAGTCCAGATGCACACAATAAATAAAATAAATACAGTTTGTCATGTGTGCGACGATAGATGTGCGTCTGTGGTGAACACGTTACAATCTGGGCTCACTAATTCCTCCTCCTCAGAATCCTCCTCTTCCTCATCTTGATCAGTGGCAGGGCTGGGGCCTTTGCAGATCTTGAGGTGTCTGGTGAGGTGGTATTTGGTGAGGAAGGCCTTCGAGCACTTTTCGCACACATAGTCCCGCTTGCCTTCATGAGAGTTGAGGTGTTTCTTCAGATGGTTCGTTCTACTGAAGTGCTTGTCACATTTTGGACACTTGATTTGTCGTTCCCTATTGGGGGGGGGGGGGAAGAACACAAATTTCAGCTAAGTTGCAGTGATCTGAACAATACCTGAACCGTAAGGCCGGGCTCACACGGGACTGAATACCTGGATATTTATGTGCATAAAATCTGCAGCGTGGTGCAGTACCCGCAAAGTGGATGAGAATTGGGGCTGGTAAACAAGTTCTCATCAAAACAATCTATTACGGGTAGGGATGAGCATTACAATGTATAGGCTCTGATGAGCCGAAGTCCGTTATTTGCGAAGTCGTGTGAGACTTGGTTGAATAACTTCAGTAGTTGATTTTTAAAGTAGAAAACCACTTTAAAACTTGCAACCGAACTCAGTTGAAAGGTACCAGTCGGAACCGAAGCCGAGTTCCGTAAAAATCAACTACCAAAGACTTTGCGAATAACTGACTTTGGCTCATCGGAGGCAGTTTATTTTCATGTAGCATCCGAAGCTTGCTTCGCTCATCCCTAGAGGGATCTCTGCTGCGTCATATCACCACTGTGACGTGCTGATTGGGCACATAGCAAAGCGATTGGCTGCAGAGACACACGTGACCTGGTTTGAAAGTTTACAGGAAGCCGCAACAGAATGGCGGGGAGTAGGTATGATTTTTTTTTTCAATGGGTACAATATGCTTCTGCTGATATTTAAGTAGAAAAAAATAACAGGACACCCACTGTAATGTAGGTGAAATATAAAGCCACCTTGTATGGTATCCATCGACAGCCACGGGATGAAGCTATAACCTGGCTGTGATGGTTACTCACCGAGTATGAGTGAGGATGTGCTGCTTCAGGTCCTGTCTCCTCATGAACATTTTCTCGCAGAAGTCACATTTTAAATTCTTCTCCCCTGTGTGGGTAACCATGTGCGAGGCCAGGTGAGCTTTCTGGGTAAATGACTTGCCGCAGAGCACACAGCGATGATTCTTCTGTCCTGAGGTGAAAGGAAAAATGTCTAAAGCTCTCTCCCTGCTGCGGGACATGGGCTCAATAGAAAGTCTAGGAGCCCATCTTGATGCCTTCTCCTGCAACAAGGAGTGAGCACGCTCTCTGAGAACTTCATTCTCCTAGCTCTAGCGAGTGGTGGGGGTCTCAGCGCTCAGACCCCCACCGATGTCACTATGACATATCCAAAGTTTTTGTGAAAGTTCAGTGACCCTGTAATTACAATACAGTGTTAGCAGCGCAGTGCCCAGGGCTTACCTGTGTGAATCCATAGATGAGTGCGCAGGTTGCTTGGATCACTGAAGGCTTTGCTGCAGAACTCACATTTGTGGGGCTTCAGGCCCATATGCCCCATGTAATGCACATTAAGCTTGAAGGAGGACGAGAAGGAGCGGGGGCACACCGTGCACTTCCATTTCCGTTCTTTGCCGGGGGTCACGGTCTGGCCGGTGTCCTCACTGCTGAGGGACTCGCTGGGGAGGTGGCTGTTAACGTGGCTGCTCAGGTGAGACTTGAACTCGGCGTAGGATAAGCATTCCTTCCCACAGTGACACAGCAGCATCTCCGGCTGCTCCGGTAAACCTGACACAACCAAAAATGACAGGTAAGTTTACCTTGGTAGGTACACTGATTCAGATCCGTTTCTGGATCCCCATGGGTCTGGTATATCGGGGAGGGGGATGCTGAGCTGGTGCCTTCCTTGCAAATTAATGGCTGCTGCTTTCAAAAACTTTAAGGGCTTATTCACACAAGTATTTTTTTTTACAGTGTGCTGTCCGTTTTAAAAACTACAAACCCTTACTAGTCATGAGGCTCTTCACACATCCAGGAAACTCACTGCATGTCTTACTCTGGTCCGATTTTTTGGGAATCAGAGTAGCCGATTCAGTATGGAGTGAGGAAGGGGAAAAAAAAACCCCGGAAAGAACATGGAAGACATCCGTTTCTCACAGGTCCGTTTGGTTGTGGACAGGAAATCAGACAACACTAAATCTACAAAGATTGCTGAAAGCCAGAGAAATAGTTGTCCTCAATGTCCTTATGCAGCATAGTCTGATCCTGACAAATAATTGCCTCCTTTGCTGGCTGGATTCATTTTTCCATCACATTATACACTGCTCGTTTCCATGGTTACGACCACCCTGCAATCCAGCAGCAGTGGCCATGCTTCCACACTATAGGAATAGGCGTCACCAGAGAGGCTGGCATCTTTTCCTATAGTGTGCAAGCACGACCACCGCTGATGGATTGCAGGGTGGTCTGTAACCATGGAAACCAGCAGTGTATAATGTGATGGAGAAATGAATCTATATTTTGCTGCTTTATGGCTATTTATAAGGGTACAGTACAGATGTAGCAATCGTTAACTGTCTGCGCTCTACACTATTTGAGGCAGTTGTTGCACTATGTGTATGGACGGGCACTACGTGAATAGCACAGGGTGCTGCATTACTGGAGTAGGGCAGCTAACTGCTACATCTGTATGGTCATATTTATTTCATGTGGTTCTGTAACTCCCAGGTTACAGGGTACTTTTGTAATGACCATGGACTTGGTCGCCTATTGGGGGTTTCAGCATTCCCTATGGCTCATATTAAGGCGGGGTGCACAACCTGCGGCCCTCAATACCATTCTGTATGGCCCCCAAACATCTTGTAAAAGACACGTAGGTCTATGTCTTATGGCTTCTTACATGTATCTTTCATGTAGAACTGTAACTAGACATTTATAGTATATACTGTATGCTCAATATGCCAAAAATACAGTATTTCAGTTGGTAATACCCCTTTAAGTTTAATTTTCGGCCCTTGGAATTGGTTCAGGCTGACAATGTGGCCCCCAACCAGAACAGGTTGTGCGGCCCTAAGCTGTAGCATATAATGCAGATTAGTTACCCATCTGCTGAGCGTAGTCCCGGCTGTAATAGAACAGCAGCTCCTCCTGTGCTGGGATCTCCCGCGTGGTGTAGAAGTAGATCTTCCCATTATGAGGATAAGCGACAAGATTCTGCTCATCCGGATTCCTTAAAACAAGAATAGGGATTATAATTCTAGCTGCAGATGCAGGCGGGCTACAAGTGAGGGGCGATCGTCTGCTTACCTGGCCTTCCGGACAAACATCATCCAGTTACATTCATTCTCGTCCGTCGTTATGATGCAGAACTCCATCACGTTGTTGCTGTAAATCTGCAATAATTAAAAAGATGATTAAAAACTTGCCAGACTGATAAATGAAGATATTCCAGAACGCATAAGGTTGGTCACCAAGCTTTCCAAAACCCATGGATGACATAAATCTGTGCTATGACAATCCCTCTCTGCTACTTCTCAGCCTAAATAAGTTCCAGTCTTCACTGCAGTTTTGGAATTTGATTCATGGCCTATTAAGATTAGAATGACCAGAGATCATGTTCCCTAGAATATAAGGGCATGTGAATCTGTGGGATGGTAAACGTCTTACCTTCCAGATGTGGTTAGCAGATTTATCTGTCCAGCCGGCAACTTCAAGAGATTGACTTTCTTGTCCTATTAAAGGTCCAAAGCAAGTCCGAACGGAAATACTCTCCTGCGTCCATACTCCTGCAAGAATCAATCACTGATTATAGATAAAACCATTGTTTAACTAAAGTAATCCAAACTCGTCTTCCGATAAGTCCATTGGCTGCAGCCACAACTAGATGGAGCTAGCTTATTGCATAAAGTTTTATCAGAAATTCAATGTACTGTAAACAGTATGCAGTGAGCTCCCTCTAGTGGTGGCTGCAGGTAGACACAATTGTATCATTGAACAATATGGGGATTTGGAGTTCTGAATTCTGATTGGCTCCTAAAAAACCAAGAAGACCTTTAAAATGTAAAATTCTTGCCAATTTCATAAATTACAGCTTTAACTAACTTCTTACCTACTTCTGCTCCTGTCACCGACTGTCTCAGCACCAGCTGCTTGGGAAGGGACAGGCGCGCCCGGCTCTCAATGGGGTTGTCTGGTATGAAGGTGACTGGGCCGTGCTCAGGGCAGTCAGAGGGATAGGCCCGGTTACACAGAGTACACCCTGCAAACAGAGGTGAAACACTGAATACCACATTGTACGCGGCAATTAACCCCTTCACGACAACCTATTTTTTCCCCTCTCATCGTTCCAGAATAACTTTTGTTTTTTATCCATTTTACATTAATAGTGATAAAGAACTTTGTTTTCTTTTTTTCAGCAGGGCAAGTTGTCTTTTTTACATGTACCGTTTTTAGGGCACACATATCTTACTTTTTATTTCATTTTGGGGAACAAGCCTTCCGTCGTTTTTTTGTTCATCGCCGACTACAATAAAGATTATAATATCTACAGTATGCGCTGTGATGGTTACGGGGATACCAAATATGTGGGGTTATGTAGCGTAGTGTAGTTTTGGTTTTTTTCCTATAAAGGAACTTACACTTAATAATAGCCTTATGCCCCATTCACACTGGGTTTTTTGCTGGTGAAAGTCGCCGCTGATCCCTTCAAAGAGTCACCGGCAGCACTGAACCTGCCTTCCGTTGTTTTCAATGGCAGGCTGTGCTGCACTTCATGAAATTGCGGTTTATAGCCATGTCCGCGTCAAGGAAGGACACGTCCTTTCTTGGTGTAATGTCCGGACAGACGCCGCTGGAATCAGAAACGGGTGTCCGCTCAGATTAGCTCCATTCAACGGGCCAAATCCTTGAGGGAATCCATGACACGCAAACTGAAAAACCCTGGTTACGACCACCATGCAATCTATCAGTGATGGTCGTGCTTGCACACTACAGGAAAAAACACCAGCCTATGTGTGCTCCCAAGGTCCTGGCCACCAGAGGGGCCAAAACTCTTTCCTATAGTGTGCAAGCACGACCACCACTGGTGATGGATTGCAGGGTGGTCATAACCATGGAAACGGGCAGTGTATAATGTGATGGAAAAATGAATCCAGCCAGCAAAGGAGGCAATATGGACAATAACAATATATTAGTAAGTGGCTTGTATTAACTTTCTTTACATGATAAATGCCACTTACTGAAGTGACACAGCCCCTTTAACCGACTGCTAGACAATACGGCAGTTGCTGGTGGCTTGTATCCCAATAGGACAACCCAGATCGGATGGATGTTACCATCAGAACTCCACATGAGCAAGCCATATAGTATAAAGACACCAATGGCAGTCTGATCTGTATCTGAAATGTTCTCGAGCACTACAGCCCCCTCTTTCTAAGGGTCAGACCTCCTCCGATCAGACAGAAAAATGCCATCTGGGCCTTACAGAAAAGTCTAAGCCATTTTCTCAAAATCATCACTAAAAGAAATTATTGGGAACCTACTCACAGATTGTGAACAGGGTGGCCATGTTTTTCTTGTTAGAGTTGGAGTCTATCTGTAGAGAGGTTGGAACGAACGTCAGATTGCCCGCATCCACGTGCGCACCAGGCAGGGAGACATCTGATGTTATGGAGGTCACTGTGACGGGCTCCAAGCTGATGCTGTTCCCATGTAAAGACACGGAGGTCAGGGACGAGAGCGGGTGTGAGGTAGAAAGAGCCACGCTGACAGGGTTATTGCTCAAGGCCACAGTGTGGATGGCGTCAGTAAGAGAGTTTTCCGACATGCTGGACCTGGCGCCCATGTGATGTTCTGTCTCCATGACAACAGGAAGCTCCAGCGATCCGCTGTGCATTGGCAGGACTCCACCATGACCCACAGCATCAGGAGGTAGGTTGGCATCCACAGTAAGGGGTTCATGAGGACGTGACACACTGGAGATCTGTCCATGATCCCCAGTCACCCCCTCTATTGTCAGCTCTTCAGGAATGCGGTCAGCTGTGATAGGACTGTTCACACGGGAGACGCTATCCATGCTAATCCCTGCATCTAGCGCCACCTCATGACCATCACTGGGGTGCAAGCTCTGCCCAGTATGTCCACCCACTGAGCGCGAGTCCAGAGATACTATTCCTGCCTCCAGTCCTACAGAGCTCCCAGACTGGTAAGGGTCCAGAGAAGGATTATTGGTGGATACGGAGAGGCCACCGCTAGAGTCAACATTCAATGAACTGGGATGTATGTATTGAGGAGGGGGGCGGTCTGCCAGATACGATAAGATGCCTGGAAAGTAAGAAAAAGAAGATTGTTACCTCTGGAGAAGTCAACTCAACTGACAACTTTCTTATTTTTTGGATTTTTTTACATGCCAGAGACTACTGGTCAGGATCTGTTTAGTGGATGTGGGGGTTATTCTGATAAATCCCCAGGACCTCCTGATGTGACCCGGGGAAAAAAATAAAATAAAATCACATTTAACTGACTATTAATAAAGATGTTTCGGATTACGGATCTGTTTTGATGACTATGCAGGTACACATAACTTTAAAATGTTTATTTGTTTCTTAAATGCTAAATTATGCAACTTAACCAAGGGTCTTTTTTAATACTTGTCTACCATTTTGCTCAGCAGCGTCGGTGCAACTACTTCACATAGCTGACTGCACTGTTGATTACAACACAGACCTGAAAGTACAATGCTCCAGGCTCTGTGCACAGGGAGGGGCGGAGGTTGTAAATAGCAGAGTGTTGAGAGGGGGTAAGGTAGATCACATATAAGGATTAAAGCAGTGCATCCTAGTATGTGTGAAAGTGTAGAGAGAAAGGGGAAATCACAAATAACTTCCACAATCACTACATGAACTGTAGAAATGCATCTGTGATGTGCATGAAAGCTAGTGAAGGCAGCAGCATCCTGGACAGACAAACCTCAAATCCAGCTGTCACAAAAAAAAGGGTTTCATGGTTGCTACTCTCCTGTGCATATATATTTATTGTATCTCACCTGAGTTGCAGTACTGCAAGGGTTCACCTACTCTTGCTGTGAGCTGCAGCCAGGCTGTTTCCAAATGCTGATCAGCGTGGGCTATAAAAGGGTGCTCTTTGTCCCACTCCTTGCCTGAGCAATTTGTCACTATAAATCTTGCCAAGTCTCTCTGGCTTGCTAGAGCCTGTTAAACAGCTATAATCCGTTAGTACGTCTGTGTACTGACCTCTGCTTGATTCCAGGATCCTGACCTTCTGCCAGCTAACCTGACCTGTGCCTCTTCACCGTACAGATCCTCTGCCACCTGACCCGTTCCTGTTCACTGTACTGAACCTGTGCTGCCTGCCCTGACCTTCGGATTGGTTTCACAAACTCTGCCTGCCCTGACCATGGCCTGTTTCCTGACTCCATGTATTGCCAGATCTCTATGTGCCAAGCACTGGTGCCTCTGCTCCCCAAGGGTGAGCAGCCAACCGCACCTGGACTATTTCAAGAGTTAACGGCCTAGTGGCCCCTCCCCCCACAGTGAAAGCCAGATCAATGTGTAACGGTTAAAGGGTGAATACCAGGGGACTGCCAGGATAATGCGCTCGGGACTAGCCCAAAGTCAAACCATTTGGTTAGCACAGTGGGTACACCCTCACTGCCCATAGCACCAACACACCAGGTAAAGGCTGTAAACTGCATATCAGGGAGTCTGATAAAGAATTAAGTTAACTTTTTTTTTTTACTGAAGCCAACAATCAATATATGTAAATATCATTTTCTTCCATGTCAAAGGTTTCCATAGCCTTTACATGTATATGATTTTTTATGGTAGAAGACAATCCAACGATACATGTACTGTAGCAGGTACACTGGACAGACCTGCGGGCCAACTGCAGAGCTGAAAGGGTTAACCAGGGGTAATTTCTAATCATTTTTGCTTTTGATGAAGACTGGGTATCAACCAAAACCATTCTCCAATGGTTGTGCCTGTGAGGTAGAAATGTGCAGGCTTTCTCCATGTACATGATAATGCGGGAAGGGGTTAAACAAAGGTAAAATACAAATAGAGAACCTTATGTTGATTGCCTTAATTGGGTAAACCGTGTTAGGGTAGATTTCAGACTAGGAAGAATCCACAACTTGGGACCCCCAAAGGGTAGACTGACTCCCATTTTGGTGGCCTCAAGGCAACAATACATTACTAGGTCATTAGTTTATTAATTTGGATGCAATACCACATTTTGCCAGTAGTGGCTGCTGCAGAAGAAAATAGAGGCAGCATAGAACTTCCCCCAGTTGGTGTAGATTTCAGACTATTTCTACAGAAGAAATTTCCCTTACTTGGATCCAGTCCCACCATTAACAGTATTCTACCTATCAGCCACAAGTTCTGAAAATATTCCACAACAGATATACAATACCCGGGAGTATGTGCCGGAAGTAGCTGCTTTCCAGGTGGGGGTATGGTGGTGGTGGTAGTGTGTAATTCCGTTCTGGTATACCACACATGACTCCCCGCTCACTGATTCCCATTGGAAGCATGACTGACAAAGCAGAGGGGAGTGAGCTCAGAGATGGCCCAAGGTTAGGAATAGCCACTGGTAAACCTGCAAAGACAGGAAGGGTATAGGAAAACATGGTTAAGACACTACATCCTCCACTTATCCCTACTTGAGGATAGGGAAAAAGATGATGATTACTCTTACCGGTAATTGGATTTTCCGTATAGCCTCCACAACGGCACTAAGCAGGGACAGGAAACAATGTGGAAAACAAAGATTTAAAAGCCTCCTCCCCTTTACCTTCTCCAGTAAATATCCAACAACTTTGGATGATGCTGAAAGAATTTTATTTTGGGAGAAAACAATATACATGAACGAAATGTAATTCACAAAAGATACAGTCAAGATAATTAGGGTGGGAAATCCCAGTGCCGTTGTGGAGGCTATACGGAAAATCTAATTACCGGTACAAGTAATTATCTTTTCTGTGCGCCTCCCCAACGGCACTAAGCAAAGGAATAACAAAGCAACAAGACTAGGGAGGGACTGCTGCAGACAAGACTTTTCGTCCGAAGGACAAGTCCCTGTTAGCCAAAACATTGAGTCTATAATGATTAAAGAAAGTTGATGGACAGGACCAGGTCGCCACCTGGCAGATCTGGGACAATGATGCTGAGGCATTTTCTGCCCATGAAGGTGACATTGCTCTAGTTCAGAGGTGCACAACCTGCAGCCCGGGGGCCACATGCGGCCCTCGATACCATTCTGCGCGGCCCCCAAACATCTGGTAAAAGACATGTATGTCTATGTCTTATGGCTTCTTACATGTATCTTTCATGTATTCTCCTATTAGATGGGAGTCCTAGAAGTGTAACTCGACATTTATAGTATATACTGTATGTTCAATATGCCAAAAATACAGTATTTCAGTTGGTAATACCCCTTTACGTTTTATTTTCGGCCCTTGGAACTGGTTCAGGCTGACAATGTGGCCCCCAACCAGAAAAGGTTGTGCACCCCTGCTCTAGTTGAATGTGCTTTCAAACTTGAAGGTGGAGTGAGCCCTTTTCCTTTATAGGCCATAGAAATTGTCATTTTTATCCAGCGAGAGATAGTAGTTTTTGAGGCCCCCTGACCCTTATTTTGCCCTGCGTATTGGACTAGAAGACGATCAGACTTCCTCAGATTTTTAGTGGCCTCCAGATAAGCCAGGATACATCTCCGGACATCCAGGTGGTGAAACTTCTTTTCAGCAGCCGATTTAGCCTGAGGGCAAAAGGTGGGCGATGATATTTCTTGCTGGCAGTGAATTTGAGAATATCTTTGGTAAGAAAGAGGGCTCATGTTTCAGTATTATTCTTTCATCCAGAATATTAAGATAAGGTGGTCTACAGGACAATGCTTGTATTTCTCCTATACTTTTAGCCGAAGTGGGGGCTATTAGAAAAGCAGTTTTTATGGATAACAGCCCGAGAGTGATTTCATTAAGCGGTTCAAAAGGAGGATCCATAAGGGCTGAGAGAACTTAGTTAAGATCCCAAGGAGGGACCGTAGATCTGATAGTAGGATGCAATCTACAAGCCCCTTTAAAAACCTTTTGATTAAATCAAATTTGGCTAACCTGACTTCCATGAAGGCACTGAGAGCTTCTATCTGGACTTTAAGGATACTCACTCTTAACCCCTTATCAAGACCTTTTTGCAAAAAGTCTAAAATTACCTTGACATCAGGTGGTAAGCTGGGATTTCAAAAGTTCCTGGCAAACTAGAGGAAAGGTTTCCATGTTCTAAGATAGATCTTAGACGTGACTGGTTTTCTGCTGGATAAAAGAGTGTTTATGACAGCATCAGATAACCCCTTTGATTTCAGGATAGACCGTTCAAATCAGGCAGTAAGATTCAAATGGTTGATCCTTGGGTGCCAGGCTGGACCCTGTAAGAGAAGGTCCAGGATCTGAGGAAGGACCCAGAAATCCCCTTTGGAGAGATTTGGATTAGAATCACATGAGAGCCCTCTTCTGCCACCTTCTTAAGGACCCTTGGGATCAGTTGGAATGGAGGGAAAGCGTATAGAAGTCCCGCCGGCCAGGGACCCGAAAATGCATTCACTCTTGTCGGATTGTCTTTGAACAAGAGGGAATAAAATTGATTTGTCTGCTTGTTTTTCTTGGAGGCAAAGAGATCTAGACTTGACTTGGAGGACCCCATCTCCTGCAAATCTCCCAAAAGATTGACTTGTTGAGACTCCACTCCCCTGGATTCAGTTTTTTCTGCTCAAAAATCCGCTAGGGTGTTTTCTTCTCCTTTTACATGGACTGCGGAGATTGATCTTATGTGTATCTCTCCCCAGGAGAAGACCTAAAACACAATCTGCCAGTGGTTTTTGCTCTTTGTGCCCCCTTGCTTGTATAGATATGCTATGGTGGTCCCGTTGTCTGACAGGATTTTGACATTTTGTGAGTCGATGGTTGGGGAAAGAGCTTTCAATGCCAGAAGCACTGCTAGCAACTCTTTTGAATTTGAGGATAGAGGGAGGAGATCTGGATCCCAGACTCCCTGTACTAGCTGATTCTTGCAGTGGGCTCCCCAACCGAAACCGCTTGCGTCCGTTGTGATGACAACTTGGTCTGGTAACCCTCACGGTACCCCCTGGTTCAGATTTTGTGGGTGTAACCACCACAATAGAGAGTTCTTTACTCGAGAGGGAAGAGTCACTGTCTTGTCTAGTGAAAAAGCACTTCGGTTCCAGGACTTCAGGAGGACGTTTTGAAGAATTCTTCCGTGGAATTGAGCCCATTTGACTGCTGGTATCGTCGAAGTCATCAACCCTAGAATTTCCATGATTTTGTGAAAGGATACCTTCCTGAACAGACGAAATGAAGAGATTCTTGCTACAACATCCTTCTTCTTTTGTTGCGGAAGGAAGGACGTCATCTGATGGGAGTCCAACTGAATTCCCAGATAGATTTTTCTCCTGCTCGGAGTCAGATCTGATTTGTCCAGATTTAGCTTCCAGCCCAGTGACTGGAGGGTGCTCAGCACTACCTGTGGGTATTCTCGTAGTAGAATCTCTGATGACGCTGAGATGAGAAAATTGTCCAGGTACGGAATAAATATTATCTCTTTTTGATCAAAGGCGCTTGAGATTTCTGCCACTAAGGCCTAATGCACACAGCCGTGCGCGGACCGTGGTATTGGTTGCTATGACGCAGTGCGCTTAATGCCGCCGCTGGACTACTCGGCCGTGTGCATGAGGCTTAACTTGGTAAAAATCCTCAGTGCTGATGAGAGGCCAAAGGGCAAGACCTGGAACTGCAGATGGACAAGTTGGTTTTTCAAAAAGATTGTGAACCGAAGATACTTTTGGGGAATGGGGTAAATGGGCACATGATAGCATGCATCTGTCAAGTCGAGGGTTACCATGTAGCAATCCTGGGGCAGCAAATTGATGGTTGACTTTACTGTCTCCATCTTGAACTTCTTCTATTGGATTAATTTGTTGAGATGTTTCAGATTGATAATAGCTCTGAGCTTCTAGCAGGTCATGATCTTCCTTTTCTAGCATTTTGTTTATTAGAAATCTTTTGGGGGAGAGAAGAGAACTCTAGCCTGTATCCTTGCCAAATCATATCCAGGATCCAAGGAGAATCTGTGATTTCTTCCCAGGCTGTGATGAACCCTTTCAACCTTCTCCCCCCCCCCCCACCCCCACAGGATCTCTGGGGTCATAAACTGGACTGCTTTGAGGGTTTATCTTGGTTAAAGAGGAACCCCCTACCTCTAGAGGACTGCCAAGACCCCGAACTAACTCTTTTCTTTTGAACCGACCTGCCCCTTTTCTGACTACAAAAGGAGCGTCGCTGCTGAAAGAACTTGGTTTCAGAAGGGAACCCCGGAAGCTTTTTCCAATATGTCATCCAATACTGAACCAAAGAGTCTGTCTCCTTCACGAGGGATACCACAAAGTCTGCTTTTGGAAGTGGTATCTCCCGACCAGGATCTGAACCAAACTGACCTTCTGGTGGTATTTGAAAGAGCTGCAGATCTGGCGGACAACTTGACTAGGTCCACGGAAGTGTCAGCTAAACATTTTAAGGCTTGTTTCAATACCGGCAGGGAAGATAAAATATCTTCTATAGGGTGCCTGAAACCAAATGTTCCTCCAACTGGGACAACCATAAGGATAAGATCCTGGCTGCTATACTAGGTCTCAACATAGAGGTATTTATCTCCCAAGATCTCTTAAGAACAGATTCACACTTTTTATCCATTACATCTCTTAATAATCCTACGTCCTCAAAAGGCAGAGATTACTTTTTGGATATCCTGGCTATGGGAGCATCTACTCTCGGGGTTTTGTCCCAGTGGGCTGAGTCGGCTTCATTGAAGGGATAATTCCTTTTAAATACTTTAGAAGTTCCTGATCTCTTTTCTGGGTCTCTCCATTCAATCAAGATTAGCTTTTTGATGTCATCATGGACTGGGAATACTCGTTTTTTCCTATCCACTAGCCCTTTAAACATTTGATCTTGAATTGTTTGAGCTTCCTTTGACTTTTCAAGGTTCATGGTGGCTTTAAGGAGCAAATCTGTATTATCGATGGAACATAGGGGTCTACTCGCTTTATCTTCAGAAGAGGTGGAATCAGAATCTGAAGAATTATTGTCTTCATCAAAATGTAAGTCCAAATCCATATGAGATTCCGGATTTGATCTGGATGTAGATAGTTTTTGTGGTATAGCGGCCATCTTAGATTCAATGGCCGAGCTGACCTCCTCTTTTTTCAGAGTTTTCAGGCTATCCATCAGAGAAGGGGCCCCTTCTGCCATGAATTTTTCTGTACACTTTTGACAAAGTGTTTTTTTACTGTGACCTGCTAAATGTCTTTTGTAGATAGCGCACTTCTTCTTTAATGTAGGTTCCCCACTTTTCCCGGCATCTCTGCCCTGAAATTGTAAAAATTACCCCTTACTATGGAGTAATGATTTAATGTGGGAGACCTCCACCAGGAAAAAGCAACATCCCAAGTGTATAATATAAAAATATTTCTCCCCAGGGAAGGCTTAACAGGCTGAGGGCCTTAGGAATGTCGGAAGACTTTTCAGGAGGCAGCGACATGCTTTCCTCAGGGTGCAGGATGCGATCGGTACTGCGCAAGCCATCCTGATTCCATGCCGGCATTTTTTAAGCTAACTTACGGGTCACATGGTCCGCGGCCGCACGCCACGCCAGCTCACGCTCTCCCAGCCGCAACCACCCCTCGCACGACTTCGGCCCTCTGAGATCCCCGCGACGCCGGCATTTCTTCCTGTAAAGCTCCACAGGAGCGCAATAGCCCGGGGCTGCCTGCAGCGCAGCGCTCATGCCAAAGCAAGCGGAGGGAGCAGTATTTCAGCTTCAGCCCTCCTGAAGATCAGGTAATACTTACCAAAGGCTGAGCGATATCCTTAAGCAGAAGGGGAACTCCTGCTAGTTCTCCACTTCATCCCGAGGGACAGGAAACAACTGGAGAAGGTAAAGGGGAGGAGGCTTTTAAATCTTTGTTCTCCACGTTGTTTCCTGTCCCTGGGAGGCGGTGTAACATCCTGCTTAGTGCCGTTGGGGAGGCGTACGGAAAAGTTGTCTTAACGGGACAGGTTATAGATACCTCGTGGTTTATTTACCTGACGTGGTGAGAGCACTGTGTGGCGGTGAAGCTGTCAGCCCGAGGTGACTTCCTGAGACCGGCAGGGTGTTGGCTACTGAGGAAGCACTCAGCTGGTCCATGCCCACGGCGTTCAAGTTCAAGTCATTCATTCTGTGCAGAGACAATGGAGGAGTCAGTCGGATACAGACAGACCAGCCATATAGCGGATAGTCAATGTACCAGCCCTGCATACAGCAGACAACCTCTCTGCTTCAGATGTCTTCTCCTGCACTTCCTTCCTTTGTGGGTGAAAGACTGGAACGTATTCTCCACTCTCACAGCATGCAGTCTCGTACAAGGCTGCAGAACATAGACGGGTAATATTCCACCCCAACCAGACAATGCAGTCTCACCAGTAAAGAAACCTGCAGCTGCATCCCCCTCCTACCCTTCCCATGTCTAGTACTTACTGTATTAGTCTAGATGTATTTTTTGGGGTATTGAGAGGGTTTCTAAACATGTACAAAGAGACTGCAGACAGGCGAAGGGTAATAATAAGCTGCTGGAAAGGCAGGAAGATGCCGCTATCCCCTAATACGTGCAATGTATCCACATATACTAAGATAATGACAGCGACCCTTCACCTCTGTAGCATGTACTGGCACAAGGGGAGATGAAGCTCAGGAAAGCGCAAATGGGGAATGCTGTGGTAAATCTGGCGCTACTTGGGTTCTTCTTTTGGGGACCACCCCACGTGTTCATATCAGCAGAACTCTACTACAGACCCAAGCAGACGTTACCTGTGTCAGTCCTTCCTGTCATCCTCACATGAATCTTGATCCTGGACAGAGAGGCGGACACGGCAGAGGAAGACGCGGCTCCGCATTATGTGGCGGGTGAAATCCGGTCATGGCCTGGCTGCTGTGGGGAAGGACACATGGTCAAACTGTTGTAAGTCAGACAGAAGGGACCGGTGCCGAATTATCAGATATTCCTGGTGGTTAGATTAGGCTCACTATTATCTTGTGGAGACGAGTGCTGGATTATCAGACAATCTATACTTCTGTACATTCAGTAAATCCAGCTACAAAATACATTTAGTCCGGCGTGTAACTACCATGAAATTGTGACAACCCGGAAGAATAAAGAACAAATTTAAAGGTTCTGTATTCGTGCTTTATTTGCCGTTTTCGTCTGTTTATGTTCATTTTAGACTGATAATCCAGAATATTTCATAATATGGCAACTTTTAGTACATTTAAAGGGGCTGTCCAAAACAAACAAACAAAAAAAAACTTGACACACATCATTGCTGAGGCCAGTGATTGGCCAGCAGTGGTGATGTACTGGTCCTTGCTGGTTTCCAATGACAACCAGCAAACTAGTGAGTACAGCTCTGGAGTATAATACAGGATGTAACTCAGGATCAGTACAGGATAAGTAATGAATGTACAGAGTGACCCCACCAGAAGAACAGTGAGTGCAGCTCTGGAGCATAATACAGGATGTCACTCAGGATCAGCACTGTGCCCCTCCACATGACCTGCCATTAGTGTGAGGTGCGTTACCTGTGCGCCCCTACCTGACCTACCACTAGTGAGTACCTGTGCCCCTCCACCTGACCTCACAATAGTGAGGGGTGCGCTACCTGTGCCCCTCCACCTGGAGTGCCACTAGTGAGGGGTGCGCTACCTGTGCCCCTCCACCTGACCTGCCACTAGTGTGAGGTGCGTTACCTGTGTGCCCCTACCTGACCTACCACTAGTGAGGGATGCTCTACCTGTGCCCCTCCACCTGACATCACAATAGTGAGGGGTGCGCTACCTGTGCCCCTCCACCTGGCGTGCCACTAGTGAGGGGTGCGCTACCTGTGCCCCTCCACCTGGCGTGCTACTAGTGTGGGGGATCTACCTGTGCCCCTCCACCTGACCTGCCACTAGTGTGAGCTGAGCTACCTGTGCCCCTCCACCTGACCTGCCACTAGTGTGGGGTGATCTACCTGTGCCCCCCTACCTGACCTACCACTAGTGAGGGGTGCGCTACTTGTGCCCCTCCACCTGACCTCACAATAGTGAGGGGTGCGCTACCTGTGCCCCTCCACCTGGCGTGCCACTAGTGAGGGGTGCGCTACCTGTGCCACCCTACCTGACCTGCCACTAGTGTGAGGTGAGCTACCTGTGCCCCCCTACCTGACCTACCACTAGTGAGGGGTGCGCTACCTGTGCCCCTCCACCTGACCTCACAATAGTGAGGGGTGCGCTACCTGTGCCCCTCCACCTGACCTGCCACTAGTGTGAGGTGAGCTACCTGTGCCCCTCCACCTGACCTACCACTATTGAGGGGTGCGCTACCTGTGCCCCCCTACCTGACCTGCCACTAGAGAGGAGTGCGCTACCTGTGCCACCCTACCTGACCTGCCACTAGTGTGAGGTGAGCTACCTGTGCCCCCCTACCTGACCTGCCACTAGTGTGAGGTGAGCTACCTGTGCCCCCCTACCTGACCTGCCACTAGAGAGGAGTGCGCTACCTGTGCCACCCTACCTGACCTGCCACTAGTGTGAGGTGAGCTACCTGTGCCCCCCTACCTGACCTGCCACTAGTGTGAGGTGAGCTACCTGTGCCCCCCTACCTGACCTGCCACTAGTGTGAGGTGAGCTACCTGTGCCCCTCCACCTGGCAGGGAGATTCTCACCAGTATATGTGTCAATAATCACTGCAATATAATATGATGATAAGGCTGTCGGTAATATGTCGCAGTGATTGTTACTGCGCTCTCAACATCTCCGATCATCTGGGAGCTCAGAACATTGACAGATCATAAAGAGAAGCAGCATGCTGGGAATGGTAGGCTGACCACAGCTGCTCAGGCACACACCCGTGGCCTAATTCTAACAGGAGCCCTTTATAAACCCCGGGGGCCCACGTCACAGGCCATCGTTACTCACACCCATCTCCCGAATCGCCGCTCTCTGCCATTCTTCCTTTACCCCTACAATTCTCTGTTCGCATCCACCCCCAAGATGGCGCACGCGGAAGTGACATCACGGCGAGAGACCAGACCAATCACACCCCGCTGAGAGGTCACACCACAGACGAGTAGGCGGGGCTCTAATACAGCTCGCTACTCTGGCATCCCTGGTGTTGCTATGGAGACGAGAGTGGTCCCACGTATTCAGTGCATTATGTGAAATAACGAGCGGTGTGTGATGTCACTAGTACAGCAGATACTCCATATTATCACATCTGATGAGGTATACTGTGTGATGTCACTAGTACAGCAGATATTCCATATTATCATGTCTGATGAGGTATACTGTGTGATGTCACTAGTACAGCAGATACTCCATATTATCACGTCTCATGAGGTATACTGTATGATGTCACTAGTACAGCAGATACTCCATATTATGACAGAATGGAATGCCCATAGACTTTAACAGGAAAGTGGAATGCCCATAGAGAATAATGGAAATGTAATATTTGAATTAGAGACAAAACCATTTGACATATATAATAATTATTTAGCAGGATTACTCTCCAAATTCAGTGGGATTATTTAATGTTCAGAATAAGTGGAATTATCACTGTTTTCTGCAGAATGACGAGGGTGAATGACAGAAAGGAATGCCCATAGACTATAATGGGGAATAAACTATGAGCTCATTTGCAGGTAAATCTGTGTTATTTTGGACATTAACTTTTACCGCCAGTAATCCCTGGGTAGAGTAGCATAATGTAAAATTGGATTATACCTGTTTCCTATAGAATGCAAAGGTGAGTGACATAATGGAATGCCCATAGACTATAATGGGAAGTAAAACGTGACTTTGTGCCTGAACCATTTAACATATCAAATACACCTGTAGCAGGCTTACTCTTCAAGTTCAGTGGGATTATTTAAAATTGAGATTAAGTGGGATTATCATTGGTTTCTATAAAATGCCAAGTGGAATGACAGAAAGGAATGCCCATAGACTATAATCCCACTGAATTTGAAGAGTAAGCCTGCTACAGGTATATTATGGCATCTGATGAGGTATACTGTGTGATGTCACTAGTACAGCAGATATTCCATATTATCCCGTCTGATGAGGTATACTGTGTGATGTCACTAGTACAGCAGATATTCCATATTATCCCGTCTGATAAGATATACTGTGTGATGTCACTAGTACAGCAGATATTCCATATTATCACGTCTCATGAGGTATACTGTGTGATGTCACTAGTACAGCAGATACTCCATATTATCACATCTGATGAGGTATACTGTGTGATGTCACTAGTACAGCAGGTACTCTGGTCTGGATGAGGATGTCCCCATGGCTATGTATACTTCTACTATATTAACACCTGCCTACCCCTGTGATTGTACCTGTGATATAAGCACAGGAAGGGGCAGGGCCAAGACTATAGAACCCCCTGGTAGTGTGATGTTACTCTCTCAACCATGTGTCTAATTTAAATATCAAAATAGGACTGACTCTCAGCCCTGTAACAGGCTGTCTGCACACATATCCCTCACTGCTGTCATAGGTAAAAGGTTTATCAGCAGGGGCGTAACGATCGTGGTCGCAGAGGATGCGACCGGGCCTGGCGGGGGAGGGGGCCCGCTGCACTCACGTGTAATGGGAGCGCTCTGACGGGGCCTGGCATGAGGGGGGGCGCACTAACCCAAGTGACAAGAACTGCCGGGCTGTTTGTTTTCAGAGTGAAGCAGGGGGAGACCTCTGGGCTTGTAGGACTTGTAGGAAACAGGCCGAACTGGATGGACAAATGTCTTTTTTTGGTCTTAAATACTATGTTACTGTTCTTCAGAGCTCAGGCGCTCCCCCTGCTGGCCGCACAACGTGCTGCTGGCTGTGGGAGGAGCGCTGAAGGCCCGGGAATTTGCCTCCAGCACAGCCAGCAGCCCGAAGTGAGTGTGGGAGAGCGTCATCAGGGAAGAGGGTAACTATGTGTTTTTTGTTTTTTTTTCCTATAAAGCTGCAAAAAGGCGGCAACGACTAGAGTGAGAGGGCACAAAAGAGCATAACCAATGTGAGGGGCACATATCTGGCATAACCACTGTGAGGGGGCACATATCTGGCATAACCACTGTGAGGGGGCACATATCTGGCATAACCACTGTGAGGGGGCACATATCTGGCATAACCACTGTGAGGGGCACATATCTGGCATAACCACTGTGAGGGGCACATATCTGGTATATCTACTGTGAGGGGCACATCATCTGGCATAACCACTGTGAGGGGCACATATCTGGCATAACCACTGTGAGGGGCACATATCTGGCATAACCACTGTGAGGGGCACATATCTGGCATAACTGCTGTGAGGGGGCACATATCTGGCATAACCACTGTGAGGGGCACATATCTGGCATAACCACTGTGAGGGGCACATATCTGGCATAACCACTGTGAGGGGCACATCATCTGGCATAAATACTGTGAGGGGCACATATCTGGCATAATCACTGTGAGGGGCACATATCTGGCATAATCACTGTGAGGGGCACATATCTGGCTATAACTGTGAGGGGCCACAATGTGGGCATTACTACTGTGTCCTAGATTACCCTGCTATATGTTGGCATGGCTCAGTCTTACAGGCGAGCACAGCGCCCCCTGCTGGTGATTTCACAGGGCCAGTCACCATTTCTTCCTGATGTGATTATTCTTTTTTTCTTCCCACAGGGACCTTGTTCTGGATCCAGCGGACATCACGCCGACACCAGCGACACTCAGGATGAGGTAGGACCAGATTTTATTAGGACTGGGTGAGTGTAACCATTGGGCTTAGGGCTTTTTAACACGAGCAAGTCCTGTGCGGGTAATCCGCTGCACGAAAGAGTGCCAAGCCCCGCTCTGGACAGCAGAGACACGGAGCAGTGACATGATTGATAATGCTCTGTGCCTCTCTGGGATCTTTTTACTACAAAATCAGTGACAACTTTATCTCACTGTGATTTTGTAGTAAAAAGATCACAGAGAAGCATGGAGCATTATCTATCATGTTAGTGCTCTGTGTCTCTGCTGTCCGGAGTGGGGCTTGGCTTAGATTACCCACACGGCATCCGCTCGTGTGAAAGAGCCCTTAGTGTAAAGAAAATCTGCCGCCTATTTGTAACTGGGGCCCATAACACTCTAGTTCCGCCACTGTTTATCAGAGTTGCAAAAAGGGACAATTCTTGGCTTTTGGGCCAATGGTGGCAGTATTTCTAAAACCGCGTAGTGAAAATGTATGGTGAGTGGACAAATGGCACTATTGTGAATAAGGGAATGTTTTTGTGGCATTCTCTGGGCCACTCATCCATGTGGAAGGCCCTCTCAACCGATTTGGGTATGAATTCACCCTTGCAGACCATGTACACCCATACAAGCGGATTGTCTTCCCGGGGTCGGATGGGATCTTCCAGCAAGGCAATGTGACATGTCACACAGCTAGAAATGCCTGACATTGGTTGGAAGAATATGGCCAAGACTTACAAGTACTACCCTGGCCCCCTAATTCCTCAGACTTGAACCCAATTGAGCATCTGTGGGACCACCTGTATTGTTTTGTTTGCTCTCCCATGCACTCTCCAGCAGCGGTGGGATGCACTGCAGTCAGCATGCTTCCGGATCCCTGTGACAACCTACCAGGACCTTAGAGTCACCCCCAGCCCGTATTGTTGCTGTCCGTGCCGCATACGGCGATTACTCTGGATATTAGCTGGTGGTCATAACAATGTGACTTGACCATGTATATACCTACTATGTCGTTAGCCTGGGACCACTGAGCAGCTTGTTTTCATTCGTAGAACAGTAAAAATGAAGCCGCTCAGTGGTGCCATGTTTATGGCTCAGTACTAACATAGAACTGTGGTCATATAGGCAACCCTGCTCCCCTCCTGGTCTGGACAGCTGATGTCCACAAGTTAAGGCTACATTCACACGACCGTATGAATGGCTCCGCATCCGTTCCACAAATTTGTGGAACGGGTGCTGACCCATTCATTTCAATGGGGCCGCAAAAGATGCGGACAGCACACAGTGTACTGTCCACATCCGTAGATCCGATCCGCGGCCCCACAAAAAAGATAGAGCATGTCCTATACTTGTCCGCAATCGCGGACAAGTATAGGCATTTCTATCATAGGGCCGGCTACATTCACACGGCCGGTATCTGTGTTTTGCGGGTCCGCAATTTGCGGACCGCAAAACCCATAAGGTCATGTGAATGTAGCCTAATATTTGGACTGTGGTTTACAAGTTGAGAAACCCTGCCATGGATGGCTGCAGAAGTAAGGGACCAAACATGTGTGGGCAGCAAACACTGCATTCACCAGGAGAAGTCGTAATGGTGGTCTGGGATGGAAGGAGAAAAAATGGAAAGAAGGAGGGGGGGGGGGGAGTTATTAAGACTGAACTGTTGGACAGAAAGTAAAATATACACCTGCTATGAGCATGTTTAGATTTTTGCTACAGTGTGTTACTTTCTGTTTCTAGTTAGAATAAGGCCTCTTTCACACGAGCGTGTCCGGATTAGGTCTGGATGCATTGCAGATGCGTTCAGTGAAAACGGTGCGATTTCTCAGGCAAAGCCATTCAGTTTTGCCTGCGATTGCGTTCAGTTGTTTTTTCCACGCTGGTGCAATACATTTTGATGCATTTTTCACGCGCGTGATAAAAAACCAAAGGTTTACAAACAACATCTCCTAGCAACCATCAGTGAAAAATGCATCGTACCCGCATTTGCTTGCGGATGCAATGCGTTTTTCACTGAAGCCCCATTCACTTCTATGGGGCTAGGGCTGCCTGAAAAACACAGAATATAGAACATGCTGCGATTTTCACGCAACGCGGAAGTGATGCGTGAAAAAACCCGCTCATGTACACAGACCCATTGAAATGAATGGGTTAGGATTCAGTGCGGGTGCTATGCGTTCACATCACGCATTGCACCCGCGCGGAAAACTCGCTCGTGTGAAAGGGGCCTAAATCTATTGGATAGTTGTCAGCTATACCACATCCCAGATAACCCCACCTAATTTTCTCACCACCTCACCAAGAGGCGAGAATTGCAAATTAGTCTGGAAATATGACATGCATCCTAATTTGCTACTTTTTATGCCATAAAACTAAATAAAAAAAAAGTGTAACTGTCATGTTTTCATTAAAAATCTATTTTCGCATATGTTACTGCTGCTGCAGCATTATGCTTAACCCCTTAAGGACACGGCCCTATTTCACCTTAAGGACCAGGCCATTTTTTGGAAATCTGACCAGTGTCACTTTATGTGGTGATAACTTTAAAACGCTTTTACTTATCCAGGCCATTCTGAGATTGTTTTTTCGTCACATATTGTATTTCATGACAGTGGTAAAATAAAGTCGAAAAATTTCATTTTTATTTATAAAAAAATACCAAATTTACCAAAAATTTTGAAAAATTTACAATTTTCCAAGTTTCAATTTCTCTACTTCTATAATACATAGTAATACTGCCAAAAAAGTTATTGATTTACATTCCCCATATGTCTACTCCATGTATCGATTATTTTGGGAATGCCATTTCATTTTTTGGGGACATTACAAGGCTTAGAAGTTTAGAAGCAAATCTTGACATTTTTCAGAAATTTTCAAAAACCCACTTTTAGGGACCAGTTCAGGTCTGAAGTCACTTTGCGAGGCTTACATAATAGAAACCACCCAAAAATGGCCCCATTCTAGAAACTACACCCCTGAAGGTACTCAAAACTGATTTTACAAACGTCATTAACCCTTTAGGTTTTCCACAAGAGTTAATGGCAAATAAAGATAAAATTTCTGAATTTCGATTTTTGGGAAAATTTTTGATTTTAATCCATTTTTTCCAGTAACAAAGCAAGGGTTAACAGCCAAACAAAAGTCAATATTTATTGCCCCGATTCTGTAGTTTGCAGAAACACCCCATATGTGGTCGTAAACTGCTGTATGGCTAAACGGCAGGGCGTAGAAGGAAGGGAACGCCATATGGTTTTTGGAAGGCGGATTTTGCTGGACTGGTTTTTGACACCATGTCCCATTTGAAGCCCCCGATGCACCCCTAGAATAGAAACTCCATAAAAGTGACTCCATCTAAGAAACTACACCCCTCAATGTATTCAAAACTAGTTTTACAAACTTTGTTAACCCTTTAGGTGTTCCACAAGAGTTATTGGCAAATGGAGATGAAATTTCAGAATTTCAATTCTTTGTTACCTTGCCTCAAAAAAAGTGTAATATAGAGCAACCAAAAATCATATTTACCCTAAAATAGTACCAACAAAACTGACACCTTATCCCGTAGTTTCAAAAATGGGGTCACTTTTTTGGAGTTTCTACTGTAGGGGTGCATCGGGGGCTTCAAATGGGACATAGTCTCAAAAAACAGTCCAGCAAAATCTGCCTTCCCAAAACCATATGGCGTCTCCTTCCTTCTGTGCCCTGCCGTTTGGCCATACAGCAGTTTACAACCACATATGGGGTGTTTCTGCAAACTACAGAATCAGGGCAATAAATATTGAGTTTTGTTTGGCTGTTAACCCTTGCTTTGTTACTGGAAAAATGGATTAAAATGGATAATTTGCAAAAAATAGCTGTTTTGGGGACAGTTTTGTATTTTTGTTATTTACATCGTTGAACTGACAGGTTAGATTGTGTGCTATTTCTATAGAGCAGGTTGTTACTGACGCGACAATACCAAATATGACTACTTTTTGGGGTTTTTTGTTTCAGTTTTACATAATAAAGCATTTTTGAAAAAAATGATTTTTAGTGTCTCCACATTCTGAAAGCCATAGTTTTTTTTTTTTTTTTGCGATTGTCCTATGTAGGGGCTCATTTTTTGCGGGATGAGATGGCGGTTTGAATGGTACTATCTTGGGGTGCATATGACTTTTTGATCACTTGCTATTACACTTTTTGTGATGTAAGGTGACAAAAATGACTTTTTTACAACGTTTTTATTTTTTATGTTTACGGCGTTCACCTGAGGGGTTAGGTCATGTGATATTTTTATAGAGCAGGTCGTTACGAACGCGACGATACCCAATATGTATACTTTTTTTTATTTATTTTGGTGTTACACAATAATATCCTTTTGAAACAAAAAAACATGTTTTAGTGTCTCCATAGTCTGAGAGCCATATTTTTTTCAGTTTTTAGGCGATCGTCTCAGGTTGGGTATAATTTTTATGGGATGAGGTGGCGGTTAGATTGGCACTATTTGGGTGGTCATATGACTTTTTGATCGCTTGCTATTACACTTTTTGTGATGTAAGGTGACAAAAAATGGCTTTTGACAAAGTTTTTTTTTTTTTTTTACAGTGTTTACTTGAGGGGTTAGGTCATGTGATATTTTTATAGAGCAGATTCTTACGGACGTGGAGATACCCAATATGTCTACTTTTTTAAAATTTTTTACATTTAACAATAAAAGCATTTTTGAAACAAAAAATCATGTTTTAGTCTGAGAGGCATAGTTTTTTTATTTTTGGGCAATTGTTTTATGAAGGGGCTCATTTTTTGCGGGATGAGATGGCGGTTAGATTGGTACTATTTTGGGAGGCATACGCCTTTTGATCGCTTTGTATTACACTTTTAGTGATGTAAGGTGCCCAAAAATGACTTATTTACACCATTTTTGTTTGTTTTTTTATGGCGTTCACCTGAGGGGTTCAGTCATGTGATATTTTTATAGAGCTGTTTTTTACGGACGCGGCGATACCTAATATGTGTAGTGTATTTTTTTTTTTTTACTTTTTATTCAGTGATTTGTGTTTTTTTTATTTTTTTTTACATTTTTTTTGACCCAGACCCACTTGGTTCTTGTAGATCCAGTGGATCTGGTGTCTATATAATACAGTACAGTACACTATATAGTGTACTGCACTGTATTTTTACTTTTCACAGTCTGGTCAGACTTCTGCCTTTAGCAGAAGTCTGACCAGAGTTACTATACCATGGCAAGCAGGACGCTTCTGAAAGCGCCCTGCTGCCATGGTAACTCATCACCCACTGCCATTAGAGAGCAGTGGGTGATGGATAGGAGGGAGGGGAGCTCCCTCCTCTGCGATCCCATCCTGGGGGCTGCATAGGCACAGCAGCCCCCGATGGGAGAGGGAGGGAGCTCCTCCCTGTTAACACCTTCCATACCGCGGTCCGTCCGGACCGCGGTAAGGAAGGGTTAAACGGCTGGCATCTGCAGCACAGATGCCAGCTGCTTTTCTATCAGAGTGCCAGCAATGTGCTGGCACTCTGATAGAACCACTAGACACCAGGGAATTATTACAAGGGAGGCGGGCGGGGATCGCTATTGCGATCCCGCCTGCCGCACCGCCCGCCTCCCGCACCGCCTACCGCCGCCGCAACCACCTCCCTGCACCCCCGCCGCCATAACAAGATCGGGGGATGCAGGGGGTTAATATGATTATCTTTGGGGCATTAACTCTCTGATCCCCAGAGATCTCTGAGATCCGCTGCAAACCGCAGGTCTGAATTGACCTGCGGTTTGCAGCTGATCGCTGATACGGGGGGGTCACATGACCCCCCTCGGCATTAGAACATGGTTCCTGCTGATCTACATCAGCAGGAACCATGTTGCTACGGCGCCCACATCGGGCGCAGTAGCAGTTTAAACACAGGGCGTACAGGTACGCCCTGTGTCCTTAAGGACTCGGACATTAGGGCGTACCTGTACGCCCTGTGTCCTTAAGAGGTTAAAGCAATCTTTAGTTTCTTCACATACCACTGTTTTCCTTGAGTTTTTCCCTTAGTTACGGTTATTTTAACCCCTACAATATGAGGATCTTCTCAAGATGTCTCCTCTGTCAGAAGGCCTAAACTGCCTTCCCTCACTTCCCATACACACTTGCTGTAGTCAGCAGCTCCCTGCCAGCCAATCAGACTGGATTACTGATAGACACGCCTCCTCACTCTGAAGCCTAATGCAGGCATGCAGTGTGAAGGACCGCCCCTCTGTCTCTTTATACTAAAGGGAAGACAGACAAGCCCTAGCAATGGTCTTTTAAAGGGGTTGTCCCGTGACGCCTTTTCATACTTACCTGCTGCCAGTGCGCCGTTCACTTCCTGGATTCTGGCTGGGGGCGGGCTTCATCTTGATTGAAGTATTCTCACGGCCGGGCCGCACGCTGCACTGAATGCGCACGCACCATAGTGACATTCCTGGCCAGTATAGTACAGAGCCGACGTGCGTGTTCGCGGCTCTGTACTATTCTGCCCAGGAAGAAGTCACCTTCGCGCAAGCGCGGCGGCACGTTCAGCGTCTGAGAGAAAAAAAAGAGTCTTCTGAGCAAACGCGCCCACCGGGATTCCAGAGAAGAGCGGTGGCTGTAACCAGGGGAGACCGAATGACAACTATAGGTAAGTAGGGATGAATTTCTCTAGGCCTCAGACGGCGTTCCTCAGCAGCGAGTCCACAGCAGCTCGGCCTGACTCCAGCGCTGCCAGGGATCACATAGCATTATATTGATTTATGATGCTATGTAACCCTTACAGTTCTGGAATGTATTGGATAACACTGACATAATGCTGCCAGTGTTATCCAATACATTCCAGAACTGTAAGGGTTACATAGCATCATAAATCAATATAATGCTATGTGATCCCTGGCAGCGCTGGGAGGTCAGGCCGGGAGCTCCGTTGCGGACTCGCTGTGTGAGGAACGCTCGTCTGCAAGGGGCCTAAGGGTGGGAATTGGTTAATCAAATATATTTACAAAAATGATCACTGTCAAATCATTAACAGATTTAACAGTGATCATTATGATGGAAATACCCCTTTAAGGGAGCAGTGGAAAGGGATAGGGGACATTAATAAATGGTGTTAAAATAAGGTAATTACAGATCTTTTGACAATCATTGACAGACTAAGGCCTCATGCACACGACCGTTTTTTTATGCTGTCCGCAAAAAGGGGTTCTGTTGTTCAGTGATCCGTGTCCGTTTTTGCCTTCCGTTGTGTTTCCGTGTATTTTCCGTTTTTTTAGCGGACATGACCCAAAAGATTTTACCAAAAGACAGGCTGACAATGTTTCCCAAGTGCCTGCCAAGGGATCCGCAAAAAAACGGACACGGAACACGGATGACACACGGATGGCCATCCGCATTTTTCACGGACCCATTGACTTGAATGGGTCCGTGAACCGTTTTTCACGGACAAGAATAGGACAGGTTATATTTTTTTGACGGACTGGAATCACGGACCACGGACGCGGAGGACAAACGGTGCATTTGCCGAGGTTTCCACGGACCCATTGAAAACCAATGAGTCCGCAGAAAATCATGAAAAACGGAGCAACGGACACGGAATCAAACAACGGTCGTGTGCATGAGGCCTAACTCAGGTATACATGCCTAGCTCTAATAAACTAGCAAATAAAAAATGGCAGTTACCCTTTAATAATTCACTCTCCTGACACAGGTTATCCTTGTATTCCATAAACAGTCTCCATATAGTCTCCATATAAACAGTCTCCATATAGTCTCCATATAAACAGTCTCCATATAGTCCGGGCATAACCGACTACTAAGCAATACGATTCTTCTTGTGAAGAGGATATGTGGCTGCACGGCCTGAGATGATTGGATACTGTCAGTATGTAGGGACACAGTTCTGTGACAAATGTAAAGTTTCTTAACCACCTAACTGGTTTGCCTTAGCTCAACTTGGGCAGTGGGAAAAGTACTTAAAGGGATTCTGTCACCACCTCTAACCTCTCTGACCTAAACATATGCTCATGTCCAGGGTAATATCAGGATTCCCAAGCTGGACTTATTAAATCGATATGTGGCTTTATTTTCCTAAAAAACAGGTTTTACTAACCTGTCAATCACTTATTTAAGGTGCCCAAGGGGAGGTCCGTTGATCCATGGTGCCCGGCCGCACACCTCATTAGCATATTCCCATGACATCACCTCATTATAATATTTCTATTGATGATTGTAGTTCACCATCACTTACCTTCTGCTTGCCGGCTGTGACATCACAATGGCCCTATGGATATTACCTTTAGGTCTACTAGGTCTGGATGTAAATGTTCAGATAAGCTAAATGTCAGAAGAACAACAGCCTGAGGCCACCAATATGATTCCAGCTTTCATATTCTTCAGCCAAGAAAGAAAATGAAAGCTGGAATCCGATGAGGAAATGCTGCGGTATTGTTTCTGGTAGATCTGATAAATGTGGCCAATGTCAGTCTGGGGAGCCTTGTTCTGGGTGCCCACTGTACAGTTACATGCAAAATATAACCTGCTAACACAGTGGCAGGCAGCAGCAAGACGCTACATGATGAGGGATTATGGGGTCCCCGAAGAGACTTTGAGAAGACGGATCCCAGGGGAAAGAGCACGCTGGCTGGTCTGCCTCTGTACCTACAAATCATCTCAGCCATCTAATGTATCTCTAATTATAAACTTGGTAGTTTGTTCAATACATCTATCCTACAAGGGGGTATCTGCAGGGGATAGGGAGGATAGAGTAGGACTATATGCGGACGACCTGATCCTGTTTATGTCTGACCCAGATGTGGAGTGGAGTGATGCTTTGATAGCCCTGAATAGAGTGTCCCCCTCCATAAATAATAAGATGACCCAGCTCTTTATCTTACATTATAGCTATCTGACCCCCGTTAGACTTCAAAAGATGGGCAGGATTGACCATTCCAGGTGTCACAGGTGCAGTGCGGAGGGTGCTGACTTTTGGCATATGATTTGGGATTGCCCAAGTATTCGACAGTACTGGAACTCAGTGCTGGAGGTTCTCAAGACCTTGGTCCCACTGACGCTGCAGCTGTGCCCTAAGATGTGCATTCGGGGGATAATGGACGAGGAGTCTTGGACTCACCATCAAAGAATCTTCCTGGAGGAAACACTGTTTCTTGCTAGAAAGGCGATCGCACTGCGATGGATGGGCGACATTCTCCCCACAAAGAGCCAGTGGCTCTCTCATGTGAATAATACAGTCTCCATGGAAAACAATGTATATAAACACAGGGGCTGTCCGCAGAAGTTTGACAGGGTATGGGGTGATTGGTGTTCATCCCCACTCACGTTGTGTGCTTCGCGTCTGCACTCGACAGCTGAAGATGCCTAGGGCTCCCTTACCACATATAGTGATTTATGACTGACCCAACAATGCCCATGAGTAATGTAACTGCACTGAATCAATGTGCACCCTCGTCACCTGTGTATCAACCTTGTAACCTTTCATGTATGACTCCTGCTGCATGTCACCATAGCTTTTTATGTGTACTATAACAGTGTCTATAATTGGCCCCTGCGCGGGCGACTACGCTGTAATATTTGTGTCATACTTGCCTTATTATCTCTTAATAAAACGAGTTAAAAAAAAAATACATCTATCCAAGTTTCTATATGGACGCATAAGCTGGTTGGGATGCTGCCTATCTATATCTAGTGCAGTCGGTCTACTGTCACTTGTGTAGGGGGTGGGGAACTAGGGGCCCACCTGGGGATTCACCTGTGGCTCAAACCAAGCCTGTATAGAGCTTCTTTGCTTGTCCTGACCACAGCAGTGTCCACCTGTTGAAGTTCTCGTTGATCAATGCTCTTGTGAACAGTTCTTCAATAGGACCGCAGTCCATCAAATGACCATTCCATGGAGTATTCATGTAGATCACCCAGACCCATCAATAAGAGATACCTACGTGGTCTCCTAAAACACTGACTCTGTATATCAGATATTCAGCCTATTTTGCCTACTTCACTTTTCAAAGCCACCATGGACACTGTGACTATACCACAGAGCCGGCCTTTATCCAAAAGAGGAACGAAAGGGAGAGACAACACATACGGTGTGATAACGAGGGCTACGTATATCTCAGGTGGCATCTTCTCGGACTTGGCGGAGAAACAACTGAGCAAGGTAGAGACCCTACGAGCAGCCATAGGATACATTAAACTTCTTGAAGGGTTACTAGATTTGGAATCACTGAGACCTCCATTGGAAGACAATGGGTCATGTGTGGACAATATTTCTCATGATACAGCCCATCCTAAAACAGAATTCCCTGCGTGTAACAGCAGAGAACCCCTAACTCAGAACCCATAGGGAAGGGAGTCTCAGCACACTACACTGCTGTCTCCACTGAGGGCAGCCATGACTGATTAGTGACACAGCTGCTTTCCCCTCACATTGCAGGGTCTCCCTGTTCTCCTAAGTGATACACCTTGAGCCTGTCTGTCCTGTCATCTCTTGCATGCAGGAAGCATTGAGACCAGTGTGAAGCTACATCTCATAGAACTCCACTGGAGAGTCAGCACACACAGCCAATACAGGAAGGTAGTGTGAGCCACACGCCATGTCCCCTTTAGAAAAGCTTCTGTTCTGTCCGCATAAAGGACCTGGCCATCATGTGACCATTCATCACTCAATCTCCTCCAGGCAAAAACACTGCACATGCACTAAACTCCCAACAGTGAAGTGCAGATGGCTGGTGCAGTGTATTTGAATGGAGTACATAGTATACTCGGGATAGGTCATTAAAAGGGGTTCTCCAGGAATTAAGAAAATCTAAATACTTGAATATTACTTAAATATATTCCCAAATATCTTTCTCCTACAGAGATTTAGTTCAAGATTTTACAATCTGTATTCAGGATCAGGATCATAATTCCTGACAAGCAGATCATAGAGGAAGATGAGGCAGCTCTTTAGCTCAGTGTTGTTAAGTAACTTGTGAAGTCACTTGTGTGATTAGGACAGGTTTTGTGTGTACTAATAGGACGGCGCCCATTTTATTTCTCCTAATGGTTGCTCCATAGACAAAACAATCCATTATAATAATGAAAGGTATTTGGAAATATATTTCTAATAAAGTAATAATTAAAGGGGTTCTCCAGGAATTAAGAAAATGAAAATTACTTTAGTTATTGAGGAGCAATTATCAGGAGAAATAAAATGGCCGCCGTCCTATTAGTGCACAGAAAACCTGTCATGATCACACAGCAGCACAAGTTACTTTAGAGCAGTGAGCTAAATAACTGCCTCATTCTCCTCTCTGCTCTGCTTGTCAGGGGTTATGAACAAGAATACAGTTTAATAGGAGACATGATGTACAGAGAGGAGGGTGGGGGAATGAGCAACAGCACTTGTATGTAGTCTCCATTACCACAGTCTATCCTGTCCGTCCCCTCTGTACTTCATGTCTGCTCCTGAACTCCATTTCCACAGAGATTCATTTGAAGTTTCATCATCTGTATTCAGGATTCTAAACTCTCACAAGTAGGATAGAAGGATAAGGCAGATCTTTAGCTCAGTGCTCTGAAGTAACTTGTTCTCCTGTGTGATTAGGACAGGTTTTGTGTGAACTAATAGGACGGCGGCCATTTTATTTCTCCTAATGATTGCTTTTCTAGACAAAACAAACCATTATAGCTAATGAAAGGTAATTGGGAATATATTTATAATAAAGCAATATTTAGGCATTTTCATTTTTTTAATTCCTGGAGAACCCCTTTAATATCTGAATGGTGAGTGTTGTAACTACCTCCTCAATGGAGCAGGAAGCACAGCTCTGCCCAAAGTGTAATGGCTGTGCTAGGTTACTGCATCTCAGGTCCCACAGAAGTGATTGAGAGCTGAGCTGCAGTAACCCCTCACAGCCACTAGACTGAGCGGAGCCGTCTGCTTCTTGCTCCGTTCAAGAGGTAGTTACAGAGCTGGAGGCTGCAGGGAACAGCTGATCGGTGGTGGTGTCTAAAAACCCAGCCCGTCTGGTTATGTCCAAGACAGTAAAATAATTTTACTGAATGACAACACCAGTCAGTAACAGTAATATACAAAAAAGATTTTTCTACGAGTTTGAAATGCTCTTCTTTACTGTAACAGTAATACAGGTATCAGCTGAATGGAATAGGATACAGTACTGACATTCTTTAGTTTGACCACTAGATGGCAGCAGCACACGTCAATATTTACTCCTGTGGGTTCAAGCCTATTCATGGGATGTTACTACTAGGAGTCTCGAGTCATGTAGAGACCAGCCTATGGTTCCAAGCAACAGAAAGATACTAGTTCGGATTTAAAAAAGCACATAGATAAAGAAGGGCATTTGTATTTGGCAAGCTTAATAACCTCAGCTTTTATTATTTTTTTCTCATTATTGAGATCTCAGTTTGCCATTAGTGAATAGGAGCATACTTGTTGGCTGAAAATCTATACACACCAAATACGTCTCGCACAGCTGACAGTTTGCTACAGTTGTATCCACTTTAGACAATGGTTTGGAATGCAAACAAATCAGGGCAAATCTCTCTCCCGACCCCATAGTTTGCTACAACTGGATGCAACCTTTTTCACAATTGTAGCAACCTATGTGTTGTGTGACACATTACGTATGTTTGAAGCCTCATATTAACAAGGATGTTCCTATTCCCTGACAGCAAGAAGACATTCTGAAAATGGTACTTGACACAGCTGATAGCAACTGATGAGAATATTCTGCTTGTTTGCAACCGCCACTAGAGGGAGCTTTTTGCATGCTGTGAGGTCAATGTACTGTACAAACAGTATGCAGTAAGCTTCTTAGCTCCCCTAGTGGTGGCTGCAGGAAATCATAATGATGTCATGTACCAGAATGGTCTTTGGGTTTAAACATTCACTTTGCATAACAGAGATTCATTTTTGCATGTGTTAGAAAAAAAAAGAAAAACACTCCGCCTTTGCTTGCAATGCAATTTTTAATGGCACAAAACAATCCTTCAGACAAAAATGTAGTTTCCCCCTAAATCAAGTCATTGCATCAAGCAACACCCTGCAGTGTTCCAAAAGTAAAAGTGAATGGGATAAGAGGTCGGAACAATCCTGATGCTTCTCAGAATTACGTCACGGACCACTATTAACCCCTTAGGAGAAAACAGATGCTGAGCCCTATGATAACCTGGGGTTACACGGATCCCTCCTGTTTTTGCCTCCGCTGTCATGTGTATGCGGCGTTTTTCTTTTTAAAATGGCGACAAGGCTGAGGACAACATATGAAAACATCCCAAATATGCAAAAAAAGCAGTGCCTTATAGGGTGTGTATACTTTTGCAACTGTTTTATTCTGCCAATGTGGCTAAAATAAATAAAAAATTGACGCAACAATGCATATCGGCTTGTTCAAAACTATGTGTACAAGACCGATGGGGGAGATTTATTAAAACTGGTGCAAAGGAAAACTGGTTTAGCTGCCCACAGCAACCAATCAGATTCCACCTTTCATTTTTTCTTGGAAAATAAAAAGGATCAATCTGATTGGTTGCTACGGGCAACTAAGCAGTTGACAACCCCCCCCCCCAATGTGTCTCCATGGTTACAGACTACAAACAAGCCCTGTGTAGTCTGATCCTGCACTTACTGCGCTCCCCCTTCTTGATAATCTCCAGGAAGCATAAGAGGGGGCAAGAGGGATCAGACTACACAGGGCTTGTTTGTAGTCTGTAACCAGGGGGGCCACATAGCTTTGCATGGGAGCTGTATATATGAAATGCTAGATCTAGTTGCAAAAGTATACATAACCTTTAACAGACTGAAATATACTGTAAAACGAGGCTGCAAACAAAATTAATCAGAGCTTGGGGGCTCCTGGTCATCTAAAAGAGGCTTCCATATTATAAGACTAAGTGCGTTCATTGTGATGCCCAATTCATAACTGCAGGGATATTTCTACAGTCTCCTAGACAAGTGTAGAAGTCCCCCATCACAGAGCAGGCTGAGACCACTCTTAAAGGTGGCCACTTTCCCTTGCACTAGATGGAAAATGTGGTGGCTGGGATTTGGCAAATGGAGGTCAATGGATCCTGTCTATTTGATAGAAGTGAGTCCAAGAGGCAAGGACCGGCGCCTATCACACATTATCCTGTGTATATGCTGTAAATGGAAAATATGGAAATACCCCTTAAATGTGGAAACGAAGCCAGGTAACTAAGCAAGGGCTTACAGTACAGATTTAAAGGGGGTAGTTTCCATGGACTTCCAGGTCAAGATCCCAAACCTGCGACTGTGATTAACTCAAGGGCCGATTCACACGACCATGCTCAGTCCCAGAAACACGGTGTGCGTGTTCGTCGCTTCTCCTGGACCTGCACCGACGGCATCAGAGTGATTTATTATACAGTCAGTTCCTATCGGATTGTGGGTCTATGGATTAAGATGTGAGCACAGTACAATAGACTCACCGCCAGATAGGAATTGACTTGATCATAAATCACCGTGACGAAGTCAGTGCAGGACAGGGAAGCTGTGGCCGACACACGGACTGTGATTCTCGGACCGAACATGGTTGTGCGATTCGTCCCTGAAAGGAGTGTTCCAGTTTTAAGTGGACAAAGCTTAGTGTAAAGTTCTACAATATTCTAATACATTATGTATGGATTGTAGTTCATCATCGTTCTCAAGATTTCCGCGAATGTGAACATTCTTGTCTAGAGTTCTGACCGCTCACCAGCTAGATGGGTAAAATAGGGAGATGCACAGTTCCTGAACATCGCAAAAAACAAACACTTTTTTTTTTAATCTTCTATTCACTGGCAGCAAGCAGTTCCCTCGTCTGTAAGCTAACAGTGTCTCATTCTATACATACGAATGGGAGAACCAATCCCTTCTAAATAATCATTAATTACCAGGAGGGCCAGGTCTATTTTCCTACATGAAGTTGGAACCAAAGGGTTAAATTAAACGATAAAATAAAATGTGATCCTTATATTGGGCAGCGATCCATCAGTATTATGTTCAGTCCTGCCGAGGGCGGCTCTCTGAGCTCTGATGTCAGTCTTAGGTGATCGTCGGTCCTCTCAGCCCTTGATGACGGCGATGGGACGCAGCTTGATGGCTTTCTTGCTGATTCCGGCATCGTGACAGGTATTTACCACGTCCGTGACGTTCTTGTATGATTCAGGAGCCTGAGGAGATATGATACAAGTCAATCATCATATGTTTAAACGGTTTTTATATGTAACACGCTTACACAGTATCTGTTTATACATATGAATTGCATATATAACAATAACAAAGACATCATTTCCTCAAGAATACTTCTATAGTGCAATAAATTCTGTATTGCATGGGGTGTGTCCTCCGTTTCTTTCTTCACTATTCAGATACCGAGACTCTAATGAACATGAACTACTAAGTTGTCAAGGTAAGAGTGAATATTTCAGGAGCTGAGAAGAAGAAAAAGGATAGAAAGATGAAAAAATGGAATGAGAGGATAAAAGAGGAGGGTGGAGAAGGTGAATGGGGAGAAAAAAAAAAAAAGGGGGGGAAGGGGATGAAGGAAATAAATGGCAGTAAGATTAGCTACTCATGCTGTGAGCACTGATAAGAGATCTGAGGGGTCCTGAAAGTCAATCCATTGTGACCATATCTTGTGATATTTGGTTGATTGGCCAGAAACCTCTGCGGAGATCTTCTCCATTCCAGCGATATTCTTGGTACCATTCTCGGATATTAGGCACATGTGTAGCGCGCCAATGCCCGGGTATCACAGATCTGGCTGCAGAAATACAGAATCTTAGAATGTTTTTTTCCCCGAGATGCATGGAGCCAGGTAGGATGGAGAGGAGAGCTATCTGAGGGGGTTTTCAATTGATTTCTTTGTTATCTGCTTGTATATTTCAAAGACTTTGTCCCAAAATGGTTGAACCACGCTACATTTCCACCAGACATGAAGCATAGTTCCCTTTTCTATTCCGCACCGCCAACAGGACTCCGGAACAGAGGGAAATATCCTGTGCAGTCTAACCGGGTACCTGTACCATCCTGCCATAATCTTATTTTTTTCTTCAGCTGAGCAGGCCATTGATCCATCTAGGACATTTATTGCATAATGAGAAGATATGGCATAAATATCCGAGAGGTGATGGTCCTACCTCTGGGACCAGATCCTATCTCAAAAACAGGGCCTTGAAGGGAACAGAGCAGCCCTCCATTCACTGCGCTAGGACTGTCCTTAAGCAGAGGTGTCACTGCAGAGGATTTCAACCAACGCCACCTAGGACTGTCACCACACCAGAATTTGGACTTTTATTCTGATACCAAGTGCAGTATCACAATTCTCAATACCAAAATTATACTTAAAAAAAAAAAATAATGAATTATAACTCTTTTTTTGGTGTACGTTTGGCTAATAGAAGGCATGTTGGCATAGACATCGGGAAGTGCGTTACTGCTATTTGTGAGTCCCAGTAATCAGTCCCATCAATCTGTACATGACGCCATATTCTGGCGATATGGGGCAGAACCCCTTTAATGAAATATTCTTCTGTTTTACATATTTGAGTGGAATTGAGGAATGGTGGGACTTATGTGGCAAGGTCTTAATCTAGGTGGAGCGGGTCTACAGCACATTCAGAAAAGGAGCTCCCCTCCTCGTGCAAGCCCTCAATCTGTCAAACCGACACTAGGGTCCTCCCTACATATAGCCAACACCCTTTCAGCAACTGAATGCCCCCTGCTCCCGGCTGACCACTCTCTCCCTACATTCAGCAGAGGTGGGAAAGCTACATGGCACCAAGAATTGGTGCTGGGATCAGGCATGGTTCGCGGCTTCACTATTTTCAACATCTGATAGCCATCAGTGAATGGAACCTTTCCATTCACTGCATCTAGGAGCTCTCTCGTGAGTAAACAGATAACATGCAAGGAGTCAAGGTTCATGGAGGGGCTTACAGAGAAACCTGCTATCACCGATTTCTAAACGGCTCTTCTTTACAGCAAATTGTATTAATGCAGGTGCAAAGTTACAGGTTAGAGACCACTGACCTCTTCCATGACAAGTTTTGGGGAGGCCACCCGGATGGCTATGCCCATGTCAGCCAGCTTATCCAGAACATCTTGAAAGTCCAGGTTTCGTCTAGATTTAGCTCTGGACAGCGCCCGACCCTGAAGAACAGAACCAAGATCTCAGTTGCGTCAGGTTCCACCATCGTAACACAATATGAACAGGAGGTAGTCACTACTCACGGCTCCGTGGCAGGTGGTTCCGAATGTCTCTGTCATGCCTTTCTCAGTGCCAGTCAATACGTAGCTGCAGGTTCCCATGGTGCCACCGATCAGCACTGGCTGCCCGGTCATCTGCAGAGAGGAGATCCGGGCTTATATAAAGTCATTACCACAAGACTGTGGGATAACTGGCTGAAGGTGAGCTGATCTTCGCTGCAGTTCACCCGAGTCAGGCAGACCCCCTCCTTCATAACAATCATTACCCTAAGGAAACATGCAGATGGGGGTGTCCAGTTGTGACAGTCCCTTTAACACGAACTGTGCTCCACCATCAGGAAGACGCTGCTCAAGCAGCAGTGTGACTCTAGGAGGAGCCACTGTATCTTTCCCCACTCTGATCACAACCGTTTAACTTGTTATGCAGTCAATACTGACTGCGGCACCAAAGGGATTTTAAAGATAGAGGGGGTTACCCCTTCAAAGCCATTGGCATCCTCAAGGACACACTGTTACTTTTTATACCGTGGTAATGGATCTGGTGTATAGAGAAACCTCACCTGGTAATCCACAGCAATAAGTGGGTGATGTGGTGGGAACGCTCGGGTAGAGCCCTTCCTGTGAACCAGCAATGTCTTCTCCTTCCCATCCACCACATGCTGCTCCACCTTGGCGATGTTGTGCGAGACGTCGTAGATCACATGCATGTCCAGGTCATCGGGGGTCGTGTTGAAGACTTTAGCAAACGCCTGCCATCAAGACAGCTGAATGAGAGCTGGGTCAGAACCAAATATCAGCCCCCTCTGCCCCGTCCTCTAGTGATCATACCTGTCTTGTGAGGAACGTCATAGACGAACGGTTCACCCAGGCGTAGTTTCCGGCAGCGGCCATGCCCTTCAGATAGTCCTGTCCCTCAGAAGAGGAGATCCTGGCGCATGCCAGCTGCCTATCATTTACAATGATTTTATCTCGTTTCATGGCTTTTTCCATGGCAACCAGAGCATCTGGAAAGAAGAATTATGGAAATGCCAGAGATAACAGAACAGAAGTAATATACCTGAAGAGTCTGATGACAGGGATTAATATACTGTATGATGTCTGTAGCGAGCAGACCTCTATACGTACCTGTGGCCACTTGGTGCCCTAGACCTCGGCTGCCACTGTGAATCATGACACACACCTGTCCCTTGTGGTCAATGCCCATCTTTTTGCCAGCGTATTCATCATAAATCTCATCCACCACCTGGATCTCTGCGTAATGGTTCCCGGCTCCCAGTGTGCCAAGCTGCAAACAAATGCCAGCAATAAAAACGTGACTAAAATGGGAAAAAAGATGTGCAAATCAGCTCTTTCCAAAAGCTAAGCCCCAGATGCCACCAGAGGTAAGGTAGTTATCCTATAATTCAGTGCGCCACCTCTTAAAACATTCCTTAAAGGGTTTCTGTCACCAACTTTTGACATTATAAGCTGTCTGACATTAGCTATGTGCTAATGTCAGACCAGCTTGATAATGTCTTTTTTATAAAAATCCGCTGTATATATAGTCTGAAAAACGTACTTTTATATTATGTAAATTAGCCTCTAGGAGCAGGGCGTTGCCCTGCTCCTAGCGGCTCCGTCGGCAACCTGCTGGCACGCCCCTTCACTTTGATTGACAGTGCAGGGCAGCGATCCTCCTGCACTGTCTCGTTCTGAATGCGCCAGCGCCGCCGCTCTGTATTCGGGCGCAGGCGCGGTGAGCAGAGGACAGCAGGCACCAGCGTCCTCTGCTCACCGCGCCTGCGCCGAATACAGAGCGGCGCGCGGGCGCGCGATTCAGAACAAGACAGTGCAGGAGGATCGCTGCCCTGCACTGTCAATCAAAGTGTGAAGGGGCGTGCCAGCAGGTTGCCGGACGGAGCTGCTAGGAGCAGGGCAACGCCCCCCCTGCTCCTAGAGGCTAATTTACATAATATAAAAGTAAGTTTTTCAGACTATATATACAGCGGATTTTTATAAAAAAGACATTATCAAGCTGGTCTGACATTAGCACATAGCTAATGTCAGACAGCTTATAATGTCAAAAGTTGGTGACAGAAACCCTTTAAGACACAACTTGGAAATTTACTGTACACTTCAATCCGTTTCTTTATGTATCTTGTACAGATTGAGAATTACGTCACAACCTCCGCCAGTCACATCACAGCTACGTCTGCTATTTACAACGTGTCTGTGGTTTGTCACCAGTCTGGGACAATTCAGTGCTCACAATCCACTGCACTCTAGTAACAGGTCATTAACTGAACTGTCAAATGCAGCTCTGGATGTGACTGGAGCAGAAATAACGAGTGTGCTCTAGCATGAGAAATAAACCTCAAAGGGGTTGTCTCCGAGACATTGGCGGCAAGTCACTAGGATGTGCCACCAATGTGGGTTTTATGGTGCGGTGCAGCCAATAGCAGGCAGCAATGGGGACCCCTTGATGCTGGTCTCCGTTACAGCCTGCTATTGGCTGCACCCCCTGCCACGGGCGTTTAGATCTGAGCGACAGGGAGATGCAGCAGCGGCCATGCAGGGATCCAGAGCAACGCAGGTGCTGGGGAGCAGATCGGTATAATCCATACAAGGGGCCCGGGCTGGTTATATTTTAGATATCAGATAACCCCTTTAATGGAGCTGTGCATCCGTTTTTGTTCAATGTGCTATGACTGGCACCGGCGGCTGGTGAAAACAGTTGATCGATGGGGTTCCAGGTGTTGGAACCCAATCGATCTGATAGGTCATCAATATCTAGAACCTGGAGAAGAGCTTCCAAAGTAAAATGGAAGGGTCTCTTTTCCTATATTCTGGAATAACATAAGCAATGGCCTTGTCTCCAGTAACAAACGTGGACAATACGTGTACCTGGGGCAGTCCCCTCTTCTTGGCCTTGGAGGACACCTTGCTGGGATCGGCCTGCAGCATTCTGCCATACTCCTCACAGTGTTCTTTGTCTTCAGCCCATGCGTAGCCCTCCCTGAGGGACCAGTCCACTCCCATCTCCAGGGCTTCTTCTAGATCTCTAGATTAAGAGGACAGAGAGATTAACACCCCCAAAAAGGGGTTCAGACATCAGATGTATTAATTTGGTTGGCTGCCTAGCAACAGAGATGATACCGGTTCTCTAGGGTCCCAGTCTTTGCCGCATGTACTCCAGACACACCGCCACCTCCCCTGCTCCATACATTCTGCACAGGAAACCGGCCGTCTGAATCTGAAGCCTTCTAACATGCTAGTGTTTCTATTCCCTGACAGGAATACAGAAACCGATACACTGTAATAAGCTTCCATCTACGTCAGGATGAGTATTCAGTCTTTGAATGTGGACAAAAATGCTCTCATTTACTGAAAGCAAGCAGGGATTTTTAAGGAAAGGGAGATACATACCGGTATATCAAAACTGGCACACCCAATCACAGTTTTGTGTTTTTTTTGTAATGAATGTTGAACCTGTGTTTGGACCTTATCAGAAATGCTTTTGATCCCAAATTTTAAAAAAATATGATCCCATTCACGCACGGCAAGCTGAAATCTCGAAGATAATGAAGAACTGAAAAATCAGCATCCTTTCCAGGACTGTCAGTTCTTCTACACATTACTTCACTGCAACAAGCAGGATTAGGTCAGGAAGGTTCCTGTTCATTGACAGCAAGCAGAGATCTTCAAAACGGCCAAGACATGACACACACAGTATATAAGAAAGTCGCTGAACTTTTCATGGTGCAGCGATTAACCTTCAATGACATAACAGCAGAAGCCCCTGACGTACTTGGCGCTCATGGGGATAACGCCTTTGGATCCCACTCCGACAGGAATGTGGTCAAACATGGACTGGGCGAGCTGCTCCTTAACCGGCTGCACGTCTCCCTCATCAAGATTGGTGCGAAGTAAGCGGACCCCACAGTTAATGTCAAAACCGACACCCCCTGCAGGACAAAACAGAAACAACTGCTTAGAAATCCAAGCCTGATGTAATTCTTGAGACTATATTCAATGCACTACAGTGGAAGAGTCACGACCAAGATGTCCAAGTAACCCCCGCCTAATCATAGCAGCTTGGCATCCCAGGAGTGTCTTAGGGGCTCCAAAAACGTTTGGGAAATATGAATTTAGTCACCTTACTCCTATGGGGGAGATTTATCAAAACTGGCGTAAAGAAAAACTGGCTTAGTTGCTCAAAACAACCAATCAGATTCCACCTTTTGTTTTCCAAAGGAGCTCTGAAAAATTAAAGGTGGAATCTGATTGGTGGCTATGGGAAACTACACCAATGTGATAAATCTCTCTTTGTCTCTATCAGAATTTCTGTGCCAACTTTGCCCTTTGTGAAGCAATGCCCCTTTGTTAGGAAAGCCACATCCTCCAACCGCATGGCATCCATGGAACTAGCATAATGGAGGATACGGCTTTCCAGGCGGGGAGGCATAATGAAGACATACTCGTAAGTTCCCTAAATTCATGTTTCCAAAGCACTCCTTAAAGGGGTTACAACCTGTTCCACAACAAAAACCAGCCCTCATACGGTTATGTGAGCGCAAAAGTAAAAGGGTTATGGCTTTTGGAAGTAAAAATATAAAAAACTGTTTATGACAGGAAGAGGTTAATAAAAGGTAAACGGCAAATATGCTTCATTATTTTTTTTTTTTATAATCTACAAAATGAATATGACCTTTAAAGTGTCCCTGTACTTTGAGCGACATCTCAAAAATTCTGGGGGTACGAGTGCTAAGACTCCCACAGATTGCTAGTACGAGGAGACATTTTTCTAATAAAATACATTACATCGTTTTTTGTTTTTTTTTTTATCTCTGCTGGTACTCTAAACTAAGATTTAGTTAGGCCTCGGACTGCCATCACAAATCACCTGCACCCCACAATTGCATCAAGGGGGGGACAGAACGAGTCCACCTCCCTCAGGGAAACTCCTTAGATACCATGGTCACTAATGACCAAAGCATGTATAGGGTTAAACAGCTGGGATTGGCATTAGCTCTGATCCTGGTAGTTTCAGCCAGCACTTGCTGGTACAGCTCCTCTGCCTACACCATGACAGGATGTAATAGTTCTGCAGATCCCTGGAATAATCTGTACAGCCTGACGTTCTATTACATCATGGGAAAAAGGGGGTCAATATCCGTACCTGGGGAGACGACTGCATCAGGATTATCCATATCAAAAGCCGCCATGTTGCCAATAGCAAAGCCGTAGCCTGAGTGGACGTCTGGGAGACCAATGGACCTCTACAGGGCAGACAAAAAAAAACTGATGAAAACTAAAGCATCTCTGGTGCACTATCACACGGGAAGGCTTCTGCATATCCGGCTGCAGCAGAGTGACTGGGCTGGAGGCTACATCACAGGTCAGACACCCTGCAGCGCTATTCCTTACTCTCCATATGGCCTCTTTCACACGAGCGTGTCCGGATTAGGTCCGGATGCGTTGCGGATGCGTTCAGTGAAAACTGTGCGATTTCACAGGCAAAGCCATTCAGTTTTGCCTGCGATTGCGTTCAGTTTTTTCCGCGCGGGTGCAATGCGTTTTGATGCGTTTTTCACGCGCGTGATAAAAAACTGAAGGTTTACAAACAACATCTCCTAGCAACCATCAGTGAAAAACGCAACGCACCCGCACTCGCACTTGCATTTTTCACGCAGCCCCATTCACTTCTATGGGGCTAGGGCTGCGTGAAAAACACAGAATATAGAACATGCTGCGATTTTTACGCAACGCACAAATGATGCGTGAAAAAAAAACGCTCATGTACACAGCCCCATTGAAATGAATGGGTCAGGATTCAGTGCGGGTGCAATGCGTTCACATCACGGATTGCACCCGTGCGGAAAACTCGCCCGTGTGAAAGGGACCTATATATTCCAATTACGGAACGGGCCACGACAACAGCAGGCTCCCTGCAATGTACTAAGGCTCTTACTTACATGCACTATTCCTGGTAAAGCCGCCACATTACCAATCTGCTTCATTGCGGGAAGAAAACCGCCAGCCGCTAAAACAGGCAAAAAGAAATAAAGAGATAAAAGTTAATTACAAGATGAGCTTAAAATAATGCAGTTTCTTGCCACTTAGGCTACTTTCACATCTGCTTTGTGCTGTCCGGTTTTGAGATCCGGCACAGGCTCTCAAAACCGCAGCACAAGGCTTCAGATGTGTCCGCATTCATTGTCAATAGGGACAAAACGGAACAGTGTGCACCAGAATTCATTCCGTGCCCTTTTTTTTTTTGCTTTCCCATTCCAGCAATTTGTATGCAGCATGGGAAATTGAAGAAGCATGGTTTTTGGTGCCGGATCCGTTTTTTATATATACAGAGCTGAATACATTAATGTTACCTTTTGTACGAGACACGCACATTGTGACAAATAGCTGTAGGAGAACTGAGTGTCATATGTGGAGGCGCCAGGCCTAGCCAACAGTATAACCAGGTTACTTTTTGAATTTTTTGTTTTTATTTGTGTCAACATAATTAAAGGGGTATTCCAACCAAATAAAAGGGATGCAGCAGGATTTTTTTGTTTTATTAAACCATTTGTATTCCACTGCAACCCTTTATTTGGCTGGTATACCACTGTAAGAAGCAGTTTTGATTAAAATTGGGACTACAATCCCCGTGCAGTCTGATCCTGCAATCATATGTTACTCTTCCTCTTGCCCCTCGTCTGTAGGTTATCAGGATGAAGGGGCAGAAAAAGTGGCGTGACACCTGACTGCAGGATCAGACTACACAGGGTGTATGGACGACCCCTCTGATGAGACAAGTGGAGGTCTCCTATGGGAATGCAACAGCTCATCAAATATTCTAGAACGGTTAGCAGTCTATGACATACCACCACCACGACAGGCGTTCCTCAGCTCTTCAAACATCAGCTTCTCCAGAGGATCATTCACGTAGAACACACCTTCCACCTACGCACAATACAGACAAGGTAAAGAGGGTTTCACAGTGTATATATAGAACACATCTACAGGTTTTACTCTGTACATACATTACTTATCCTGTACTGATCCTGCGTTATCTCCTGTATTATACTCCAGAGCTGCACTCACTATTCTGCTCGTGGAGTCACTGTGCATATACATTACTTATCCTGTACTGATCCTGAGTTACATCCGGTGTTATACTCCAGAGCTGCGCTCACTATTCTGCCAGTGGAGTCACTGTATACATACATTACTTATTCTGTACTAATCATGAGTTACATCCTGCATTATACTCCAGAGCTGCACTCACTATTCTGCTGGTGCAGTCACTGTGTACATACATTATATTATTTAGGGCTCATGCACATAAATGTGGACCCATTCACTTCAATGGGTCCGCAAATCCGGAGATGCAGAACGGAATCACAGAACACTGCGGTGTGCTTCTTTGGGGTTCTGTACCGCAGAACATGTACTACCTTTTTGCGGAACAGACGAATGCAGACCCATTCAAGTTGAATGGGTCTGGATTCATCCCTACAGCCATACGGAGGTTGCCTGTGCATTGGAGACCGCAAATTGCGGTCCCCAATGCATGGAACGGACCACCTACGCCATGTGCATGAGCGCACGGCGTACCGATCCCGAGTTACATCCTGCATTATACTCCAGAGCTGCACTCACTATTCTGCTGGTGTAGTCACTATGTACATACATGACATCATGGGCGTAGCTATAGGGGGTGCAGAGGTAGCAGTCGCTACCGGGCCCAGGAGCCTGAGGGGGCCCTAAGACCCTTGTGCCACATAAGAAGACACACAAAGCACTGAGGGAAGGGGGCCCAAGCTGAACTCTTGCACCAGGGCCCATGAGCCGTTAGCTACGCTACTGCATGACATTACTTATCCTGAGTTACATCCTATATTATACTCCAGAGCTGCACTCACTATTCTGCTGGAGGAGTCACTATGTACATACATGACATTACTTATCCTGAGTTACATCCTATATTATACTCCAGAGCTGCACTCACTATTCTGCTGGTATGATCTAAAGCAGGAAGCATATGTTCTTCTTTACATACCCACCAGTCACACACAGACTCTACAACAGTTCAGTTGAAACAATACTTTTATGTGGATCCTTTTGCTACATAATTTGAGGTGCCCTCCATGTCACCCACATGGCAGACTGGATGTATGTGGCCACTAAATACAGAGGACCCCAGGCATCTTCTACTTGTGGGTTGTTCATGAATTAATGGTAGACGTCGCCATCTACAGGCGATCTTACGTTATTACACTATATAGCATATTGAACCCCAGAACAGCGCCACCTATAGAACATATGGCATTACTCTAATGCAGCCTACAGATTACAATATACAATGGTAATAACGCCTCCTGTAGACGAATACATATATATAAACTGTAACATTGCCCATGCAGATAAGAGCTTTGAAAGCCATGCGATGTCAGCATGCCAATCTGGGGAATCTTAATAAGGACCTGCATATTGGGGACGAATCCCTTGCGGATCCTCCAGCAGTTCTTATGAATCTTGTCCAGATACTGTAACTCGTCATTGTAGCTGCGGCTCATGGTGGCAGCTCCTCACTCTTCTATACTGCCAGCCGGCACCGGAACAGCCTCTGACGTCACTTCCAGGGGACCCTATAGCTTCTAGTCTGCGTCATGTAGCTACTCCTTTCCGCCACACTCTGCAAGATGGCCGCCAAAAGTGGACATTGTGTACCACGTGACATAACCTAGAGTCTATTTATAGCTCTTCCGCCACACTCTCCAACATGGCCGTCAAAGACGGCTAGTAACTGTCGGCGTCACTTCCTCACGTGACAATGATGTCATCTCGTTCCCGGGGGTAGGCGCTGAGGAGTTTGGGAGGACTTCGAGGCTGTGCTCGCAGGTAAGGGAAATAGGCTCTCTGTCTCCCCCTGCTGGATGAGGTTGGTATCACTAATTTTACGGTCTAGGCCGAAGAGCTTGCACTCTTATATGTGTTCTGCGTCTCTGATTATCACATTCTAGTTACGTAAACGTCAGAAGCAGTCAGTTTGTGTCCTGTTTCCCTGACGGCATGGTGACTCTGCCAGTCGGCTGAGATGTCACGTGATTGCTCCAAAACCGATATTGTACCTGACGAGCCCAGAGATAGTTCCTTCCAGTTCTAGCGGGTATTCTAGACATTCAGTGTCTCCCAGGGTGAAAATGTCCTGACCAGGATCCCCACTGGTGGACATCAGAATTGTGTCATTGCCCATGATTACACGGCAGGTAGTCAGCTAGAGTGAAAGTGAAAGTCATCGGTGACCACAGGGTGGGCATGCACAGATGCTGATCTGATGCCTTCTCTTCTTTGAGACCATGAAGCTGAGAGTCAGAGCCGGGAAGAAGAGCGGCCGCCTGGAGCTGCAGGAGGACGAGGTAACACTGGGGGATCTGCGGAGGAAACTGCGCCAAACTTTCCTCCCCTCCCTGGGGTTCAGGTAGGTGGTCACAGCTGGGGTGTCGAGAAAGATCAAGCGTCCTGCAGCTTTCTAATGTACTTTTACAAAATTCTGCTTGCTGTCAGTCAATGGCAACAATTATATTTAGATATAGAAGCTGAAACCCAGTTCAGAGCCAATACTTCTCATGGCTGAGGGTTTGTTACTAGGGTTCAGCGATTGCTGTATCCGATCCCGATTCTTTTAAAAACGACGTTAAGAATATGGTCTCCAACCTACTGTAAAACGTACAGCCTCCGCGGAGGTCTGTCCGAAATTTCAGCAAATATTGCCTGCCTCACGTGTTACTTTGTTTATTGGCGTAAATTATTGTATCAACATACAAAGCTGAACTGCTTCGTTAATCAGGCAGGGAGAACTGTTCGGCTTCGTATTTTGATAAAGTAATTTCTGCGAATAAACAAAGTGACACGTGGTAGAGGCGAGACAAAGTAAGACACGCGATAATTACTGAAGCTTCGAAAAGACCTCCACCGAGGCTATACATTTTACAATAGGACGGCGCCCATTTTCTTACTGAAGTTTTTTGACAGAATGCAGCAATCCGAACCCCATTCGCTAAACCCTATTTGTTACAGTTGTATCCAGACTAGAGAGTGCTCTGTGTGCTGGAGTTAAAGGGGCTGTCCAGAATTTTGATATTGACGGCATATCATCAGGATAGGTCATCAATATCTGAACAGTGGGAGTCCGACTCCCGGCACCCCCACCGATCAGCCGTTTGAATGAGCGTTCCTCACAGCATACCAAGGTCACCGCCGTACATGGTATAGCGGCTGTGCCTGGTGCCATTCACTTCTATGGGACTTTTCTGGGCCAGGCGATGAGAGGATGAGCAGCCTGGGCTCCAAAGACGTTAATGCCGCCCCCTGGGCTCTTGCGGGACCTCATTTACATATCAATAAAACTAAGTTTTTGCCGCAGGGTAACCACAGAAGGAGGAAACAAAATTACGGCTTGAGTCTTCTAAAGTTAAGCCAGAACGCTATGTAAGTGGTCTATAATGGCCAAATGCGGTGACAGACTCGCTAAGTTCCCAGTCCTGCCCTTGCTGCGCCTAGGAGGCCATGTAACCGATGAACATGATGTCACCAGAGCTCCATGGCCTCTACAAGCAGTTAATGGGTGAAGGACGCCCAATGCTCAGATATTGATGGCCACCAGTATCACAATCCTGGACAACACCTTCAAGACTTCAGACTAGAGACGAGCGAATTGATTCGTCTCATTAGTCAGACTTCTTCTCCTGTTGAGGGCAGTCCTCACATCCCGCCCGGCCCTGTCAGTCTCCGGCTGAAGCTCAAATTGTGCATCGGGAGCAGCGACTGCGCGGTGGTAACAGACTATCAGAACAGGAGGGAGATCTGTGCTGCTGCTAGAAAAACTGGTGGCAAATATGTACACATTTTGGCACACATCAATTTGCAAAAAAAAAACGGCGTAACCTTACGCTTTTCTCGCCACTTTTTAGAAAATTGGGCAGGGCTTAGCAGGGGTGGGGGCGAGTCCTTCTGCAGCCCAACAGATTTACTATGATTTATACCAAAAATAGGTGTCGATTCTGGCACAGATCGACGACGGTGCGTACGTGGCATAGATTTGTGTTTCTGGAGCAGAAGAGGCAGACGCAGCTCATCTAAAAGGTCTTCTTAAAGGGGTTGTCCAGGATTCTAATAGTGGTGGCTTATCCTCAGGATTGGAAGGAGTCTGACCACCTGCAGACCCGATCAGTTGTAGTGGACGGAGCTGGTGACTGCAGCGCTGCTCCCATTAGTGGATAGATTCCTGGACAACCCCGTTAATAAATTTGTTGGACTTTGGTGCACTTTTTGACTGGTTCACATGTGCCCGCATTGCTGAGAAAAGTGATGCTTTAATATATGCAAATGAGCCTCTAGGAGCAACGGGGGCGTTGCTGTTACACCTAGAGGCTTCACTTTCCCTGCAACTGCTGCTCTTTCTACACTTAGCTGTGATCGCATTTACACTGCCTGGTCCTGTCAATCAAAATGCAGAGGATGCACCATTTGCAGAGAGAGCGGAGCCTCCAGGCGTAATGGCAACGCCCCCGTTGCTCATTTGTATATAGTTAGACATCATTTTTCCTCAGCGGACACATATGAACATGGGACCAACACAGATGTCCTCAGCTGCCAAGTGTACATGTAACAGGTCAGCCAGTGTCATAGGTACAGATCTGCTGACAGATGCCCTTTAATATCAGCTGTGACTAGAGTTTCCCTTTAAGACCTTTTTCTCTGTCCCCCTAGTCCTGATGTGACGTTCTCCATCACACTGAATGGCAGTGACTCTCTGACTGAGGATGAGAGCAGCCTGGAGTCCTTAGGAGTCATATCCGGGGATCTTATTGTCATAGTAACCGCTGCCATTCCTCACCCTGCTCCAGCCCAGGACCAGCCACCATCAGCCACTACCCAGAACAGCGGTACGGACTACAAAAGCCAGCAGTATCAGAGAGAAGCACATGACGTAGCAGAGGTGAGTTCTAGATCAGGACTCGCAGGTTAAGGCTGCATTCACATGGCCATATCTGTTTTGCAGTCCTCAAACCGCGGATCCACAGATACCGGCCGCGTGCAAGAATAGGACATGTAGGCACAGATGTAGACAGCCAGCTTTCTGCTTAGGCTCCATTCACACGTCCGTAAGTGTTTTGCGGATCCACAAAACACGGACACCGGCAATGTGTGTTCCGCAATTTGCAGACCGCACATCGCCTGCACCTTAATAGAAACTGCCTAATCTTGTCCGCACTTGTGCGGACAACAATAGGAAGTGCGGGTACGGAAATGCGGATACGGACAGCACACAGTCTGCTGTCCGCATCTTTTCTGTCCCCATTGGAAATGAATGGGTCCGCAACCGTTCCGCAAAATTGCGGAACGGATGGGGAACCATTTTGCGGACGTGTGAATGGACCCTAAAAGGGGTTTTCCAGGAATTAAAGGGGTATTCCAGCCTTTTGATATTGATCACCTATCCAAAACCTGGCACCCCTACAATCAGTAGTTTTCCGCAGCCACCCACGCCAGAACTAAATGGTGGACAGAGCCGGAAACAGAAGGCGGCTCAGCCCCCATTAAGATAAACCTCCACCTATCCTGAGGAGAGCTCATCAATGTTTAATACCCAGCTGTAGAGAGACAGAAGGGTGGCAGCATGTACCCCTTGTGACCACTATGGGCACCATGACAGTATGGGCACAGCTGAAGCGGGTAATGCAGATGGTTTAATGTCAGCGTTTCTCAGTATTGTAATCATTTTTTTCCAATCCAATTGACATGAAGCCAAGACCCGGCTCGTCCCAGGGAGCAGCAGGACTAGAGGAAACTATGGAGGAAGAAATGCCCAGGTGTCCCCCGGGGCCCATGCTGTGCAGCGAGGCTTCAGATGGAAAGATTCCTCACTCCCTGGAGGCGCTGTACCTCTCCTCCAGCTGCACCAGTGCCAACGATGCTCTAGTGGTCGTAACCCATCTCCTCATGCTGGAGACTGGTTATACAGAACAGGTAAGTCATTCTAGGTGCAGTTACAGTGATCTGCCACTGGGTGTCACTGGCCAACATTTTTTTTTAAAATCAGGTTCTTTTTTTTATTATCGAGCAAATTGTAGCATAATGACAATCAGCAAAGGACATTCGTAGTCACAATAAAGTGCATCAGTATTACACTGTCAATTCAAGGTAGTCTACAGTACGCCACGCGCTCGACAGTATTTAACCCCCATTTTTCACAATAATGAGACAGTAAGTTACCAGATAATGACCAAACATTTCCATAGTAATACAAACCAAATCAACAACCCCCCTCCCCCACCCTAGCCCATAACAAGAAGTGCATTGTATTGTCTAGTGTTGTACAGCATTGCATTGTGCGGCGAGACGGCCATCCCAACGATCTACAGTATCATATCATATCCAACAGAGCACACCCTACATGTCTCCACTAGTGCAAGACACCCCACGGAGAAGATTTTTCATCGCATACCGCTCCAGCATATTTTAATGCAATCTATAGCGGGCAAGCAAGACTACTGCAGTCTACCTAATCCGGACATTTGATCTCGAATGCATTCCTCCGCTAGAGCCCTTGAGACCAAACCTGGATCAGACACCCAGCCCCCCCCACACAAACATACATTTATTCGGACGCTTCCTCTCCAGGTAAATACCTCTCTCATACCGGAGAATAACGTTTAATCTGCTAACAAATTCCCGTCTCGTGGGAGGGTCAGGTGCGATCCAATGTCCAGCTATTAATACGCGGGCTTGTATACAAAGAAATATATCATTACCCTGAACCTCCCCATCCAATTGACCCAAGAGGCACATTTTAGGGTTACAAGGTATATCTACCTGAGTGGCCCGTTTAACAAGCCGCACAATATCCTCCCAAAATGTTTCAAGTTTAGAGCATGTCCAAAACATGTGCAGTAAGGAAGTATCTTCCACTGCACATCGAGGACAACATGAGTCAGGCTTAAGGCCTATCTTATGCATAAAAACCGGGGTTTTGTACACCCTGTGTAATAGATAGAATTGAGACATACGCTGTGCTTCATTGAGAGTCAAAGAGGGCGTTCGGGATAGCGTATCCCTCCATTGTTCCTGAGTAATATGCCCTACATCAGCCTCCCATTTATCTTTAACTGAAAGGGTCACTGAAGGAGAAACAATGTCATTAATATGTCTATACAGTAAGGAAATCAACCCCTTCGTACTACCCTTACTTAATAGCTGTTGTGTAATTGCGGAAGAAGTCAGAACTTGCGCACTCCCCACACACCGTGTTTGATATGCGTGCCTCAGCTGCGGATACTGATAGAACGCTGAATGCGGGAGTGCAAACTCACTCTGTAGCTGTGCATTATCATCTTCTCGTATATGGTGCAGGCAAAGAACACCTTTTTTCCCCCAAGGTAAGAATCCCTCCAGTTTAGGCTACTTTCACACTGGCGTTTTGGATTCAGTTTGTAAGACCCGTTCAGGGATATCACAAACGGTCCAAAACGGATCAGTTCAGCCCCAATGCATTCTGAATCGATAAGGATCCGCTCAGAATGCATCAGTTCGGCTCCGTTCCGCCTAACCGCAAATCTGTCTAAAAAGTGGAGCATTTTAGCGCACCTAGGGGTTGTACGCTTTTATCTGACATGCTCAGCAAGGGGCAGGCCTAAGAGAGCCACAATTCTGGCATAAAAATCTGTCTGAAAGTAAGCCACCCATTAGTTAGTATAGAGTCAGAGAAAAGTGTGTGTCCCTGCAGCAGATTTATCATCCAGCCTGAGTCCCTGTGATACACCTGGTGCAGGTCCAGACAGCCCGTCTAAGCTTACACATCTACAGGAGTAGTAAATCTGGGCCACTGCAATAGTCATAGAATTTGGTTGTTCCTATGGATCAGTGACTGTTGCCCAACTGCATTCTGGAAATTGTCATCTTTTCACCCGGCACAATCATCATTAATGCTCATCTAAGCTGTTAGGGACACATTTAACAACAAGCTTGCTGACTGTTTCCAATATCAACTAGCATAATAGTGAGTGCAGCTCTGAAGTATAATACAGGTTATACAAAATAAGTAATGGAATTTATGTACACAGTGACTCCACCAGAATAGTGAGTGCAGCTCTGGAGTATAATAAGGCTGTAACTCTGGATTAGTACAGGATAATTAATGTATTGTGTGTACACACTGACTCCACCAGCAGAATAGTGAGTGCAGCTCTGGAATAGAATACAGGATGTAATTTAGGATCAGTACAGGATAAGTAATGTATGTACAAAGTGATTCCAGCAGTAGAATCGTGAGTGCAGCTCTGGAGTATAATACAGGATGTAATTTGGGATCAGTACAGGATAAGTAATGTATACACACAGTGACTCCACCAGCAGAACAGTGAGTGCAGCTCTGGAGTATAACACAACATACAACAATGGATACAGCTGTAGGATGTCTGTACATGCTTGGAGTTGTAGTTTTGCTGCAGCTGTAGTGCTAAAGGTAGGAGTTTCAATCAGTTCTGCTTAAATGGGTGCTTCCAAAATAGAAAATGATGTTTTTTGTTTTGGTGAATATAAGTCACACAGTTTGGGTTGTCTTGCAGTTAACCCCGTCATTGTGTGGCCTCAGCCTTGGAAGTCTTTCTCAGACGGCCTTTCTTTTTCTAGTAACCCGGTCTGTATCTCTTTATAGGGTGTAAAGAACAAAGCAGCCGCCATGCCCGAAGGCTGGAAAAGCAGCAGCGGCGTCTACAAGCTCCACTACTCTCATCCATTGTGTGGTAACAGCTCTGCAGCCCTGGTGTGCGTGCCAATGGGAAAACTGGTCATCATCAATGGTAAGAGTGAGTGAGAGGTGGTTTTCAGCCTCTGGGTGTAAACAAGGCTAATTCCATTCACTGGCAGCATGCAGAGATCATGAAAATGGAAACACAAAGTGGAGTAAATGACCTGATCTAACTCACGATCAGTACAAGATAAGTAAAGGCTTTGCAGAGCTTAGAGATGACTAAACGTAAGCTCACCACCTTATAATTCGGGAGCGTTATACTGTAAGAGCAGTGACTGATGGATGTAACTGTCTCTGGGGGGTCTCAGTGCTGGAGATATGTGGCATAAAGTAATAATCCTGGGGGGCAGGGGTGTCTGCATTTCCTGTCATTCATCCTGCTGGAGAACTCTACAGTTATAGCCTGAAATGGCTCATAAGGCCGAGTTCACATTTGCATTGTGAACTCATGCACTGTAATCCGTCCGCTTTCCGGCGTACATGGAGGCTTTCAGCCGGACAAAAGATGCTCCTTGCAAAAAAATTTGTCTGGCTGAAAGTTGGCATATATGCCAGAAAGTGGCCAGGTTACAGCCGGATCCTATTACAGTCTGTTCCTAACCCCGAAGTTCACAGTGCAGATGTGAACCGAGCCTAACAGAGAACAGTAGATTGAATTTAGCTTCCAGAGGAAATGGACCAGCTGCAGATATACTGTCAATGGTTGTATCTTACAGCATATCCTCTTGTCTTTTGCAGCTACTTTGACCATTGGCAGTGAGCTGAAGTGTGTGAAGAGGCTGCAGCTTCCCACCGAATCCTACATAACCTACCCTCCACAAGGTAAGATGTTTGTCCCTACTGCTCCCCCCCCCCAACAGCACAAGTCTTATACATATCCTGAGACAGAGAGACTGACATGATATCACCCACACACAGCATGAGTCTTGCACCCAAGCTTGGGCAGAGAGACTGGACCATGATCCCTCCTCCCCTCTCACAGCATGAGTCTCACACACGGGTATAGGCAGAGAGACTGTAACATCGATCCCTCCCCCCCTCTCACAGCATGAGTCTCACACACAGGTATAGGCAGAGAGACTGTAACATCGATCCCTCCTTCCTCCTATTTCACAGCATGTCTCACACAAGGGCATAGGCAGAGAGACTGTAACATCGATCCCTCATCTTTCACAGCATAAGTCTCACACACAGTCATAGGCAGAGAGACTGTAACATCGATCCCTCCTCCTCTTTCCTCCTCCTTTCACAGCATGAGTCTCACACACAGGCATAGGCAGAGAGATTATACCATGATCCCTTTTCCTCCTTCCACCCCTCCCACAGCATGAGTCTCACACACAGGCATAGGCAGAGAGACTGTAACATCGATCCCTCATCTTTCACAGCATAAGTCTCACACACAGTCATAGGCAGAGAGACTGTAACATCAATCCCTCCTCCTCTTTCACAGCATAAGTCTCAGACACAGGCATAGGCAGAGAGATTGTTCCATGATCCCTTCTCCTCCTTCCACCCCTCCCAGGCATAGGCAGAGAGACTGTAACATTGATCCCTCCTCCTCTTTCCACCTCTCTCACAGCATTAGGCTGCATTCACACGTCCGTGGAACAAGGACCGTGTGATACCAGACTGGCACCCAGCTAAGTGCAGGAGTGCACTTCCTGCTGCCGGCGCTGCACTGTAGTGCACTCCTATGATCTATACGAGTGTACTACTGTACTGTGGCAGCAGCAGGAAGCGCACGGCGTCATAGTAACGAATGGGGCCGTGCGCTCCTGCAGTAAGCAGGGTGCCAGTCCGGTATCACACGGTCCGTGTTCCACGGACTTGTGAATGTAGCCTAAGTCTCACACAGATAATTAGGAAGAGACATACTGCACCCACTCTTCCCTGCCGTCTAATTACTGGTTTACACTAGCTGGGTATTTTGAGGTCCTTCACATGTTCATAAATAATATGATAGGCACGTTATACTAGCAAAGCAATGTAACTTTCTTTCTAGACGGTAATGTGGCCATGGTGTACAGGGACTTGCAGAAGTTATCCCGCCTCTTTAAAGATCAGCTGGTTTACCCTTTACTTGCTGCTACTCGGCAAGGTAAGCGATCAATGGAGCAAAGAATGGAGGAGAGGTGGGTATAATAGACCTGATAACATTATACTCCTATATCCCACAGCCCTGGAACTTCCCGATGTCTTTGGTTTGGTGGTTTTGCCCCCAGAGCTAAAGCTCCGAATTTTCCGTCTTCTGAATGCACGCTCCATTTTGTCTCTTGGTGCCACTTGTAAAAATTTGCAGGCAGACACGGAAGACCCATCGCTGTGGAGGTTTCTCTACTCGAGAGATTTCAAAGGTAAGGACTTGCAGTGTCTTATTCCCCCCTGTCACATCCGAGGCTGCATTCAACGTACTGAAAATTTCCTGATAACTCTCAAGCTACATAGGCTTTCATTTTACCGCTGCGCTCCAGTTTCTTTTCAGCGAGCAGAGAATTCTGGGAGTTGTAGTTTTGCCACAGGTCCTAGTTTGGTCGTCTGTCCTGCATTGTGGGAAATGTAGTGTCTACATTAGGAGCTATACCTTATTCTAATGTAGAAAAAGATGACATCCCCCCCCCAAGATGCAGTGCATTAGAGGTTTGAGTCTGTCAGCACAGCGTCGCATTGTGGGATATTATAACCGCACGTGGGCAGAGGAAATGTGCGCTTGTGCAGCCTCAGAGCCAACGGGAAACCAATAGAATTCTGAATGCGGCTTTGGAAGTGAATGGAGAACAGTATGATTTAATCCAAGACTAATCCAAAACCAACCTGCGGCTCTCCAGCTGTTGTAAAACTACAACTCCCACCATGCCCTGCTGTAGGCTGATAGCTGTAGTCAGTCTGGGCATGCTGGGAGTTGTAGTTTTGCAAGAGCTGGAGAGCCTCAGGTTGGCCATCCCTGGCCTAGCCTGTTGTTACTAGAACTCAAACCAATAAAGGAAAGGTGAGGGCTGATGGCTAACAAGAAGTGAAGAGAACTCTAAAAGCAGCTTGGGGAGTGGATGGATTATAACGCGTATTATAATGTGTTCTGTATAAAACTCAAACCGCCAGGCAGAAGGAACCTGTGAGACCTTGCAGTTTCAGAGGCAGTGCCAAGATTCATGGTCCTGCACCCCGTGAGCCAAGGGGAATGAAACGCAGCTCTAGAAGTGAATGGAGTATGATATTATATATCACCACACCATAGCTTGTTTTGTACAGGGAGGCTGCAGGATATGAGGAAGCCTCCAGCAGCATTCTAAATGCAGCTTTGGAAGTGAACAGACTATAAGACGTGATGATAGACAGGTTTGGCGTGGTATAGTTACTAATGAGATTCTGCAGGGACAAACTTTATTTGCTTGAAAAGTAACGGCTGTGTCTTTCTGTATAATCAGATCACAGTGTAAGAGACCCTCACACAGACTGGAAGGAGGTAGGTATCTATATGTCTGTGTTATATATGTATATATATATATATATATATATATATATATACACGCACACACAACTGCCGTGTCCTTATGTTCCCTTTATGTATTCCGCAGCTTTATAAACAGAAGTATAAGCAGAAGTGCCGTGTCAGGAGATGTGGACCCCACATACTGGACTACCCACCTTTTCACCCTGGTCCGTATTCTCCCGACCAATACCCACCCAACTTTCCCTACCCACCAGGCATTATTGGAGGTGAATATGACCAGCGCCCCACTTTTCCATTTGCCAGAGATCCCCTTTCATTGTTAGACCCACACAGACCCCGTGAACCGGGACTCTTTCGGCCTGCCAGGCCACGGTTTGACCCCCGGTTACCGGGCCTCTTCCAGAATCCATCGCAGTCTAGATGGGGGCCTTTCTTATGAGTGAAACAGAAAGAAGTCTATTGTGGAACAGCGAGGAGGATCCAAATTGACACCATCCTATACATGCCATGGACTATGACACTGGATGCACGCTAAGCCTGCTTCTGTATTACATAGGCTGTGCCGCTTACGCTGTCACCTAGTGAATCCTGTTACTGTGGATTATGGGAGTTGGCAGCCCTTTCAGCTTATAATCTTTAGAGTGAGAGGTTTTCCCCAATATCACACTCATAGGGGTCAAGGAAGCTGAGATACCGGGCATGTCTTGTGGAGTCTTTAGACTGTAGACCTGATGCTGTAACATAGAGAGAGCACCAGTCACCGGGGATCTTCTTTCCTAACAAACTGATCCTCATCTCTCAGCTATCTGGGCCAATGTAAATGTGACATAGCAAGGGGAGTTGGCTTTTGGTACTAATAGCAGTTATGAATTTTTAGGTTTTGTGTGGAATTAGCCATTCAGTCAAAGTTTTTAATAAAAAAGGTGTTTTTTGTCACATTTGAGATGTTACATCCTATGATTAGATGATTAAGGCCTTATTCACACGTCCATAGTGTTTTGCGGATCCGCAAAACACCTTGCCACCAGCCCTATAGAGATGCCTATACTTGTCCGCAATTGCGGGCAAGAATAGGACATGCTCTATATTTTTGTGGAGCCGCCGTCCGGAAGATCGGCGGCGCGCTCCGCAAATACGGATGCGGAGAGCACAGTGTGTGCTCTCCACATCCATCACGTCCCTATTCAAAATGAATGGGTCCGCACCCGTTGCGCAAATTTGCGGAACGGGTGCAGACGTAGATTGCGGACGTGTGAATTAGGCCTAAAAGTTCACATTTTCAACCAATTATTTATAGCTTCAGTGCATTTAAAAAAAATGGAAAGTCTGTAAATAAATTGAATGAAAAATATCCTACCATTTGTGTATGCAGCTTCTAGGCACAACTATGTGTCACTATGGTAACAGACTACAAACAAACTGTGTGTAGTCAGATCATGCAGTTCCTTGACAAGAAGCAGGGGGCAGACTGAGTATGACTACAGAGTTTGTTCATCTGCATAGATGCAATACTAAAAATAGTAAAAAAGACAAATTCAGAGACCGCCCCAAGCAAAAATCTGTCCACGGTGAAGTTATATTTTTATAATTTTATCAATTTAGATTGATATATATCACATGGGCCGAGCTCCCTTCATTAATTATTCGGCATATACTTGATAGAGCTATCTGACGTATATTAGATTGTAAGCTCTTTGGGGCAGAATTTGTTGGAAAAGTTAGATGTTTATAAAAAAAATTTAAGATTGTTTTCACATTTTTTGCGGATTTCTTTCCTATGCAGAGACCAATAAAAAAGTTATATATAACCTATATGCTCCACCTTGTCATACTTTAAAATTTAAAAAATATGGGTATACTTCTGGAGGTCTAGGAATCTGAGATGTGAGGAGCTGTGTATAGTGGTTAGTTTTTTATGAGTAGCTCCAGACTGTGGGGCCATCTTGAAGTGCCAGAACTACAATTAGGGCTCAATCACAATCAGAACATTAGAAAAGGGGGAGCACTATATATGATGCAGGTTTATATGCTATTCAGGTTCTGAGAAAAGCTGGGTGACAACCTATATGGGCTCCTTACATCCATCTCAGATATGGTGGGATATGCCACCTATGAGGCTCCGCAGTGTTTTTTGTAGCTGGCCCCCCCCGAGATCAGCTATTGGTGTGTTTAAATAGTCTTCGAGGCATTGCTCCCGGTTAGCCAGAATCCTACTCCACACTGACGAGGGGCAACACCCCGAAACAGCTGTCTGTGGATGGATAACTGGCTTAGGTTTTCCCCGTCACATCCTTAAAGCTTGTAAAAAAGCGGGATCTTGACATAGGGGCCACTTAATATGGTGGATTTGGTGATCTCTGTAATGGAGACACCCCTTTGCTCGGTTTTCCTTCCTTTGAGGGATATCTGGCTTTCATTGTGTTGTAGACCCATAACTGGGGCTCCACATTTATTTTGCATATTCCTGTTTCCCAGGGAGCTTTGCACTTTGGATTGCTGTGTTGAGACTCTTAAGTGAGGCTCCGCAGTTTTTTTTTGGAGCTAGTCTCCCCGAGATCAGCTATTGCTGTGTTTAGATATGCCACCTATGTCAGATAGGTGCATCCAGAACGAGCCCCCAAAGTGAAGGAGAACTTAGTGTAAGTGTGGCCTCGCTCCATGGCAGTCCCATAGTGGTGAATGGAGAGGTGGCCATGCACGCAAGGTGTGCTCTTCATTCACTTCTATTAGACTCCGGAAAATAGATGACGCTCGCCTATTTTCGGAACACCCATAGCAATGAATGGCGAGCACGCCACACTCAGGAGAGAGTGGTGTCTCCCACCTCTGGGACCCGCTACTACCTGACATTGGTGGCATAGCCTTGCGATATGCCACCAGTATATGAGATGGGTATGACCCTTTAATGCTCTTTGTGTAGACAAAAACTTGAGGCTTTTATCACTTTTATTGTTTTTACCTTTTTTTATTCTGTCAATAAATAAACACAAATACACAGAACATAAAGCAGGAAGATCCTGGAGTAAAACTGAGGACTTCAAGGCCACATCTTCTCTAACCTTCCCCTCTTATCAGCCAAAAATCTTCTCATTGTTCCTATATCAGTCACATTATCTTAAAGGGGTTCTCTGGGTGTGGAGAAACTTGCTTTCTTCCAGTAATTGCAACACACCTTTTCATGAGTTGTATGATGGCTTAAAATGAATAGAGCTGAGCTGCAATACTGCACACAACCTGTGAACAGATGTGCTGCACTGATTCTGGAATTAAGCAGCCATGTTTTTCTAATCCTGGACAATCCCTTTAACACAAAAACAAACCTCTCCTTCATAAAACTACAATGTGGAGAACGAGTCAAATAAATGTAAATTTCCCTGGTGGATATTCTCTATTCCAGCAGATAAAAGCATATAACCCTTCCTTGGTGCAGTCCACCGAATCCCAGTAAGAATATATGTATTGCTGCAGGGTTTTGTTATTTGCATGTTGATCACCCATGTTGGCTTCAAGCCGAGATGTTGAAAGCGTGAAATCTCTCTGAGGACAGTAGGTAACAACTCACAGTATATAGCTCTGTTCTTGGTCTCCAACTTAAATGAAGATCCAAAGGATGGGAAGCATCGACGACGTAACTGAGAAATTCCATATTGTGTAAAGTTCAGACTCTAAGACTTTATTTATATTTGTATAATCTGGGCCAAACCATCAATCTGATCTTGCAATACTCTATGGATTGTAGAATTAAGGCAGGAGTCTAGGGTAAGGTAATGGGGTCAGATTTGCTCCCAATCCATTACTGTACCTCAAAGATCCAAATTGCACAATCCACACTCGTCTCACAAGTTGCATTGTTACCAAAACCCATGTAACCTGTGGGTGCCTTACCGAGACACGACTAGTCTCACAGTTTACTTAGAGGGTGCATTATCAACTTCAGGCCTCTAAACTGCCTAAAAAAGGTTATTTTGCATGAAAGTATACCACGTGGACCAGAATTGTACCCATTCAGCGAGAATTATTTTCTGTTGATAGGAAGACATAACTGTTTTACTAGAGGGAGCACTAAAAAACACCCACTGCATCTATACACACTTATTATATTGCTGGGGTAGGAAGACTTGAGAAGTCACGTTGACTGGAATGGCTTCTAGTTTTTGCATAAGTTATTATGGTTACTCAGGGTTTGAAGGACTTGCTGGGTGACTGATGAGGATACCGCAGGGGGCAAGTTGGTGGTGGTGTCATGAATTTCAATGGCTTTAACTGCACCTTGCAGCATCATTTGATATGCCTGATCTCAGACAATGGCAGCATAGACAGGATCTATTTTCAAGCATTGGTATGAGAGAATGAGGCAACTCACTAGACAACTGACAATATTTGGACTCCACAGAGATAAAATGAGAGTAGAGAAGTTCAATGAGAAGACTTTCTGGTCTTCACTGTGGTAAGGGTCTATGGTGAGATGGCCAAAGGTGTTGTAAATCTATGCTAAGATGTGCTAAGAGGTTGGGCTTGATGTTTTAGATTGCCTTATATCTCCGGAAACTCTGTACTCAAGGTTAGGCTACTTTCACACACTCGTTTTGGCTTTCCGTTTGTGAGATCCGTTCAGGGCTCTCACAAGCGGTCCAAAACGGATCAGTTTTGCCCTAATGCATTCTGAATGGAAAAGGATCCACTCAGAATGCATCAGTTTGCCTCCGATCAGTCTCCATTCTGCTCTGGAGGCGGACACCAAAACGGAGTTCATGACTGATCCGTCTTGGCTATGTTACAGATAATACAAACAGATTCGTTCATGACGGATGCATGCTGTTGTATTATTGTAACGGATCCGTTTTTGTAGATCCATCACGGATCAGCCGAAAACGCAAGTGTGAAAGTAGCCTGAGGCTAAATGCCAGTCTCTCTAGAATATTTCATGTTCTTGATCAGTTTTGGGTTCCTAAGGATGACGGTTGAGCACCACGGGTACGAGATATCAGAACACATATTCATGCTTGGTAAACTATATAGATGCAAGACACCACTGGAGAGATAAGATAAGAAAGCTGAAGATGACTTTCAGCAGGTGAAGGGATCCTTTCTATGTTTCAGGTTGTGATTCCAACTAGTTACAAACATTCATGAAGCTGAGGAACTATTGGGGGTTTCCAAGGAAGATGTCTAATTTTGAGATATAGTTGCTGTTAAAGGGAAGGTTCAGATGTTCTCATGAGTGTCTCATGGTTCTTTTAAGATAAGAATAGATGTGTCAAGATGATCCAGCACAATAAGGTGTCATAAGGGCAATCAGCTTTTCATGTTGTGTTTGTTTAGGTGGCTGTACGAAGAGCAGTGCTCAACACCAGAGAATGATATGAGCTTATTAGTCGGAGAACAGACTTGCAAATGATTTTCTCAGGTTGCGAATAGTTTCTGCTTTCGCTTCATCCTCATTCCCAGAGCTTCGTTGGGACGGATCCGAGATATTAAAATTGTTGGTTAGTGACTGCGATTTACTGTAAAATAAATATATAAAAACAGAGCAATTAAACTACAATAATACTGCCCTCTATGTACAATTATACACCTACTATAATACTGGGCCAATTGTACAAGCCTATTTACTAATATAATACTGCTCCCTATGTACAAGAATATAACTACAATAATACTGGCCACTATGTACAAGAAGATAACTACTATAATACTGCCATCTATGTACAAGAATATAACTACTATAATACTGCCATCTATGTACAGGAATATAACTACTATAATACTGTCCTCTATGTACAGGAATATAACTACTGTAATACAGCTCCCTATGCACAAGATTATAACTACTACAATACTACCCCCTATGTACAAGAGTATAACTATTATAATACTGGTCCCTATGAACAAGAATATAACTACTATAATACTGCTCCTATGTACATAGAATATAACTACTATAATACTGCCCCTATGTACATGAATATAATCACTATAATATGGTCCCTATATACATGAAAATAACTACTATAATCAGGGCTGTGGAGTCGGGAGTCAGAGGCAAAAAATGAACCGACTCCTGCTAAATTTAAATTGGAATAAAAAAAAAAAGCAAGTTTAAATGTCCCAATTCACAAAAAGTGATAATTAATTACTTCTCTACTGTAAGAATGAAGGCCAACGCATGCAGTGCGTCACGTTACCGCAAAACGAACACATTAAGTGACCGTGAAGAAGCATGCTTTTCATATGCTTCACTATATGGCACACAACGCACAGTTAAGGAGTGGCAATACTTATACTTTCCATTGTGTTGTGTTCCGCTGTTACAAAGAACGCAACGCCCGTGGTTAACCTAGCCTCTCACTGATAACTGATTAAGTAAATATGTTTTTTGCAGGACTAGAGACACTTGTATAAGTGAAGGGAATGGAGAGTCAATAGTTCAAGACTAAAGCTGTAAACCATTTGAAAAACTGCTGTCATTCAGCTAAGGCTATAAAAACTTGTAAAATTGTTAGCTTAAACTTTAAACATGACTATGGGATTCTACTAGGGAAATCATGTTTTAAAATAAATGCCCCTTCCTGGATCCTCCCACTGCCCTATCTTCAGCAGAAGATTAGCACACAAAAGAGAAGGCAATGATATGTATGTTGACTTTCTTTCCTTCAAGGAATGTATAAGATACATTTGCATATTAAATACGTCGGAGTCGGAAGTACCAAAAACGGAGGAGTCGGAGTATTTATCTACCAACTCCACAGCCCTGACTATAATACTACCACTATTTACGGGAATATAACTACTATAGTACTACCCTATGTACAACAATATAACTACTATAATACTGCCCCTATGTCCAAGACTATAACTACTATAATACTGCCTCCATGGACATGAATATAACTAATATAATACTGCCATCTATGTATAAGAATATAACTACTATAATACTGCCCCATGCAAGAATAAGGCCTCTTTCACACGGGCGAGTTTTCCGCGCGGGTGCAATGCGTGATGTGAACGCATTGCACCCGCACTGAATCCGGACCCATTCACTTCTATGGGGCTGTGCACATGACAGTTGATTTTCACGCATCATTTTTGCGATGCGTGAAAATCGCAGCATGCTCTATCTTCTGCGTTTTTAACGGAACGCAGGCCCCATAGAAGTGAATGGGGCTGCGGGAAAATCGCAAGCATCCGCAAGCAAGTGCGGATGCTTTGCGATGTTCCTGCATGGTTGCTATGCAACCATCGGGATGTGTAACCGGTTCTGTATTATTTCACATTATAACATAGTTATAATGTAAAATAATACCTCTAGCCATCTTCCTAATGTTTAAACCGGTGCAGAATGGGTTAAAAATAATAAACTAATATTAACATACCTGTTCCATTTGATCGCGAGCCCGGCATCCTCTCCGTTAGCTTGCTAGTAGGAAAGGACCTGTGATGATGTCACATGGTCACATGGCCCAATCACATGCTCCATCACCATAGTGATGGAGCAGGTGATTGGGCCATGTGATGCTGTGACATCATCACAGGTCCTTTCCTACTAGCAAGCTAACGGAGAGGATGCCGGGCTCGCGATCAAATGGAACAGGTATGTTAATATTAGTTTATTATTTTTAACCCATTCTGCACCGGTTTAAACATTAGGAAAGATGGCCAAAAGTATTATTTTACATTATAACTATGTTATAATTAGAAATGAGCGAACATTTAAAAAAAGTCCGTTGTTCGGCGTTCGGGTGGTGGTAAGTCGCGCATCCCGTTATGGATTCCACTATAGCGGCATATGGAATCCATAAGGGGCGGCTGCCACCAAACCGATCTTTTGCACAGCCTGAAGGACCTGGGGTGGCGTCACTGTCATGTGATCAGTGCAGGGGCGTGGATCAGCACTGATCACATGACAGTGACGTCACCCCAGGTCCTTCAGCTGTGCAAAGATTCGAGTTGGTGGCAGCCGCCCTTATGGATTCCATATGCCGCTATAGTGGAATCTATAAAGGGATGCGCGACTTACCACCACCCGAACGCTGAACAACGGACTTTTTTTAAATGTTCGCTCATCTCTAGTTATAATGTGAAATAATACCAGCGGGACAATTTCTGACCCAAACATGCACTTCTGTGAAGAAGTGCAGGTTCGGGTCTGGGTACCAAAAGTGCAGATTTTTCTCCCGCGCGTGCAAAACGCATGACAGCGCTTTGCACTCGCAGGGAAAAATCGCGGCGATTCCCGCAACGCACCCGCACTGTTTGACGGAGTGCACCCGCAACGCCCGTGTGAAAGAGGCCTAAGGATCTGGATGGGTAATACACATATTATCTGGCTTAAATTGCTCCTGTCAGCAGTAGAACCTCTGCAGATCTACTTGGCACACAATACTCACTTGAGGTGTGGGTGAGGTGATGGCTGAGTCTTTGCTGTTGATCCAAGAGGTGCCTGTTGGTTCTCTGCCTGACCTTGTCCTGCAGGTCTAGTCTGTTGGGGGGAAGGAGAAGCCGATTTACTGGGTGCCTGGCCTGGAGGAGTTCCACTTGCAGGTCTTGGGAGCTGGGGAGAATTCGGAGACCTCTGAGGCTGTGGTGAGCTAGGCTGGGAGGGCTGCTGTCCCTGTGGGGAAAGCCTCTGCTGTTGAGGGCCTGCCGTCCTGGGAGGGCCTGCACCTTGTGCTGGACGAACTCCACCTTAACAGAAACAGATTAACTTTAATAAATGCGGTTAAGTCATGCTCACGCTCCACATTGAATGAGTTTGCGGCTTTATTGAGATTTTCAAGATCTCGTCTTGCTTTCATTGAGGCCGTTTTCAGACAAGCATATTGAAATCTGTAAGTATTCTGGCTCAGGATCCTGATGATATACCATCAGTATTGTCATCAGGATTGCTTCAGGATTTCCATGCGTATTTCTTCCTTCCTTCGTTATTTATGCACTGCACAGACTGTAATGTGTGTATTTGGAAACAAATCCGCACAAAACTCGAACATGCTGCGGATTTCAAATACCGACGGAAATTATACGCCCAAGTGAATAGCTTCATTCATTAACATTAGCAGTGCATTCTGGTACATTAAATCCGGACTGTATACGCATTGCAAATACGCCATCTGAAAGCGGCCTGAATGACGATGTTGTTGTTTTGTGTCCAGAGGCTGAACATCCATCCATCGTGTCTCCATGTAAAGGCTACTATGCACTGCGTTAGGCGATCCGTCTGTTTATTTGCACAGACGGATCCGCGCTGATGTGAACGCGTTGCACCCGCTCAGAATCGGACCCATTGCATTAGTCTAAGGGTCAATGTACAAAGTCCAAAGCTGATTCATTCTGCATCACTTCTGACAGTTACGTGAACAGATCCGTAGTCAAATGCTCTATATTCTGTGTCTTTCAAGCAGCTCTAGCCCCATAGAAGTACATGGGCTGCGTTAAAACGCATTGGATCCGCTAGGCTGCGCGTGCTTCAGGCGTTATCACTAGATGGTTGCTAGGAGATGTTGTTTGTAAACCTTCAGTTTATAACAGCAGCGTGAAAGACGCATCAAAACGCATTGCATCCTGCGCGGAAAACTGAACAACTCAGAATGCATCGCAGGCTAAACTGAATGGCCGTTTGTGAAATCGCATGAGATCTCACTGAACGGATCTCGCAAGCATCCGGACCTAATCCGGACACGCTCGTGTGAACCCAGCCTAAACCTGCACAGGCCTAATGTCTCAACTACCAATTAATTACAACTGTATCCAGTAGAGACAATTCTCACAGCTCTAGATACCTGCCCTGATACATTGTAACAAACTATCAGGACTGGAGAGAACTTTTTGCTGTTGACCTTTCAACTCACAGAAGATTGTCTGCATTGGATACAATTGTAGCAAACCTTCAGCCGTGAGAAGAAGTAGGTCTGTATTGGTATCGAGCTTCCATATGTGAACTGGCAGCAAGCAGAGATGTATGTACATGCCAGGGCTGTACTGTGCAATAGCCTGTAGAGTAGAAAATGGCATTATGTGATGTGGATTAGTCCACCAGGATGCTCCATGGCACTAGATGTCCTACAAAAGTCACACCAGCAACAAGCTTTAGAGGATTGTCACTTTCGTGGTGGCATTCCATGTGCCATTACTGGGCTGCAGTGCATTACTAGGTATGGCCAGCAGATGTCACCAGTGTACCAGAAAAAAAATCTGGGCAACTTGGCTTCCCATTGAAGTTGGAAATCTGTCACATTGTGAAGACAGCATGGATTTTTAAAGAGGACCTCTCCTGACATGTCTATTTTAGTACCTACTTGCATTCTCCATGTAATAGCTATTCTGGAGCATCTTTTCATATAGCCCTATATGTTTTGCCATTCCTCTATTTTTCCTCCTTGAAGTTTATGTATGGTCTGCCAGCAGCCTGCAAAGCCTGGGTGCTACCAGTTGGGGGGGGGGTTCCCTGTACAGCCTACTTCCTGCACTGATTGGATGGTGTTAGACTGTGAAGAGACACATCCTAGCTGGTAACGCCTGCATTTAGCAACTTTAGGCTACGGGCTGACTGTGAATGCGGACATGCGCAGAGCACAACTGTGTTCTCATGATATCCTATTTTGCGGTCGCCGACTGTCGATCATGCGATACGACAATAGAATAGAGCATGGCCTATTCTTGTCTGCGACACATGTTGCAGTGTAGTTGTGCCCTATGTGTCGTGCGACTTATTGTCGTCGTGTAGCCCTAGCCTTATTGCAGACTGCTGGCAATTCATTTATAAATTTCTAGAAATAGTTACAGAGGAACGGCACAACATAGTTATATGAAAAGATGCTTCAGAATTGTTATTACATGGGGAATGCATGCAGTTACTAAAACAGACATGTCAGAGGAGGTCCTCTTAAATCTGTGTTGTGGGGAAAAATGACACATGCATATTATTGGCACAGAATGCACATGGATAATATCAATTGAGTTTAGGGGAGCCACAACGGTCTTCAGCAAACCCACTTGTGTGCAAATAACATGCTGATCTGCTTCAGGATCCAGATTTCTGCTTGCAGATTTTAACTAGAAACCAGGAACTAGAAACAAGTGGAAGCGGAGAAAGAGGCATTTTTTACTTGTCACTAGGTCCCGTGATGCATGGGGACATGTGATCGTTGCAGGCCATGTGACCTGCCTCAAACCAGATGTTGACATGTGGAGACCTGACTGAGATCTACAGTGGTGGCAGGAGAGCAAAGGAGCCCAGCAACAGGAATCGGGCAAGGATGATTCCCTCAGCAGGTCCAGCCATGCTGGGAGGATCAGCCTGAAAAGCCCCTGTCTGTGTTCAAATGAGATGCCGCTGCTGCAGCCTGGTGCCGAGGATGGAGCCACAACGCTGGATTGGAGGGGGCTCCAGAAGGTGAGACTTTTTTTTAACTTTCTTCCTGCAGTGTTTCCCACAAAAATTGGAACTTGGACAAAGCGGTTTTCCGAAATTCTGATACTGATGACTTGTCCTCAGGATAGGTCATCAGTATCTGATCAGTGGGGGCCGACACCCTGGACCCCCACTGATCAGCTGTTTGAGCAGGTAGTTGTGCTCCTGTGAGCGCCGTGGCCTCCTCGCAGCTTACCAAGCACTGCGCCGTACATTGTATAGTGTCTGTCGCATTGGTATCGCAGCTCAGCCCCATTCCTAGGCCATGTCACTGATGAACGTGTCATCACTCGGCCTAGGAAAAGCACAGAGAAGGCTGCGATGCTACTGCAAGAGCCACTGCCTTATCAAACAGCTGATCAGCGGGGGTTCCAGGTGTCGGGCCCCCACTGATCAGATACTGATGAGCTATTCTGAGGATAGGTCATCAGTATCAAAATCTCGGAAAACCGCTTTAATCCGTTCAGATTTTGATGTTCGAAATGCTGTACGACTGAACATATCCTTAACGTTTACCTTGTGGGGAAGGCCTTGATTGAGCTGAAGTCGGAGCACCCCCCGCTCCTGGTGGACCCGGCTGGGGCTGCATCTGTGGTTTGACTGCCTGCGGCTGCACCTGATGTGGCTAGAAGAGAATAAATGGTGTTTTTCATGGTCACTGGTTCTAGGCTGAGATATGATCACTTGAAATTACAGGCCAAAGCCTGAGGCTGCACTACTGAGACTTCTGCCTGTTTTCAATAACCCGTGGAAGTTATGTATGGACATTGCAGTGGATGGTGATTTGGATCTCTGTGACACTGTCTGAACTATTCCCAGAATATACCTGGTTTCTCGGAACTGGGGCTGTTGGAGACTTCATATGGACGTGCTGCGTCATTTTAGCCACCACAAGATCAGCCACAAGCTGGCGATCTTCCTCCACGTGTTCTCCGATCAGTGGCATGGAGCTGTCCATTACCTGGAGAGCAGAAGATGGGCATCGATTACTAAAGAAAAGTAACAACTTTAACCGACCGGGAGTGAAAATTGTCACATGGCTAGTTCTATAGACCATCTTATTTTGCCTATTCCCGAAATATGATGAGCGTGGAAACTGTCAGCAAGTTGCTGGTGACAGATCTGCTGCTCTTAGGGTTTGTCTAGTACTTGTTGAGTTCACAATAGCGTCATGCTGGCAATAGGCTGTAGGTCTGACTGGCAAAGCAACGCTCATACCCCCTGCAGCCCCACTAATTAACCCATGAACATCCATGCAGGTAATAAATATCTAGCTGATTATCAGACAGTTTAGATGCAGATTTATTAATAAGCATGTATGATATATTAATTATGTACTCAGATGTTAATATGCCTAGCTGGCTGTCCTGGATATTCACACAACCCATAATTAGGATTGAAGGAAAATACATTACTAGCAGCTACCCTGCTTGTTGATGTTTCAGGCACAAACGGCTTACAAACAGGGGAGTACACAGATTTCATAGGGCCCCATGGCAAAACTTAGTATGGGCCCCCCCCTGCCCCACTTAGTTTCCCAGTACACAACACATGTATCAGTCACTGCCAGGCATTGCATAATGCAAAGTGCAACGCTCTACTGAATTTTTTTTTCATAAAATGTAATTTAAAAAAGTCACATTTGGCCTGACCCACTTTAGGTGCTTCATAAATATGGTGCTCATTCTGACTCAATGTATTCACGCCCGACAATAAATACATTGATAAATCTTCTGCTTCCCTTCTATTACAAACCTGGCTGCCTGCAGCCACCACTAGAGGGAGCTCCGTGCATAAGAATTCATGCAGTTACAATGGACTGAAAGGAAAACTGTAATCATCAGTTTGCGTATGCTAAATGCAAGTGTTTTTACATCGGAAAGAGTTCAATGCTAGCCCCCACCCCCCATTCTGTAGCAGTCATATGATCTGCCTCCATTGACGGTATGCCACCGATTATTAAGTGAAACAGAGAAATAATTTTAAAAAATGACGAAGACACAGATGTATGAATTGGAGCTATGTAGTCTGTATATTGGCAGGTTCCCTTCAACATTACATGATCGTAAATACTATAAGTACTGGTCTGGTATTGCCCTCGTCACAGGAATGACGATGAGATGCAATACCAGACATGGTCAAATTGAGACGGGTGGCACTGTTTCCCTTGGGGGGAGAGGGGGGATCTTTTTTAGAATTCTGGACAGTCCCTTCAATTACTTTTCAGGAAACACAGTAATAATAACCTACACAGGAATGAGGAGAAGTCGGAGGTGACAATGTATGCGGATGGCTCATTAACTGTACATGACAATGACATTGTGACCCATAATCTGCCGGAGCATCTGGTGCAGTCATCAGCATTCCCCATGAAGAGCGTCATACAGTGACCAAAAATAGTGACCCTCTCCCCTGTCCTCAGGTGACACGAGTTAAAGGAAAAGGATCACATTAAATGGGGGGACTGGAGTTCTATCTGGTGTTCTTCTTGGTGTGATCTCACCATGATGCAGCGTGAAGTGGTGTAAGGAGGAGAAATGCCTAATAAGTTGCTCAGTGAATTTGGGGCGACCACAGAACTAACTCAAACCAGCCAGTATTATTTAGAAAAGCTGGATGGTATTATTATGTGAGAACTGCATGGCAGTATTATGTGGGTTATTTAGGGGAGTATTATTTGGGCACTATATGGCAGTATTAAGTGGTATATTTAAGGAAGTATTATTCGGATACCGCATCTTATTTGGGCATTATACGGTAGTATTGTGGGGGCTGTATATGGCAGTATCATCGTGGCATTACACTGTGGTATTATGCAGAGTTACATTTCAAGAACAGCCTAAGGCCTCATGCACACGACCGTTGTTTGATTCCGTGTCCGTTGCTCCGTTTTTCGTGATTTTCTGCGGACCCATTGGTTTTCAATGGGTCCGTGGAAAACTCGGAAAATGCACCGTTTGTCCTCCGCGCCCGTGGTCCGTGATTCCAGTCCGTCAAAAAAATATAACCTGTCCTATTCTTGTCCCTGAAAAACGGTTCACGGACCCATTCAAGTCAATGGGACCGTAAAAAAATGCGGATGGCCATCCGTGTGTCATCCGTGTTCCGTGTCCGTTTTTTTTGCGGATCCCTTGGCAGGCACTTGGCAAAAATTGTCAGCCTGTCGTTTGGTAAAATCTTTTCGGTCATGTCCGCTAAAAAAAACGGAAGACACACGGAAACACAACGGAAGGCAAAAACGGACACGGATCACTGAACAACGGAACCCCTTTTTGCGGACAGCATAAAAAAACGGTCGTGTGCATGAGGCCTAAAAATGTCAGGCAGTAGGGGCTACTTTGTTGCTTGGGGCCTCATTTTCCCACAAAAGACATCACCAGTGGCGTTGCGAGGGGGGTGCGGTCCGCACCGGGTGACACCAGTCTGATGGGGTGTCACCAGGGGCGGACTGACCATTGGCAGACGCGGAGGCGGCAGGGAACATCAGGTCGGACGGAGATGAGCGCTTGCATTGCGCTCATCTCCGTGCGGAGCAGCAGCAGAAGAGGGAGAGGCGTGTCCTCTCTCCCTGTTCCTCTGATAGGCTGCACTAAGGCCGGCAGCCTATCAGAGGCCGGCTCCGGCGGCGCGATGACGTCATCGCGCCGCCGGAGCCGTACAGCTCGAGACACAGGCCGGAATAGGCCTGCATCGCATCGCTGGAGGTAAGTATAAGTGTTCTTTTTTTTTTCTCTTGGGGCTACTGGCACATAAAGGGGGCTACTGGCACCACTAAAGGGGGCTACTGGCACCATTAAAGTGGTCTACTGGCACCACTAAAGGGGGCTACTGGCACCACTAAAGGGGGCTACTGGCACCACTAAAGGGGGCTACTGGCACATAAAGGGGGCTACTGGCACATAAAGGGGACGGCTACTGGCACATAAAGGGGACGGCTACTGGCACATGAGGGGGGACTAATAACACATAAGGGGGAACGGCTAATGGCACATGAGGGGAGCCTAATGGCACATGAGGGGGGCCTAATGGCACATGAGGGGGGCCTAATGGCACATAAGGGGAGACGGCTACTGGCACATAAGGGGAGACTGCTACTAGCACATAAAGGGGGTGGCTACTGGCAGAAAAAGGGGACGGCTACTGGCACATGAGGGGGACTAATAACATGATGGCTGACATGGGGGGCATGATGGATGGGGGCTGACGGCTGACAGACGCCTGACATGGGGGGCTGACGGCTGGCATGATGGCTGACATAAGGGCATGATGACTGACATGGGGGGGCATGATGGATGGGGGCTGACGGCTGACATGGGGGGCATGATGGATGGGGGCTGACGGCTGGCATGATGGCTGACATGAGGGCATGATGGCTGACATGGGGGGGCATGATGGATTGGGGCTGACGGCTGACATGGGGGGCTGACGGCTGGCATGATGACTGACATGGGGGCATGATGGATGGGGGCTGACACGGGGGCTGATCTGAGGTGTGATTAACATTGGGGGTCTGATTGGTGGTCTGACCTGAGGTATAGTGGAAAATATTGTTTCTTATTATACTCCTCTAAAACCTATGTGTGTGTTATAGTCTTATAGGGCGAAAAGTACAGTCTTCAAGCGATTGAAGCATAGCGAAGATACCAGGACCACACAGAGGAGAAGCCAGCTGCTGCACACAGACCAGGACCAGGTGAGCTGCGGGCGGGGGGTCGCCAAGATGTAGCTTGGCTTGACCTGCCAAAAATCCTTGCACCGGCCCAGGTCACGTCCACGTGACAGCAGTGACTCACTCACACAGGCACAGCACAGCCTGAACCAGCCCAGACTTGTTGCTGATGTTAATGGATGCTATAACATTGCACCATCCTTCTGAACATACACATCTGTCATCCGCCTTACCTCATGATCCTGGAGCTGTGCTGGACAGTGGCCGCCGAGCTCTACAGCACAGCTCCAGGATCATGAGGTAAGGCGGATGACAGATGTGTATGTTCAGAAGGATGGTGCAATGTTATAGCATCCATTAACATAACAGCAGCAATTCCTCTTTAGTTATATCTGAAGACACTTCGTACACACCGGACTGTAAGTGAATTAATAACTAAGGCCCCTTTCACACTACCGTTGTGAGGATCCGGCGTGCACTTCCGTCGCCGACTTTAGTAGCGTCCTAGCTGCCATGGTTACCATTCAAATAGGTAAACGTCAGATCCGGCGATGCGCCGAAACAACATTTAGCTTAAAGTCGGATCCGGATTAATGCTTTTCAATGGTCATTAATTCCAGATCCGTCCTTGCGGCATGCCTTCAATTTCTTTGGCCCAAGGAAAATCCGCAGCATGCTGTGGATTTTTCAACAGCAAAAAAACGTTTGAATACTGAACTGAAGACATCCTGATGCATCCTGAACGGATTTCTCTCTATTCAAGATGCACTGGGACAATCCTGATCAGTAGCTTTCCGTCTTAGAGCCCCGAGGACGGAACTCTAGCACGGAAAGGAAAAACGCAAGTGTGAAAGAGGCCTAAGCACTAGTGAGTATCTGTTATTTTTGGTTATATGACTAAAACATTATTGCTTCGGGGGGGGTCTGGGGTGACACCATTTTCTACCGCACCGGGTGACACCAGCCCTAGCAACGCCACTGGACATCACTAAGAGTTGGATTTATGCACATTTACACAGGCATTTCATGAGCCATTCCTGGGCAGGTCTTAAAATGTCCCACAATTTGGGATGTATCACTGCTGGCGTCTGTCTTAATAAATACATAATTTTTCTTGAAATAACAGTTCTAGAGTATCTTTTCTGAGAACTGTGAGTTGGGTTGTTCCTCGATTATTCCTCTTCAAAATCCATGAATAAATTGACAACTCGCTGTTACCAGTGGGGTGTGTCCATAAGCACTGAGCAGTTGTCCAATCAGTGCCAGACTGTGCAAGGACACACCCCTTTGAGAAGAGGATTGTAGAAATGTATATTCATGAGAAATAACAGAGGAACAGCACAACACATTATAAGACTAGCTGCTCCATACTTAGTCAATGAAACAGACATGTCAGGAGAGGCTACAGGTCTATTTAAATGTTTAGCTGCAGCAGGTATGGTTTAGGCAAAGCAAATATATTGTGTGAATATGGAATGCAACCTAATGATGACCTGGATCTTCCATGGTATGAACCTACGGAACGGCGGCCACATATGCCCCAAACCTCCCCTACACAGTGTGGGCAGAGTTTTCACATAGCTGGCTAATTGGCTGCACACACAACACAAGCGAGCAGCCAGTAACATGACTGTGTAGTTTTGTGGGTAAAAGTGCACTATTATCATCAGGTAGATGAAAACCCAGCCTTACATTATTTGGTGCCCTGTGCAGAATTATTTTTGGCACGCCCATCCCCTTAAATGGGATCTGAGGTTACTGTTGATGGAAATGCCTATAGAGTGACATGGCTACATGGCGTTTCATAAGATTCTTTTAGGCTAAATCCAAGAATAAAAACATTAAAAGGGCTATTCCCGTATTCCCATATACTAGGATATGCCATCAATGCCAGACAGGTACAGGTCCCACTTCTGGGACCCCTTACATCTCCATAGTGGGCGCCCCAAAGTAAAGAAGAGCACATTGCGCGTGCACAGCCACCTCTCTATTCACCGCTATGGGACTTCCAGAAGTGGCCGAGCCACCAGTGTCTGAGATGGGAATACCCCTTTAATATGCACATGGCAATACATAGCATATACGCCCCATCAATTGTACAATACAAACCCAAACACTTAATAAAGAAATGATTAATAAATGCACAAACTAGAGAGTGGAGATAAAAAATGGCCATGGCCTGTTTATTAAAACCAAACTTTAACCAAAACTTGACCGTACAAATTATGAGCCTAGTCATAAACTCAGACTCAATCAAACCATAACAATGCATCAGAGTCCATCCCATCAGGGGATGACTATGCTTAAACCACCCACCAGGTTCGAACCGCCTTCAACAAGGCGGCAAGGGCCCCACCCCACCAACAGCTATTTTCACCATAGCCTGCAAGTTGAGGTTAAAATGTCATAACCAATATCAGATAAATGAGTACCAATCATGAAAAAACAGGCCTGCCTCTGCACTACCCAAATCAACATGCCTGAAAGAAAAACCCCACAGTAATGGCACAAAACGAGACATTGAGTGCCTGATTCGCTTCCAGACTTTATCTTTAATCTTCAAATCAGGGTAAATTCGCCAACACCATCTGAAAATGATCTCAGAAAAGATTAGCCTCGTGTTGGGAAAAAGGCGACTCAGGTCCGTCATTGTCTTTTTCATCTGAAAAATCAAATCCATGGTGTCTCCGCATCTGATATCATTACCTCCTAAATGAATAATGATAATGTCCGGATTAGGGAAAACATTGTGTAAATGTAGTTCAAGATCAATCAAACCTGACCAGCAAAGCTCCTGAACTCCAGCCCAGAAAATATTGATGGCCTCCGAAGATAAGGACAAGTTTACTCCATAGCAGCGCTCTGCAGCCCTGCTATTAGCCCAATGGATATAAGAGTGGCCCAGAATCCAAACTGCTCGACCTGCAAAAACTAATAAAATATTAATCAATTAACAAATGGGGCCTCACATAAAGTTGATACCTATTAGAAGACCACCTACCAATCCGTCTAATCACAGATTCGTGCAAACCTGCCTGAGCAGCAGCAGTCGCAGCTCCGATCCGAAAAGAGTGAGAAGAGAAAAATTGCGCACTCAAATCCAATTCAAATAAACATTTAAATAAAACTGCTCTAAATTGAAATTGCGACAAGGGAGAAAAATCCTGATGCACAAGTAAAAAACGTGGCCTTACCCCGCGGACGGATAGCTAAATATTGCAAAACGGCATTAACCGGACAGATACTCTTATCCGAAAGAGCACCAATCTTCAAATAACAACCTCTTCCTGACTGATCGGTTTTAGATCTTTCAATGAATATAGACAGAAAAGAAACCTGACTGGCCAAAACGAGAACGAGGTAATAATTCACCAATCCGCAAAGCAACAAAAAATAATAAACCAACAACTCTGGAGAAATGGGACACCTACCATCAGGTAAGATTTGAAGTCCTTCAAACGCTGTTTAATTAAGTAAAATTTGGAAAAAGACCTCGACCCAAATAACTAAAGAAAGAAACACCTGATCCTACACACTAAACTGTGCGCCAACTTCTCCTTGAACAATTGTAAGCAAAAAGCCAAGCCCAGAGATTCGGTCACCAATAAAGTTGATACTAGTAAACCAGCCGCAAAACGATCCCAACGCAACCAAGCTGACAGATAACCTCTCCATGTTGTAGTCGCAACAAAACGACTCAATAAATCCAAGGCTAAGACCAAATTAGCCCCCACAGGTGCTCTGGAAGAGGAATCCCGCAAGCATCGGCCGACGGAGCCAAACTGCGAAAACGATCATCCATCTGAAAACGGGACAAGGCATCAGCAATTTCATTATTAACACCCAGAATATGGATCACCTTAAGCCAAACATTCAATTTTAAACAAAGCAAAACTAAATGTCTTAAAAGCTTGACTACCACAGGACTCTTAGAAGATAGACAAACATAACTCCCGAATACGTTTACTCTGAAAAGATTTACCCCAGAGTACTAATGCTACTACCACAGGAAAAAGTTCCACCAAAACAAAATTAGACAACACAGAATTAGAAACCCAAGATTCCTGTCATGCCACAGCACACCAATGACCGTCCCAGAATGCACCTAAACCAACACTACCTGCTGCATCCGTGAACAGATTCAATTGCGCGGCATCCACAAAGACCTACCATTAAAATCTTGAAGAAAACGTAACCAAACTGGCAGATCATCCTTTATATCCTTATTCAAAGACACATGCAAACAAGGATTCCGAAGACCAGCGACCCTCAACAATAATTGCCTGCAAAAAAATGTATTCAAATCTGCAGGATGGATGGGTAGGAGCAGAAATGCCGACTGAATATCAGCCTTAGCCATTAAGGCCCCTTTTCTAAAAGACCTAACCACGAAACTGCTAAATCAAAAGTAGCATAACAAACTCTAGATAATGACATGTCAATTTCATCCTTTAAAGACTGTCCAAAAGGATAAGATAAATAATGAATTATCCTGAAAGAATTAGGCTCCTTTTTTGGCACCACCCCAAGAGGAGACAAATGGAAATCCTTAAAAGGTGGCACCTCAAAAGGACCAGAAATCCTGCCAGCGGCAATTTCCTTCTGCAATTTTGATGCAACCACATGCGGAAATTGCTGAACCGAAGGCAAATTTTTTACCAGGACACAACCTTGACCGGAAAATGGAGGCAAAACAAAGCCCTCTGAAAAACCCGCAGCTAACAAATCAGCCATCTGCCCGTTTGGGAACTTGTTTAACTAAGGAAGCTTTCTTAATAAGCTTACTGGCGTCCATGCTTTTAAAAGAAACTCCTGCCATCAGCTGCGATGGCAAATTAGCTTTCCCTTACATCCTAACCAGTGGGACTAAATTCTGTGCACTCCCTGTCTTACCGTGCCTGGTCCTCCCTAAGATGGTGGACCCATCTAGAGGATGGCAAGTCCCTGATCCAACCCTCTTGGATCATACTTACCACAAATGCATTCCTAGTAGGCTGGGGAGCACATCTTCTGGACAAGACAGTCCAAGGAACCTAGATATCTCAGAAGTTATTGTCATTGAATCTCCTAGAAATCAGGGCGATCAAACTAGCCCTTCTTCATTTCGCTCCCTGCATTCATGGCAAAGCGGTGAAGGTACAGTCAGACAGTATGACCGCTGTAATGTACATTAACAAGCAGGGAGGCATGAAGTCACAAAGTCTCCTGAGAGAGATAGGTGTGATATTGGATTGGGCAGAATTGAACCTCACCCATTTATCAGCCGTCCACATTCGTAGAGTCCACAATATAATTGCAGATCGCCTGAGCCGAGGTCTTCCAACCGGAGAATAGTCTCTCCATGCAGACATCTTCAGGGAGATAACGCTCAGATGGGGCATGCCAGAGATCGATCTCATGGCAACGAGGTTCAACACCAAGGTGGAGAGGTACTGCTGCCTTTACAGGGAGGACAACAAGGTGGCAATAGATGCACTGTCAATCCTATGGAGGTTCGGGCTGGCCTATATCTTCCCTCCAATTTCCTTGATTTCGAGGGTATTGATGAAAATCATGCAGGACCAAGCATCAGTCATCGCCATCATTCCATACTGGCCAAAAAGACCTTGGTTTACCCAACTCACTCAAATGAGTCAGGGTCAATTTTGGAGGCTTCCCCCAGAGGGAGTACTGGTGTCAGGGGACACTCAGATCTCCTCAAATCTTCAAATGTTCAACCTGACAGCCTGGAGGTTGATCAGTCCCTTCCAAGAATGGAAGGGCTATTGGGGTCTGTCTTGAGAACCCTACAGCACTCCAGATCTGAGACTACTAACAGATCTTATTCAAGAATTTGGAAGATTTTTTCAAATTGGTGTTCCAGTCCTCAACTGTCATCCACAGACGCTTACATGCCTACCATCCTACAGTTCCTGCAGGACGGTCTGGACAAAGGGTTGTCACCGTCTACCCTCAGAGTGCAAACTTCTGCTATCTCGGCCTTTTCTCGAGAACCCCTTATCAAGAGGTTCCTGAAGGTTAAATCCTACAGTAATCAGACCTATCCCGGTATGGGATTTAACGGTCGTGCTCAGGGGGTTATCATTCCCCCCCAACCCCCCTTTGAGCCTTTAAAGGAAGTGGAGTTCAAATTTCTTGTCTGGAAAATTACTTTTTTATTGGCTATCACTTCTGCAAAGCGAGTTGGGGAACTCCAAGCTTTTTCTGCTTTTGAGCCGTACACCAAGTTCCTGCAAGACCGGGTGCTGCTCAAGTTCTTGCCTACCTTTATCCCAAAGGTGCCTTCATTCAGCAACATCAACCAAGTAATTTCTCTTCCAGTTTTGGCTCCACTCCCCTCCTCAGAAGAAAGAGGGCTCCATACTCTCGATGTCTCGAGATGTCTCAGGATTTACCTGAAGCGGTCCAAGGTATTTAGGAAAGATGAAAATCTCCTTATTCTTTTTTCCGGTACCCATAAGGGTAGGAAAGCCTCTAAGCCCTCCATCAGTCGATGGATTAAAGAGGCAATTCGGGAGTCTTATATGTCTCAGGGTTCTGAGCCACCTGAGTTTGCAAAGGCCCACTCTACTCGAGTGGTGGCTACTTCCTTTGCAGAAAGAAGCTCGATTCCACTGGATGTCATCTGTAAATCAGCTTCCTGGAGTTCTCACTCCACTTTTATCTCACACTATAGAGTGAATTCTAGGATAGATAGCTATTCCTCATTTGGCCGAACAGTGATATCCTCCGCCAGGCATGAGGGCCCTTAGTCCTAACAGTGGCACACAAATATCCCCCCCCCTTCCCCCTTAGTTATTGGTTGTTAAATTGTTATACATTATTGTTGCTTATTTCTACTTGTAACTACACAAGGGGACTGGAGGTGATTCCCCTCTTTATTCGAGGTGGGAGGGTCTAGTCAATTATTTAATTAAGTGTCAATAAAATTTCCACCTTTCCTACCAGTCCATGGGGGGCAGAATACCCCATCTGTGCCACTGTTAGGACTAAGGGAAAACAAATTATCATTAGAAATTAACGATTCTTAAAGCATCTGGACATTGGGTGACTCACTCCACGAAATGCACATTTATGCTTGTACTTACAACTGGCAGGCCATTTGTACTGTGACTCGTTATAAGCAAAGCAAAGGCCACACTTTATCAAACCTCCTGCAGGAGATATCTCCTGACTGACAGCTGGCGGTTTCTGGGGAACCAAAGAATTGAGCCACAAGCCATCTTTGGTGCCCCATTCCAAATGTGGATAAACCGCCAATTTCTGACGGAAATTCTCATCAGCTTCCAAAACAATATCCACATGTTGAAATAACCCCAAGCATTTCTAAGGATATTTCTCCCCTAGCAAAAATACAGAATGCCTGCAACCAATTATTAAAAGAGCGAGGAATAGGACCGTACCTATCTTCCTCAGATCTCTCCTCCTGGTGTTCTTATTTAGAAACAAACTCCTTGGAGGTTGGCACCCACCTTCTCAGCTGCAAGCCAAGCAGAAGCAACATTAGGAAATACAGGCTCAGAAACAGCAGTCTGAGCAGAGGAAGAAGGTGAAGACCAAGGGACTAAAGCTTCAAGGGAAGACAAAACTTTTAACAGGGAGGACATAACCAGGGGCAAGCTGGGCAGCAGACCACTCATCCGACTGTGGACCCTGTCCAGGTTGGGGTGCTGCAACAACTGCTGGCGTGACGTCCCCAGGCGATCCAGAAGCAGATCCTTCAGCTCCTCTAGTGCCTTGCTGCCTCTCGCTCTGCAATCCTGCAGGTCTCCCCAAACCCCGCAACCCAATGCCAAGAGTCTGTGGGGAGGAGTTAGAAACCTGCTTGAACCCGGTGCTGTGTAATCCGGCCGATGATTAACCTTGGCACCCCGGAAGTGACGAGCTATCCTGATGTCCCCTCACGTCACCAGCGCCGGAACTTACTCCTTCTTGAATGCACAGCCGTGCATGCGCACCAAGAGAAGGGGAGGATCTGCTATTCTGGCTCCTCTCGCAAGATTCTGATGCAACCTCTTCTCTGGACAACTCTGTCTGCCGCACTTGTCTCGCCGCAGCCAAGGATGCCACCGAACCTTCACCAGACCCTGGGAGTAACGTTGAAGGCATCAAAGAAAACTCCACCGCAGGAGGGATGGAAGGACCTCCCAGCCCCTGTAAACACTCCTGGATCCATGACGGGGCACCTTCTTTCACAGGACATCCATGACCGGTACAGTTGGGGATAGGTCTGGCTTCACAGTAGATGCGGGCACAAAAGATCCGTCTCCACGGGCAGAGGCAGGCAAAAGACGAACCGGCCCGTGGAGCTTGGACAATTATAGCCAACTTACCAAACCCCTCCACCAATTAGACCTTTGTTACCAGTGTCCGGGTAACCCTACCTGGAATCCTGGGGCACAATAGGTCGTCTAATTGACCAATTAAGGGCATCACTGGGCAGAATAAAACTTCTGCCCAGTGATCCTGACTAAAAGCAGGAACATTTTTCCTCCAAAACTGCAGGCTAAAATAGCCTTACAATCACTGGGCAGAAAACCTCCTAGCCTAATGACAAGAATACATCATTCACAAGGCAATGTAAGTATTGGCATGTGTACCCCTCCTTAACCACATCAGCCCCCCTAGCTTAAACACCCTTAATGACCAGGCCACTTTTTACAATTCCGCACTACACTACTTTACCCGTTTATTGCTCCGTCATGCAACTTACCACCCAAATGAATTTTACCTCCTTTTCTTCTCACTAATAGAGCTTTCATTTGGTGGTATTTCATTGCTGCTGACATTTTTACTTTTTTTGCTATTAATCAAAAATGACCGAAATTTTTGCAAAAAAATGACATTTTTCACTTTCTGTTGTAAAATTTTTCAAAAAAACTACATTTCTATATAAATTTTTCTCTAAATTTATTGTTCTACATGTCTTTGATAAAAAAGTCCAATAAGTGTATATTTATTGGTTTGGGTAAAAGTTATAGCGTTTACAAACTATGGTGCAAAAAAGTGAATTTCAGCATTTTGAAGCAGCTCTGACTTTCTGAGCGCCTGTCATGTTTCTTCAGGTGCTAGAATGTCAGGATAGTATAAATACCCCCAAATCACACCATTTTAGAAAGAAGACACCCCAAAGTATTCGCGGAGGGGCTTGGTGAGTTCATGTATCATTTCATTTTTTCACAAGTTAGCGGAAAATGACACTTTCTGAGAAAAAAAAAAAAAAAGTTTCAATTTCTGATAACTTCTGGCAAAAAATAAATAAATCTCAGACGGACTCACTATGCCCCTCAGTGAATACCTTGGGGTGTCTACTTTCCGAAATGGGGTCATTTGTGGGGTGTGTTTACTGTTCTGGCATTTTGGGCGGGGCTAATTGTGAGCCGCCATGTAAAACCTAAAGGTACTCGTTGGAATTTGGGCCCCTTGCGCACCCAGGCTGCAAAAGCGGCACTTATGTGGTATCGCCAGTACTCAGGAGAAGTAGGGCGATGTGTTTTCAGGGTGTATTTTTACATATACCCATGCTGGGTGAGAGAAATATCTCTGTAAATTGACAACTTTGAATAAAAAATGTAAAAAGTTGTCGTTTACAGCGATATTTCTCACACCCAGCATGGGTATATGTAAAAATACACCCTAAAACATTGCCCTACTTCTCCTGAGTACGGCGATACCACATGAGTGACACTTTTGCAGCCAAGATGCGCAGAGGGCCCTAAAACCAATGAGTACCTTTAGGATTTCACAGGCCATTTTTACGCATTTGGATTCTCACGCTTTAGGACCCCTAATTGCCAGGGCAGTATAAATACCCACATGTGACCCCATTATGGAAAGAAGACACCCCAAGGTATTCTGTGAGGGGTATGGCGAGTTCACAGAAAAAAAAAAATTTGGCACAAGTTAGCGGAAATTGTTTTTTTTTTTACAGTCTCATATTCCACTAACTTGTGACAAAAAATAAAATTTTGCATGAACTCACCATACCCCTCACGGAATACCTTGGGGTGTCTTCTTTCTAAAATGGGGTCACATGTGGGGTTTTTATACTGCCCTGGCATTTGAGGGTCTCCATAATCATTACACGTATGGCCAGCATTAGGAGTTTCTGCGATTCTCCGTATATTGAGCATACGGGTAATGAGATTTTTTCCATTCAGCCTCTGCGCTGAAAAAAAAAAATGAACGGCACAGATTTTTCATTTGCATCGGTCAATGTGGATGAAAAATCTCTGCCAAAATCAGTGACTGCGGTGCGGTGGGCTGGGCGCTAGCTACCTAACAAGTAGCTAACTAACTGGCGGTGATAGGGGACCCTTATGCCCCATTCACACGTCCGCAATTCTGTTTGCGGAACGGAATTGCGGACCCATTCATTTCTATGGGGACAGACTTTGTCCCGCTCGGATCCGGAATTACGGATCCGCGCTTCCGGGTCTGCACTTCCGTTCCGCAAAAGTATAGAACATGTCCTATTCTTGTCCGCAATTGCGGACAAGAAAAAGCATTTTCTATATAGTTCTGGCAATGTGCGGATCTGCAAAATGCGGAAAGCACATTGCCGGTGTCCGTGTTTTGAGGATCTGCGAATCGGATCCGTGAATCCACAGATCCGTGAATCCACGGATCCGTGAATCCACGGATCCGCAAAACACATATGGACGTCTGGATGGAGCCTTACAAGGGGTGTGATCAATGACAGGGGGGTGATCAGGGGGTCTAGATGGGGTGATCAAGGGGTTAATAGGTGGGGGGGGGTTAGTGTAGTGTTTGGTGCAACTTTACTGTGTTACCTGGTCCTCTGGTGGTCGATCCCAGAAAATGGGACCACCAGAGGACCAGGTAGCAGCTATATCAGACGCTGTTCATAAAACAGCGTCTGATATAGCTGTTTGATGCGATTTTATTCGCATCTACAGCCTGCCAGCGATGGATCATCGCTGGCAGGCTGTAGCCGAACTGCCGTGCCGCGCTTCTCTGTGAAGTGCAATAACATGCAATATTTAAAGGGTTTATCTCCTATCCTCCTATCTCCTCCTATCTCTTATCTCCTACTAGATATAGTAGATAATAAATGTTAGACAGCAGGGGGTGCCACTGATAACTACTACAGGGGTTCCAAGCCCCCCATTTCTCCTTACCGAAGCAGAAAGTGTACAGTACCCACATAATAGTGCCTAAATCCTTCGGCTATAAAGTACTAATATAGTTCTTCCTTAAATTGTATAAATTACAAACTAATTAAGCCAGCAGCTCTTCTCCAGACAGCTATTATGACGTGGAGCATAAGGAGATATTGTATTAAATCCTGTCCTACGCCTCTCACCTAGTTAAACCAGCACTCTCAGCTCTGCACTAATGTGGGATAATGAAACAGCTGTCTGCAGATGAGATGCTGGCTTAATTACTATCCAAGTCATGTTTGAAGACCTGTTTAAAAAGGTTAAACATTGACTTATAGGATAGCTGCCTTATATTTGGTGGCATTAGAGGCATAGCTTGTTAAGAGATCATTTGCATACCCTATTCCCAGAATTCCAGAAGAGTGTTGCCTGGACTATAAGACTCCTTGTGCCATTAAGGCATTTTCCTCTTCCTCAGTTCGTGATGTCACCTCCATCCCATGACCCTTCTGCCACTCTGAATGGGATTGAGCTAAAATACCAAGCAAAGTCGCTATACAATGGCCCAGATTTACTAATGTTACTATTGTCTCTGTGCCAAAATCTGACTTAAAAAGTGGTGCTGATTGGTGCATCTAGGATTTCTTTTTTTTAAACTTTTTTTTGACCCCAACAATCTGAAAGCTCCACAAGGAGCAGGGTTTAAATGAAAGGAGATGGAGTTTCACAGGAAAGGGGGAAGGACGTAAGCTGTACCATTTTGCACCAAAATAGTGGTAAATATCTGTCTCAAAGTAAGCCAACCAATAGTTTGCATAGAGTCAAAACAGATATTGATGTCCTACCCTTACCTGCCAGGAAACCTCTTAAAATTCCTGCAGACTGAATACTTTTTGCATAAAGTTGTTATCTGTGATTTCGATATTAGGACGACCATCAATATTACATTAGTGGGGGTCAGACTCAGCGCTCCTGCAGGTCAGCTGGACCTGGTCATTGTTCACATTGCTCTTTACACCGAGTACACTGTACATACAAGAAGCCGCTTTGCAGAGTATTGCAGGGTTGCCCCATGCGCTTGAACAGGATAACACTGCAATACTCAGCACAGCGCACCTATAGGATTATAGTTGATCTCATCACCTAGAATCGTTCAGGGGTCAGGTTTCACCGGCCTTACAGGACCTGACAGACTGACGCTTGTCTTGTCTTATTTTAGGATGCTGGACTCTCGTGGTCTCCATCCACCTGTTGCACTCTGCTGGCTCTGCTGTACCATACGGAATTAAGTTTGCTTTGATGCTGTGATTGTGGAGGATCCTGGGAGATAATTTCTGTGACTCACCTCGATGATATAATCTTTGTCATCTTTGCTATGCACTGCTTTAACAGCGCAAATGTCTAAACCTCCGAACATCTCAGCACAGGAGTCCACCCATAACCGGTACCTGAAACAGTGGATTTCATGTAGATACATCAAAGGACAGCAAATAATCTGCAGGAAAACCATATGTACGAGGATTCATGGCAAATGCTGAATTTTTTAAAGAGGAGTTCCACTATAAATTATCTTCTATGGCACTTGGTGATGTACCAAATCACTTATCTGTAGGTTGTCAATTCTATAGCTCTTGCAGGACAAAGTCAGGTGACTATTACACAACATTTCCTATTTACTTTTATTGGAATGTGACTAATAAAGTGCTTTATTTCAGACAGCCATAGAGGTAAATGAAAAAATTCTGCCTGCCTGCAGCCACCACTAGGGGGAGCTTGCTGCATATAGATTTATGCTGTTTCCATTTTAATTATAAATATGTGTTCAGTGAGCTCCCCCTAGTGGTGGCTTCAAGCAGCAAGTATGTCTTCATTTAACTTTTAAACTCCTCCCCTTTAAGCTACTTTCACATGACCGTATGTGTTTTGTGGTCCGCAAATGGCAGATCCACAAAAAAGGAGGACGTCCGTATGGAATCAGTTTTTTTTGCGGATCCATTGTAACAATGCCTATCCTTGCCGCAAAACGGATAAGAATAGGACGTGTTCTATTTTTCTTTTGAGGGGCTACGGAACGGAATACGGATGCGGATAGCACATGGTGTGATCTCCACATTTTTTTGAGGGCCCATTGAAATAAATGGGTCTGCATCCTGTCAGCAAAAAAAACGGACACGGAAACAAAATGCGTTCATGTGAATGTAGCCTTAAGGACATAAGTTACATTAATCAAACCAGAATTTTGGTGTTTAAATTTGGGGTTCATTTAACTCTAGGTTCAGCAGTTCTCACCTGTCAGTCATGGCTATCTGTTCCAACATGGCTGAGCCGGTGTTTGCTTTCCAGTTTCCAGAAATTGATGTGCGCCTGACATAAAAAACAGAAAATGTTAGTGAGTTTAGGTTACAGTAAACTTTTGTCAAATGCTGTTTAGCTCTTAGACCGGATACAAATGGATGGTAACCCTCAGCTGTGAGAAGTAAGCCAGGGTTTCAGCCTTTGGAAGTAAACAAGAATGTTCCCATTCAGTGACAGCAAGCAGTAAAATAAATGACTGACACCTATATGAGAGCCAGTAGAGAGCTCTCTTAGGGGTTTTAACTAAGCTTTCCCAGGCTTCTGAATGGTAAATCTGCCCTTTCTTCTAGTTATAGATTAGCAACTCCATGCCAACCCCCCCAAGGTAGCCATTTTGTTTGCTACCCAACTTTCTCAGAATCAGATATCACTAAAAGCAGCTGGAAATAATTTTCACGTTTTAGGGGTGGGGGTTTGGGCGCTCTTTCATGGGTTGCTGCACCTGCAGTGAGCTTTCACCCCTTGCTCATGCAGAGCTTGTTGCTATTCCATTCACGGCTCCTGTGAAAGGACTGGAGGAAGCTGGGGCTCGCAGCTGACATTCCCATCATTGCTGCTTTATTCTCCCTCGGATAAGCGTCTCCTATATTGCGCCGAAGGCAATTGGCTCAGGCCTCAGACCATGTCCCAGGCCTCGCAGACAGCACTGTATTGTTCCAAGTGTGACTGGAGCCAAGAGAAGGCGTTGAGTTCCCCCCGAGGTGTGTGCACTGCACTTCCTGATGTGCGGATCTCCCAGAAGAACGTTCTCCCCGGCCTGTGCCCGCCTGTGATGGCTTCATTGTGTGCCCTGGGCACTAACACAATGTGAGGGTCATCCGGCTGCAGCCATTAATCATACAAGTCGCTCCAAGGAGTGCAGACGGCTAATAAGTGTGACAGTAAGAATAACACTCTGCACACTCATGAGATGGATTAGGAGGGAAGATGCCAGCACACAGCCTATAATCCGCTAAACCCAATTATTAGACATTAGATTATTGGATGATCATAGAAGACTTAAGAAAACTCAAAGTAAACACAGGGAACAGTTCAAACTAAGATAAGCCTTTTTTTTTTTGGGGGGTCCCATCACTCTGTTGGTGGAAGGCAAGTGCTATGGCCTCTTTCTTGGCCTGTGACATTACAACCACTGGTCACAGCCTTAGGGCCCATTCACCCGACCATATGGTCGACGTGCCCGTGTTGGGGACCACAAATAGTGGTCCACAAAACACGGGCACGGCCATGTGAACTCTGTATTGCAGTGCAGACCCATTGTCTTAATGGGTCTGCGATCTGCAAGATACAGCAAAAGATAGAACATGTCCTATCTTTTGCGGAACGGAGGCATGGACCCAAAAGGCTTCCGATCGCTGTCTTCGCACTGTAAAGGATAGGACACGTCCTATCTTTTGCGTGTCTTGCAGCTCATGGACCCATTCAAGTCAATGTGTCAGCATCCGCTATGTGTAGTTCATATGGTAGCTGTCCATGTTTTGTGGACTGCTATTTGTGGTCCGCTACATCAGCACGGCGACCATACGTGCGAATGGTCCTTTAGTCTCATTCAAGTGTATAATTCAAAAAAGCTAAATTAGACCAGCAACTCCAAAAACAATGAAATAAAGTACAGGTGCATACTACTACGGCTGCAATGCAAAAGCAAACAAAATATAGGGGAGATTTATCATAGCCCAGCGGCATCCAACAGTCCGTGCACCTTAACTGAAATCTACGCCCTAAATCTGGCCTAATATGTAGCAGCACACTGATCTATGAGCAAAGACACATGCAAACACTGGAAACATGAATAAATGTAAATTGCAATACCGCTATACTTACTGTATGAAAATTAGCAGCTCTTTGCACACATTTTTTAAATCAAAATTGTGTAGGGCCCATCTACCAGCGACAAGGTGGCTTCCAACAGATGGGACCTACTCTAGCACATGCCTCTTGTGGGCCTAGGCCTAGAAAATTCAGGGCAATGTAGAATTCAGCTATATTATACTCTGAATAAAAGCTCTGGGCAGATAGGTGGGAGTGCACAGTCCAAAAGGGGGCAGCCACTCCCCCCAAACGTCCAATGCAAAATGCAAAGTTAGACCAGCACCTCCAAACAATATGAAATAACGTCTGCAATGCAAAAGCAAACAAACACTATGGGGGAGATTTATCAAAATTGGTGTGAAGGAAAACTTGGTCAGTTGCCCACAGCAATATGGGCACGGCGACCATCACTGCATGGCCCAGAGAGAGAGTTCAAACTGTGAGTACTACTACTCCCATCCTCCACATCGCCCCTGTTGCTCGCTGCACATTATCCTCAAAAAATCTTTACCTGTGTCAGCAGGGACTCCTCCCGCCACATCCCGGGATCCCCATCACTTTCCCCGCAGCCACCACATGTTTGGTGTCATTTGGCCACTGGCACATCACAGCAGCCTGTCTTCCTGTAATCCCATCTGTGCAGTCAGGGCAAGGACCCCGTCCAGGGTCTCCGAAATGACGACAGCAGATACATTAACTAAACAAACGCTGCATCCAGGAACCTGCTGAGAGCTCAGTGACCTCATCTCACACAACCACCGCAGACTTAACCCTTTACTGCAGCCCTGAAATATTCTCCATATGTTGTGTCCTCCAGGAAAACAATTACAACCCAAGTATGCAGGCCATTAGTGGAGAAGGAAAAGTGACAGCCTGAAATAATGACGAGTATATGCACCTTAGTGATATCTTTGTTTGGGAAAGCTGGGTAATGGCCAATATGGCCGTCATTGTAGCTCTGAATCTGCTTAAGTATGCAGCAATATGGAAGAATCACTCCTGGAGTCTTGGAAAGCTGTGTGACTAGCAATAGGTCATTGATATCATATTGATGGCGGCCTAAAATTCAGCACTGCCACTAATTAACTGATAGCAGAAGCCTATGTACTGGGAAACCCCTTTAAGTTATGCAGCAATATGGGAGACATGAATGTAACACTGTGTAACTAGGTAGATTTGCCATTCAGGAGTCTAGGAAAGGCGTATCACAGGCAATGTGGCCCCCATTACTCCTTCAGGACCTCGAACTATGGGGGTGCATGCTTCCCCCCCCAAAAAAAAAAAAACGGATGCAATTACAATTGTGTGCATGAGCCCTAATAATGGAGCAATATGACAGCGAAAAATGTGTTATTTAGGCAGATTTTCCATTTGGAAAAGCTGGGTGGCCGTGCCATAAGTGAGCGGTAATAGTTCACCTGCTGTGTATTACACTGGTGTCAGTCATTTGGTTTACTGCTTCATTCACGGCTGTGACAAATATAACATGTAGAATGCAGAGAAGTGCAGGGGTGACACTGACACAATGCAGGGGTGTCACACTTACATATAAGCCTTGTAGTTATTCCCAATTTTCTGGATGCGGATGTCGTATTTGGAGTCTATAAAGGGCTCGGAGGTCACGTAGGTTTTTGCCATGGCCACGATGCTGGACATATCCTGGAAGTCGTACTGGTTATCTACCTTTACCTGTGTCAGGGAAAGGGGCAGAAAGTAAACAGAATCAACTAAATCTGAGTAATAGATATAAATCAATAGGAGAAAGCTTTCGATAATGTAGCAATGACATGGAAATTTCTGATAATCTAGCACTGACCAGGATTATAGCTAGCAGATTTTTGGGGTTATATAGTAGCCAAAAGTGAAAATTCCATGTTATCAGGTGTCGGACTCTCTCAGTTATTAGCTGTAATTGTCATCCACTTCATCAGAATCAGAAATGTTCCTGGATCTGATCATTTCCACAGTACAGTTGTACAGATGATGAGCACATGCAGTGCACAGTGACCCACGTGTGGCACAGTCCAGACCACATGATGGCCATTATTAGTTCTACATGAGTCATCGCCCAAGCTTTGTGGTTTACAAATGTGCAAGTTTGACAGAAATTAGATGACCGTGATATGTTACTGAAAGGACAGAGCCCCAGAGATGTATGGACGAGCACATGGAGTTTAAGAACTGAATAGAATTTCTTCATTATGGATTCATTACAAACAATGAATCTGGCAAGTTTGGGAGCATGAAAGGATTTGTTCACCCTTGGTGTGCTTTTTTAAGTTCCCCCGGCATGGCCAGACCTTCAGTGGTGAGCATACTTACCTGATCCCTTCCACTGGGTTCTGCTGCCCGCCCCCCCCCCCCCTTTCCGGCACCTTAGTCCTGGTCTCCCTGCGTTAGCATCCTGTTTGACACTGGTCACATGACCACCCCAGCCAATGTGTCATGTCACTGGGCCACATGACACATCACCACTGCAGCCAAAGATTGGCTGCAGTGCTCATGTGACCGGCGTCAAACAGGATGTTCACGTAGCTGGAACCCAGTGGCACAGATCAGGTAAGTGGGCTCACCACCCTTGGTCCGGCAATACTCAAATTTCACATTGAAATTTCTTTATCTGCCCGGAGTACCCCAAACACTACATATTTATGCCCCATATACCGGTTTTTCCATGTGAGAACTTTTCTTCCCCTTTTCTCAGCTTCACTGCATCCTGGCCAGATGTTTACAAGCAGAACTTCCTGTTTTTTTTAACCAATCCCAGCTTGCTTTGATGTTTCTCACTGTTCTCTCTGCAGTAATCATTCCAACCACATCTCCCTTCTTGTTAGCTACTTAGAGCATGCCCTGAGAAACATTATAGGGCACAGCATGCTGGGTTTGTTAGAAAACCCGACAGGAAACTAATGAAGCAGGAAGTTCTGCATGTAGAAGGATGCAATAGAGCTGAGAAAAAGAGAAATACAGTGCTGACATATAAAAAAAAAACTGGTACAAAGGCCAAAAATAGGTAGTATTAGGGATACTCGTTATAAAATAGGAGAATCCCTTCAATGGCAACCTGATCAGCTGCCTTAACATCTTTATAGCTGTAAGCTTCCCAAGAGAAAAACAACTAGGTGGCACTGTACCCACTAAACAGGCGGTGGGGAGTAGATTGCCAGTCCTATTTTTGAATTGATCCCTCTCAGCTATTCAGCAGAACCAAGAAAGGCCACGTAGGTCATTAGGTTACACATCCTGAAGACCTCCTCCTGGAATACATGTCATGTTTCTAACAACCGTTGTTTCTGCATGGTATCTAAGGGTGCCATGACAGCCATGCTTGCCCATTGACTGCGAGGGATAGTCACCATTATAGTGATATCCCAGTCCAGTACACACTGTGAAACAGGACCATGGTCCAGAGATGTCAATCATACTAGAACAGTCCCACCCACATTCAGCTGCTCAGCTTATAAACATTGGGCACAACACAGCAGTGGCCACTACAGAATATGCGAATACTTTATTTACAATTGTCATTATTTTATTAGGATATCAACATTCAGTGTTTTACCCCCAGCCCCTTTAAGTGTGTCCCCTTCTTCTAATATTTGACTTTTCGTCATGACTGGTGGGACCTGCATTGGTGATCATACTTACCTGATCCCTGGCGCTGGGTCTCGTCTCATTTGCTCACTGTCTCTGCTGATTGTCTCGGGTCCCTCCATGTAAACTTCCTGTTTGATGCAGCTGCAGCCAATCACTGGCCACTGCTGCCTTTGCTTCATGTCAATTGGTCCCATGAAACAAAAGAAACAGATCCGATCCCTAACGTGGTCAGTGATTGGCTGCAGTGCCGTCAAACCTGAAGCTTACATGGAGGGGCCCGAGCCTGATTTCCAGCGAGGATCCTGACAGTCTGAGAGGTTTGGACATGAGAACACAAACCCCTTTAAAATAAGCTGATCATTGGGATCTCCAGAGATCAGAGATAATGTGTGGAGGAATCTCTGAGCAAGTGTTCCATCTTCCTTCAGCGCCACCTCAGGATAAATGAAGTATTACATGGCCTTTTTGAAATCAATGAGCTAGCTATGTGTATGTAATGCATGGATATGCCGAGTCCTTGAGCGAGACGCTCTCTGCGCTGTCTATTAACAGAATGCTCTACTGGTTTTTGGAACCCCTTTAAGACATTTAAAATAAACTATTAGTACATAGTACACACCTCAGTTTGTGGAGCATAGATAAAACATAATTGGTTTCCATTGGCAAGCAGCAACATTTTAAAAGCAGCTCTGGATGTGAATGGAGTATAAGACAGGATATACTGTAATTCCAAATCAGTACAAAATAAGTAACTATATAAGTGTAGATGATAGTCATGGAGAATTCCATTCAGCTAGCAGGTATATAGGCTGGTGCTGCACTACCTTGGGGCCACATGTGACACCATTCTGTGTGGCCCTCCAACATGCTCGTCTGTGCCAGGTGATGACTCACTTGTATCTTCCATTGGTGCACAGTGCAGCAGCATTAATGGTGCACCGCATGGGGGTTTCCTGGACCCATGTGCCTCTCCAGAGAAGAGGGCAAACTTTGGAGAAGGGGATCTTCATTTTCTTGACAAGACGATGTCCTGGAAGTGGTGCCCCGTTAAGAGTTATTGTTTCAGTCTGACAATGAGGCCCTCGGACCAGAAAAGGTTGTGCATTTCTGACAGGACAGACACATTACGGCCACATGGCCCGACTTCCCATAAAGTTCTGCTCTGGTGGTGCTTGCGGGATTTATTTTTACCACTATCTACGACAGACAGACTCCTTATCACAGCAGCCATCCAGCTGGGAAAACACAACGGGAGCATCAGGACTGTTGTCTTACATGTGGGAGTGGAGGCCAATGACATCACTTGGCCGGACAGACGTTCGCGATTTGGGGGCTGGGAGAAGTGGGATGAGGATTTTAAATTTATTATCCAGCTCCTGTTCCACTTATAAAAATATTTATCAAGATGCCGATGTGCCGACCAGGAGGAGCAAGAATAAGACATGGAAAATCAAAAGGACTGGGAGATGGGAAGATGGGCGCTGTGTCTGTCCACAGATAGCAGCCTGTGTGCCACCGCCCTGCAGACCTCTTCTGACAGAACCCATTTTTTCTTTCAAGGCCTCTTCTCCATGAGTTAGTAGATCCCTTGTTCCATTTGTTCTCACTTCTATAATTCCTTCATATCCCCCAGTAGTGTACCCCAGGAAACCTGCCCAACATGCACGTTAAAAGTGTTCATATGCTTCCATGGCAGATAGAAGTCAAAAGAGTGTAATCTTGGCCCCTGTCTGGCTGGTATACATTATTATGCCACAAAAGAAAAGAAGGGAAAAGCATAGTAGAAAAATATATATATTTAAAGGGGTTGTCTCATATCACTAGGATATGCCCCCATTGTCTGATATCGAGAATGGAGCGGGCCAAAGTGGTGGCTGGAAGACTCCAGTCTAGCCACCACCAATCGCTCTCCCCATAGAAGTTAAAGGGGTATTCCCATCACGCTCATACTTACCTGCTCCCGGCGCGCCGTTCACTTCCTGGTTTCGGCAGGGGGCGGGCTCCATCTTGATTGACGTCTTCTCCTGGCCGGGCCGCGACCTGGACTGAACGCGCACGTCGCCGCGCATGCGCCCTGGTGACTATACTGGCCAGGAAGAAGTCACCATAGCGCATGCGCAGCGTCGGTGTGCGCTTTCAGGACTGCGCGCGGCCCGGCCGGGAGAAAAGAAGAAGTCGTCTGCGCAAGTGTGGCCATCGCGATTCGGGAGGAGAGCGGTGGCCGTAACCAGGGGAGACGGAAGACAACAGTCAGGTAAGGATATCTTCATTTTCTTCTAAGGGGTGGGAATTAGTTAATTAAACATATTTAGAAAAATGATCACTGTTAAATCATTAACAGATTTACCAGTGATCATTAAGATGGGAATACCCCTTTAATGGGAGCACCCCACACATGACCAACCACCGCTCCCATTCACTTCTATGGGCCTGATGGAAACAGACGAGCCAGTGCTCAGCTATTTTTAGAGGCCCCATAGAAATGAATGGAGGGCGGCTGTGCATGCGCAGTGCACCCTCCAGCACTTTCGGGGCTCCGTTTAGGACAATGGGGGCATATCCTAGTGATATGCCTCCATTGTCTTAGATGAGACAGCCCCTTTAACAGATGCCATAATAGGCTAAGTAGGCTGTGGGTGACAGATGCTATATGGTCTCTGCTGAATGTATGCATCTGGTAGCTCCGGTGATGTCACTGTCCCCATATGGACAGTTATCACTGGAGATTCCTTGTGCCAGAGCAGCTCTCACTATCTCAAGAGTTTCCTCCCCTCCAGCCATGCATAGGAAAAAGCGCTGTAATTCCCAGAAGCCTTTGTCCACGCGATAGTATAGCAGCCAGTCCCTGAATCCGGATTCAGAGTGCTCCTCTCTCTCTCTCTCTTTTTTAAAATTCTTTATTAAGAATTAATAAAGAATTAAGCAGATTTGTACCTATGACACTGGCTTACCTGTTACATGTGCGCTTGGCAGCTGAAGGCATCTGTGCTGGTCCCATGTTCATATGTGCCCGCATTGTTGAGAAAAATTATGACTCTCTAGGAGCAACAGGGCATTGCCATTGCACCTAGAGGCTTTACTCTCTCTGCAACTGCTGCGCCCACTGCTCTTTGATTGACAGGACATCACGCCTGGCCCATGACCTCTCCTAAAGTCAATCGCAGTGCAGAATGCACGGCAGTTGCAGAGAGAGCAGAGCCTCTAGGAGTAACGCCCCAATTACTCTGACAGGCTCATCTAAATATATTTAAACATCATGTACCATGTGGATCAGGTAACCAGAGATGAGACCAGTGGTTTCTTTTTCACGAAGTTGCACTGTATGTAGTTTTAATGGGGTGCTCAGTTCCATTATATATTTTATGCACTTATATAGCGCTACTATATTCCGCAGCACTTTACAGACATTAGCATCCACATGTCCCCTATGGGGCTCACAATCTAAGTTGTCTATCAGTATGTCTTTGGAGTGTGGCAGGAAACCCACGCAAACACGGGGAGATCATACAAACTCCATGCAGATGTCCTTGGTCAGAATCGAACCCAGGAACCCAGCACTGCAAGGCACCGGTTCCATCTATTAAGATAAAGCACGGCGCCCTATAGTAGGAGTGAACATCAGGTATCCCCATGCCTCCTGTTTGTCTACTTTTAGATAAAAGTTAATGAGCTAGTTGGGAACGTTTGCCTTTCCATATAAATTTAGAAAATAGTCAATGAATAGTTCGGAAGACGGACGGGGGAAGATCCATCTGTTGTATTCCAATACAAGATTTATATTAAGGCCCAGCCTATTATGTAGCATTTCTAACCTCTAGCTCTTATCCGTCTTCTCTACATTTATTTCTCCATGCACTGGACCCGTCTGTGTATCTCGGGCTCACAAAAAGAGATTCTGTCTATCCTTACAGCACCTCTGCTGGACAAAAAGAGGTAATACAGGACTATTACATGACGCCGATTGAAATCCATGACCAACCACCATTTTTATTGGCCACCTGAGTAGGGACTGGCCATCGAAAGGACACTACGGTCAAATTCTCCTTGTACTAAAATTGCTGGTAACAAAAGACTACATTGCATTAAACTGCACAGCAGATGATGAGATGGACTGATGTACTGTCCCTTTAATTGGTACTATGTCATAAAATACCTTATCATACTGAAAGGGTTCCTGCCATCTCAAATAGCGTTAGTGTATTTTGTGACTAGGGATCTATTTTGGGGGGTACCAGACCACACATAATCTGACAAAAAGTTCAAATCAATAGCACAAAAGCCCCAGTGTGCTGCAGTGTGTCTGGTGTTTATAAGCCGATTACAGGGACTCACTGGAACGTCATTGTGAATCTCCACAAAATGGCCATTGTCTCCCCACCAGACATGCATGGGAAGATGGTGGGTGTCTCTAGTTTCCATAAATACGTCAGGCTGAGTAAAGGACAGACCAGCGGCAGATGAGACACCTTTATGGAATTTACACACTGACATAACCAGATACCGTTCTGCAGCAGGGTATATGTTGAGGGTCACATTCATACTTGGTGACATCTCCTCTTGTGGTGGTACAAGCTGCCACTCTGGCAGGGTAACGGTCATACATTGCTGGATATCATCCATCTGTGCTGTGTCATTCAAAGCTCTTCAGTTCAGATATGGTGGTTGTTGGCTGCTATCGCCCCATCCAGTCTCAGACGTTCTTGATGAGGGAGCGATCTGGTGATCCAGCTGTCCAGGGGAGCTGCTGATAGCCTGAAGAGGTGCAGTGTGTAGTGCTGGCAGTTTGTAGGCAGGCATTATGTCACTGGAAATACCTGGTCTCCAGAGTAAAGAAAGGCAGTACAACTGGTTCCCCAATGTCCTGGACATAAAGAAAGGCTGGTGGATGTTCCCTCCACGAATACCAGATGGGAACAGCCATGGTAGCTAATGGCGCCCCACACATGACACCTGGTGTTGATCCTGGGTGTCTCTGCACTATGTGTGATAGGAATAGGCGCTCATCAGCTCTCAAGTGAACTCTGATGATATCAATGGCAAACTATCTATTATCTATCTATCTATCTATCTATCTATCTATCTATCATCTATCTTATATCTATCATCTATCTATCTATCTATCTATCTATCTATCTCATATCAATCTATCTATCTATCTATCTATTTCATATCTATCTATCCCATAGCTATTTATCTCTATCTATCTATCTATCTATCTATCTATCTAATATCTATCTATCTATCTAATATCTATCTATCTCATAGCTATTTATATCTATCTATCTATCTATCTATCTATCTATCTATCTCATATCTCTACATCTCTATCTATCTATCTACAAATGCAAATAATGAGGCAGTACTCCAGATAGGTGAAAGGGTGGTGAACCCGTTTAATCCCCAAGCAACGTTTCAGCCCAGCACAATTAGGCCTTTGTCAAACCTCATTGTGCTGGGCTGAAACGTTGCTTGGGAATAAACGGGTCCACGACCCTTTCACCTATCTCGAGTGCTGCCTCATTTTTTGCATTTGTGGATTTATCTGTGGTACTTCGCCTGGGATCCAAGACGATTTTAACCTTAAAACACTCTGCCGAGTGCTGCTGCCTATCTTTTGGTTTTGGATATCTATCTATCTATCTATCTATCTATCTATCTATCTATAGCATCCCGGGGTAAGGGAGAAAGAGATGCCAGTGATGGAGAGGCAGACACGTGGGTCCTCTGGGGCACATTCTAATTTGGGGGACACAAGCCGGGTGTTAGGTGAGGTGCCCTTGGTGTTATGATTTAACGTGCCTATGGCCAGGTCCCATACAGTTCGTGACACCAGTGCCGGTAATGGTGGCACACCGATTGACAGTGGGAATAATGGAGGTGCAGACACTTGAGTTAAAACAGAACTCTTCTTTACTGAATAATGGCAACTTCATACACACTCCTTGTAGTTCCACAGAAGACAATTGGTATACAGCAGGCTTCACAGTATAATGGCAGGTATAGCTTGGCAAGGTTACACAGAGGCTTAAATAGACTCACAGTACAGGCTGCATTCCTCAGGATCCAGACTGGTAAAAACTTCCAAGGCCCGTATGCCTAAACGCTGGCTTTATCCTTGGGAACACTGAAGTACCTCCTCTGATCTGTAATATCCTCTTGCACAGACTTTCTCTCTCTGCCTCTCAGCTTGACTCTAGCTGGACTGGGTAATGGCACTGCTGGGTTTCTCTCTGCTGATTGCAGGACTCAGGAGGGAAGCTTCTCCTGGACTCAGGACTCTCTCCTGGAAGGAATACTCACGACTCTCTCTTGGAAGGTGGTTCCTTTGGCACACGGCCTGGACTGGGCTAGCTCCAGTCTTACCCTGGGTTCAGACCTGAGCGTTCTTGAAACGCGAGTAAAATCACAAAACGCGCGACAAACGCCCCAAAAAAAGCTCAAGTACTTGTTTATGCGTCGGGCGTTTTACAGCGCGTTCAAACGCGCTGTAAAACGCTCAAGTGAGAACCAGGGCCATAGGAAAGCATTGGTTTTCATGTGTTGACTCTTTTACAGCGCGTTTGAACGCGCTGTAAAACGCTCAGGTGTGAACTTAGGGTTAGACTGACTGCACAGGAGCTGATCTTGCCCTCACAGGCTCAGAGCCTGCACTGCCTTCTCTCAGGCTCCAGGGCCTGGACTGCCTAACCCCTGCCAGGGCCTAGCTATATAAACTAGGGGCTCCCTCTACTGTCTGGGAGGCTAAACTACACCCCTAGCAGGCCTGTACACAGAGACACATGACAATGCAGGGTATAACAGTGCATGAAATGACAAAATAACAATTTCCCCACATGAGGGGGAACAACGTGACCCTTGTGACCCCTTAGTAGTGCCCACCATTACCGAGTGGGACACTACATATCTACCTCATATCTATCTATCTCATATCTATCCATCTATTAAGAGTTGTAGTAACATTAATAGCATATCGGCATTTGTTGTTACCTGTCGGTAGATCCTCCACCTTTACACATTTTCTGTGGCCCAATATTCTAGAACACCTAATAACCTAGTCAGATCCCATGAATGTCTGTGAATTTCAATCTTACACAGCACAGCTCATCAATATCCATACTTCCTAATCCCTGTGATGTTAATAACTCCTATAATTTTAAAAGTGAGAAGAACAATTCCCACATCCAAGCAGAAACAATTTGGCATAACACGTCCTGTACCCTTTCACATCTCAATATTTCTTTGGTGTTTGGCTCTACAGTTGAACGATAGAATGGAAACTTTACAAGGACTGGCCCAGTAGTCGATGACACTGGTGATTATATTAATTTGGGTAATTCAAGATACCATGGTCAAGGTGCTAGAAGAATGCTTGAATCATAATGATACATTAGTAATAATTTCACAGGCGCAAAATGTACTTATCCAAAACTAGAAATGTTCTCTTGTTCTCCGAGCCAGGGCAATTTAATCCGCAGCTTCAGTGGATAGAGACACAATGTTCCCTCAGTGGTAGAAGGAAATGTTTTCCATAGACCGTTGTTAGCAGAAGGGACCGTCCCAGTGGGGCCATCGGAATTACCACGTCTGTCCTGCATACTTTGTACCATCATAAATCTAACACTTGGTATTCAATAAAATTACTGTTTTCAAGCTAAAACCCCTGAAGGGAGGATAAATTTACAAGTGCCATAGTGAATTTTAAAGGGTAAGTGCCACTTGGACAGTCCTCTTTGTATGATGGCATCTTCAAGACATTAGTGGTAGCATATGAACCTGCTATACAGCTCAAGATCTAAGGATCAAAATCATATGGAAATATTGCACCCTGGGTCACTGGGACATCTTGGCCAATTGAGTAACTGAGATGGGACCCACAGTGGGTTGGTGGTCATCGACCTGTGGGCATCGTTAGGGTATGTTCAGATAAAGTATTATCATCGCGGATTCTGTGCCGAAAACAGGGCTGAATATGCGCTGAAACCACTTTTTCACTGTGAAGCCATGCCACAGTTCATGCGGCTGATCACTTTTACCGTGTGTCTTTCAAGACCATGCCAAGAATATACAAGTCCATTCTTGGAGCAGTTACCACGCAGACCCCTTGCCAAGTTGCATTCGAAGCTTGCTTACAGTTTAGCTCCATTTAATGGAACTAAAAATGGAGACAGTTTGCATGAAAACCCACAGTAGAAACCACAGCACTGCAAAGCCTTTTCTGCAGTGGGATACATGGCTGATTTTGTTACGGACAAAATCCTCAGTGTGAACCTACCCTAAAGATGTTCTACTAAAGACAACCTAGAGTTGCGTGGGAAAACAAAACCCGCCGCTGTACCGCTACTTCTGGCAGCACGGGCGCCGCTCCACTGACTCTATGTCTATCGCAGGTCCGGCGCTGATGTGGGTCAGCTATAAACCACACCAGAACTACTTCAAAAGGTAGCGGCCTTAAGCGAGGTCCAGATTCCTGCATAGGGGTTAAAGGGTAAATACCAGAATATTGCCCTTAAGTTTGTCCCAAAGTCAAACCAGTTGGTTAACGTAATGGTTCCACACCCAGTACCCTTAATACCCAGTAGTAGCATGTATGGAAATGGCGCACCTTGTAGTTGTCTCCTTGCTCCAAAGATGGAAGAAGCCAACGGAGTGGTGTTTTCCGCCATGTGGCTCTCCATATATTGTGTAACTATAACTCAGAGTCAAGGCGTGAAGTTGTATTTTGCAAAAGGTTAAGTGTCACCGGTTAGAGTCCATTGTCATGGGGTATCACGTTCAATCATTTGGTACTTTTAACCAAGTGATCCAATGCACCCACTAGATTTTGGCTGCCTACTGGGCGCAGACTCCTCTGCCCAATAGAATGTCTGAATTTACAGATCAGATCATGGTTCCAACACAAGATTCACTCATTATTCATGTTTAGAAAGTTGTTTGGTACACGTCTCCAGTCTCAATACTGGTCCACCATCAAGAATTTTCTAGAACTTAAGCCCATGACATTTCTTTGCCATACAATGCCAGTAGTAAACTGTAAAGTCTCAGTGGGGGCAGCATAAAGGATGTGGCAGGTTCCCTTACAACTTTTGGGCCTAATGTAATTTCAATCTTGGAATTCATTCCTGGAGTGACCTTAGAAGATGAGTAATTAGACATCAGTACCTCAGCTTGTAACCCCCTTAGATTATGAGGTCCGTTGGTGCCTGAAATGTGTGTGGTGGCTTTACTAATCCCAGTCTGAGTAGCTCTTTTGAGACCAGATTACTTCTACACCTACAGGGAGTAGTTTGAAAAGTAATACTACATTGGGTGGTTGCTATTTAAGCATCTTAACACATTTTGCAACCCCAACCCAGAGGTATCTGAAATGGTAAAGGCAGCCATTTTATAATGTTATGATGAGAATTGTTTCCCTGGGTGGCTTGATGGGATAGGTAAGTGGTCAGTGCATAAAGACTATGCTGTACAAGTTGGATAGCATTCCACGTTGTTAGAGTGGGTCACAGGAAATGGTTCCCAAGCCAATTGTCATGTAGAGAAATAAGGTTCCTGGACACCACTGTAATGCTTTGGTGCGTTTATTTTAAGCTGAATACATAAATTGCGGATTGCCAGTTTCAAATAAAGTGACGTTTCGGCAACAGCCTTCTTCAGGAAACTGGATGTGCCGCACTGAAGATATAGAGAGGCCGATATGGTGCTGCAAGGGGCTCTGTGGCCTTGTGGGCGGTGCAGTAGTGTATAGGGCAGAAGTGCCGTTGATGTGGCCGCCATGACCTCAGGGATGAGGGCCTGATAAACCTCTCCTTCCTTGTAAACCCCTCAGATTATGGGCTTCCTCAAATGTGTGGTGGCTTCACTAGTCCCAGCCTAAAGACCCAAGCATGATATCACCACCGTTATTTTGCAATTATCTGCATCACTTTCCAGAGATGACCTGAGAAGTTTTTTAAATTAGACAGTTGGTATGGTCTACACAGATGAAGCCTTGTAACCCCCTCAGTTTATGGGGTTCACTAGTTCTTCACTAGTACCTGCATCTTACTAGTTGCTCAAAAATGATACCACAAAAGATGGCGAACATTTTCATGACCCTATGCTCATAATACAGACTCTATAACTTTGGTCCAGAAAAAAAAAACTCTTAAATCTGCAGTATCCAAAATCTGAACAGCCCTTTCCATCTGGGCACAGAAGTATGCAAAACAAGCACCTGGTTTGCTTGCGTAATTTTGAGCGCACAGCTGGGAGACCCTAAGTGGTTTCTGTAATATGTCACTACTCCATTTGTAAACAGCGCTGACACTTCTCTTACCTTGCCCATTCCTGCGTGAGCGTGCCCCATTTTCACCACCACTGGAAAATTTGGTGTTGTCAGCTGTGGAAAAAAAAGGACAATGTCAGCTAATGTGAGGTTTATTATATACAGTATAGTCAGCATAACCTGTCCCAATGTAGACATATGAAAAATATTTATTGTAAGTCATGCATTTTGTGTTACATTTATGAGTAATGTAATGTCGTTACACAGTAACTGTCCCAACAAAATAGTGATTGCCGCTCTGGAGTATAAGGCTACTTTCACATTAGCGTTTTCAATTCCGTCATAGGATCTCAATAGCGGAAGAAAACGCTTCAGTTTTGTCCCCATTCATTGTCAATGGGGACAAAACTGAACTGAGCGAAACGGAATGCACCAAAATGCATTCCGTTCCGTTTGGTTGCGTCCCCATCGCGGAAAGAATAATGCTGCAAGCAGCGTTTTTCTGTCCGCGATATGGTGCGGAGCAAAACGGATCCGTCCTGACACACAATATAAGATAATGGGGACAGATCAGTTTTCTCTGACACAATAGAAAACGGATCCGTCCCCCATTGACTTTCGATGGTGTTCAAGACGGATCCCTCTTGGCTATAGAAGACATAATACAACCGGATCCGTTCATGACGGATGCATGCGGTTGTATTATGGTAACGAAAGCATTTTTGCAGATCCATGACAGATCCACAAAAAAAAGGCTAATATGAAAGTAGCCTAATACAGGATGTAACTCAGGATCAGTACAGAATCAAGTAATGCAATGTCTGTACACAGTGACTCCACCAGCAGAATAGTGAGTGCAGCTCTGGAGTATAATACAGGCTACAACTCAGGGTCAGTACAGAATCAAGTAGTGCAAGGTCTGTACACAGTAACTACAGCAGCAGAATAGTGAGTGCAGCTCTGGAGTATAATACAGGATCTAACTCAGGATCAGTACAGGATAAGTAATATAATGTATGTACACAGTGACTCCACCAGAAGAACAGTGAGTACAGCTCTGGAGTATAATACAGGATGTAACTGAGAATTAGTACAGAATCAAGTAATGCAATGTCTGTACACAGTGACTACAGCAGCAGAACAGTGAGTGCAGCTCTGGAGTATAATACAGGATGTAACTCAGAATCAATAGAGGATAAGTAATGTATGTACACAGTGACAGTAGAATAGTGAGTGCTGCTCTGGAGTATAATACTTGATGTAACTCAGGATCAGTAAAGGATAAGTTATGTAATGTATGTATACAGTGACTCCACCAGCAGAATAGTGAGTCCAGCTCTGGAGTATAAAACAGGATGTAACTCAGGATCAGTAAAGGATAAGTAATGTAATGTATGTACACAGTGACTACACCAGAAGAATAGTGAGTACAGCTCTGGAGTATAATACAGGATGTAACTCAGGATCAGTACAGGATAAGTAATGTATGTACACAGTGACTCCACCAGTAGAATAGTGAGTCCAGCTCTGGAGTATAATACAGGATGTAACTAAGAATCAGTACAGAATCAAGTAATGTAATTTATGTACACAGTGACTATACCAGAAGAATAGTGAGTGCAGCTCTGAAGTATAATACAGGATGACACTAAGGATCGGTACAGGATAAGTAATGTATGTACACAGTGACTCCACCAGCAGAATAGTGAGTGCAGCTCTGGAGTACAATACAGGATGTAACTCAGGGTCAGTATAGGATAAGTAATGTAATGTATGTATAGTTTTTCCTTTTTAATAAATTTGCAAAAAAATCTAATATTTAGTTTTTAATTTGAATGTATTGAATGTAAAATCATGGTGGGAAACGTTTTTTTTTATTTATTTTAGCACAAGGCCACCACATAACAAAAGTTGAAAAAAAGTGAAAGAGTCTGAAGACTTTTCAAATGCACTGTAACTAAAGGTGGTTTTCCGAGACCGACACCTGGGATCCCTGCCGATTAGCTGTTTGAGAAGGCACCGGCGCTCATAGTAGCGTCGCCACCTTCTCACAGCCTTGCCTAGGTCAGAGACGTCACGTTCATGTGTCACATGGCCTAGGCGTAGCTCAGCCCCATTGAAGTGAATGGGCGATACCAAGCACAGCCGCTATACAATGTTTGGCACTGTGCTTGGTGAGCTGAGAGAGGACCGCAGCGCAACTGCGATTGCCGGTGCCTTCTCAAGCAGCTGATCGGTGGAGGCTCCAGGTGTTGGACCCCCACCAATCAGATACTGATGAGCTATCCTGAGGATAACCCCTTTACTGGTGAACGGCGGCAGCATTAAATGTGCTAAAATAACAAAAAAAAGCTATACTTCTTCCTTTTCTCCCTTCAGCTGCCCACGTCACACTCTGGTCCTTAGTGCAGTGGTGACGATCCATGCACACCATGTCTGCAGCAGTGACGTCCTGTATACAGCTAAGGCCAGTGATAGGGTGCACAGTGATCCTTCTTTGCAGAATGTCACCACTGCAGTCAGGAAAATGACAGCAGTGCAGCAGTACCAGAATGTGACGCTGGTAGAGCGCAGGGGAGAAAAGTATAGCTTCTTACACACTTACAGCTGCTGCCTGGGCTTTAATTCATTCAGACAACCACCTTAACATCTGTAACCCCACTTGTCATCCTGTGCCGCCATTACATCACATTATTTATTATGCCACTATGGGATATTTTGAAGTTTTCTTTTCCTGTAAAGACCCACTTTCTGAAACAGGAAGAGACATCTCCACTCCCATCCCTTCCCCAAGACAAAAAAGCTGCTTTGATATTTGCTCATTCGGCCTATGACCTGTAAGTAAACCAGTAGAGGGCTGACACAGGGTAGAACGGGCGTTAGATGAGTTGGATACACATGACCCAACTGACTAAAAGTAGCAACTGATTAGCTCATATGCATTAAATCAAAGTGTAGCGAAGGGGTGGACTGAGAAGTGGTGGAAACACATTTCAATAATTATACCGTACTAATCCAGATACACCTGTATTATACTCCAGAGCTGCACTCACTATTCTGCTGGTGGAGTAACTGTGTACATACATTTCTTATCCTGTACTGATCCTGAGCTACATCCTCTATTATACTCCACAACTGAATAAAGAACACCTTAACTTAAACTTAACTCGATTGAGCTGAGACTAATAACGTCTAAACTGCTAGTGGTGCTTGGTCAATGATCACACAACCAAGGAGGTGCACCCTTTATTTTGGGTTCTGCAGCAGGGTATATGTTGAGGGTCAGTTTAATATTGGGTAGTATCTCCCCTTGCTGTGATAAAGGCATGGTAATGGTCATACAGATGCTGGATTTTCTCCTGTATTACACGTATGTCATTCCAAGCTCTTTCACTCAGGATCCAAGGTGGTTTTTGGCTGCTGTACATAGGAGATCCATCACCTCATCCAGTCCAAGACACTGTCGATGGGAGAGATCTGGCGATTGGGCTTGCTAGGGGAGCTGCAGGATATCCTGAAGAGCACATTATGTAGAGCATGCAGTTTGTGGCGGGCGTTATCTTGCTGGAACACAGTCTATTAACTGAGTCAAAAAAGGTAGTACAACTAGTTCCACAGTGTCCTGGATACACAGAAGACTGGTCAATGTTCCCTCCGTGAATACCAGATGGGAACAGCCATGGTAGCTAATGGCGCCCCACGCAATGACACCTGCGGTTGGTCCTGTGTGTCTCTGCACTTTGCATGATAGCACTAGTCGCTCTCCAGCTCTCCTGTGATTTCTGATGTGGCGATCATTAGTACCAAGGCAGAGCTTGCTTTCAGCACTGAACACTGATAGCCACATCAAGATGTGCAGAAAAGTGTTTTTTAATCTCACATTTTTTTAACTTTTAAAAAATATTTTTTATTTTAGTTCTAATAGAAGATGACCATGTGACTTATTACACTGTATTGCAGTGTATTATGCCTGTTGTGTAGCCCTGTAGGAGTACAAGGTTGGTCTATCTGGAGGCCTTCACTTGGCCAACAAATGCCATGGAAACCGCTTGCCGCCCCCCGAAATCATGACATGGAGTTGCCAATATGGTCACAGAGGAAGCCCCCTTCCTCTAGTTAACTAATTAGATACCGCTGTGAATAATGCTTTCAAAGGGGTGAAATGGCTGGGTTCTGAGTTCCGGCAGAAGTGTATCAGCAATATGCTGCAGCAGCCATCTCCCGTCTGTTGGTATGTGCACAGGTCCTATATCAGAGCTTTGAGATAACAACTTTCTGAATAGACTTAATAAAGCTACATGCGAGCAATTCAGGCGGCGTGCAGTCACCACTAGAGGGAGCTCACTGTATACTGTTTCTACATTGAACTCTATAATAAAACTACGCAGTAAGCTCCCCTAGTGGTGGCTGCAGGCTGCCAGAATAATAAACTGTAGGGGGGAATTTGTTAGACGTGTGTTCCCAAATGATGGCTTCAAAAAGTCGCAAAATAGGGCTTTTATGACTCTTTTGGGTTTATGTGCACAAAAATGCAATACTTTTTGTGAGTTTTCATCACTCTCGGCAATTTCGAAAAGTGGGTGTGGTTAGCTAAGAAAAATCCCCCTCTTGATAAATTCCCCCCTTGGTCTATACAGGGGATTTTAGAACCGGAACTCTGACTGCTATAAGCAGACTATAAATAGACAAATCAATCTGCACTGATTTTTGGACCATAAACTGAAGATTCATGATAAGGAAGGAAAAATACAAGTGCGTGGCCAATCAAAATCAGCACCACACCTAGATGTAGACATAACTGGAAGATTCAGCCTCCCTCCCCCGAATTGCCATTTACAGTAATGATGCACCATGTAGCTAAGTATCTTTTGGGAGGTGGAGGCAAGACTGCAATCTCTCCACACCCTTGAATGTACTGGTCAAGACATTACAAGCTGTAGGAGAATTTTTTACATAGGACTGCAGATAATCTGCAATTACAAATCCAGCACTGCTACATCTGTAACTGATGTCCATTACAGCGTACAGCTTTAGATCCTCAAATCCAGTAAGACTGAACTTTGGGTCATTACAAATTAGCAACATTCCAGTCAACAAATTCATCTCCTGTTTGTAATATAGCACTTCACCCACACATTCTGCATCCCTATGACATGCAAGGAATTGTCTGTCCCGGGGCCTAATGAGCAACAGAAGTCACATGGGATCCGTTATCAGCACCAAACAAAGGAAATGAAAACAATGGTCGCGTCATCTGTCATACATGATAAAAGCAAATTCTCCAGAAAAGAAAGCGAATCTTGTACAGTACGAAGACGTCATTACCTAAATTTAAAGGGGGTTTCCAAAAATATGTCAAAAATTGGTATGGTAGCATCTCGCCAAGGTGTTCTTTCATTCCATTTTACAATAAGGGTCATAGCAGATTTAAAGGGAATGTCCATCCATATTCCAGGTCCCAAAGGGACAAAGCATTACAGAGGAATAAAAAAAAAAGAAAATCCTGGTGTCATGCTCCGCCCCCAAGGTCCTAAACTAGATATAATGCAATATGTCAATTCTGCTTGGTGTCCCTTTAACATTTGATACTCATGAATATTGCCATTCACTGACTGCAAGCAGACATCTTATAAATTATGAAGAAACCCCAAAGTTGCAGATTTCGTCATAAGACAATGCGGTTTTGTTTAGCTTTATCTCATAAGGCCCCATAGCAATACTTAATCTGGGCCCCTCTGCCCAATTTCCCAGTATGTATGCATCAAACACTCCCAGGCAACACTGAATGTAAAGTACAACTTTGCAGATTTCTGACAAATTTTCTTTTTGTTTTTAAGTTTAAGAAAATGAAAAACCAAAAATTTACGTCCGCCTTATCCCACTTTAAATACGGTGCTCAGTCTAAATGCCATATTTCTCAATATATTTACACCTGACATCTGCCATAAATACATTGATAAATCTCTTGCATACAGCTCCAAAGCCTTCCTTCCCTTCACATAGTATATTATAAAACTGTCTACTTGTAGCCACCACTAGGGGGAGCTCAGCACATAGGAATTTATACAATTCACATTTAAAGGGCTTTTCCGATATTTTAATACTGATGGCGCGGATCAGATGTTTGAGAAGGCAGCTGTACTCCTTTTTGTTCACAATGTGAAAGCCCTGGATTTTTATGCAGCCGCCACTAGGGGGAGCTCAGTGCAAAGATATGATTTCAGTTTCCAGTGACTAGTAACTGTACAATTTCCTGCGCTGAGCTCTCTCTAGTGGTGGCTGCAGGCAGACAGCTGTATAATAGAAAGGAAACCGAGATTCATCAATGCATTTTCGCCAGTTGTCTGGTTTGAATTCATTGAGAAATCTGGTGTTCAAAATGAGCGCCATATTTATGAAGTACCTGTTCCACTTTTTATGAAATTGTCAGAATAAAGTAGTTGAGGTGGAGGGAGCGTTTCTTTATTCCTTTTTTTTTGTATATAAAATTTCTTTCACATAATAAAATAAGTAAATTCATCAGAAGTCTGAGGCATTGCAATTTGTGTTACCTGGGAATGATAGTCGCATGCGTATAGCAAAATGGCTGGGGCAGGGGGGCCCATACTAAGTTTTGCTATGGGGCCCGATGAGATCTGTGTATGCCCCTGAACAGAAGCTACAATGCTGTCATATAGCCGTCACATAATGTGCTGTACAATGAAACATCAAAACTGTAAAATCTTCTTCTTGTACATGTGAACAGTGCCTAAGCTTTATTTATATAAATCCTCTGTAGTTGCTCCTCTATGAACCTTCATGGCTTCTATGGCAACTCCATATACCACATGAATGTAATTTTCATTTTGGACAATGACTTTTTAGAAGAGTGCCATGATGGTAAAATTATCACAGTTTGCTAGGACCCCCAGTGATCAGCTATGATCGGTGAAGGAACCAGTTAGTAACGTTTCATTTCCCTGCAGTGACACCACAGGTGAGATAAGGTATTACACCGTTTAAATCAAACTCAGTAGACTGTGCAATGCATGGATGTGCCAGGTCCTGGGTAATACAAGGAGTGGGGCTTAGAGAATTCATCATCCTCTTACAAGAGCTGGTCACCTATAAATAACTGTAGATTTGTAACTGAAAGGAAATGCAATTAGTGTTCCATAATCTATAGGGACAGGACCCCACATCCATCATCTTGGAGGTAGTAGTGAATTCATGAGATAATAGAGGCTGTGCCGTCATACGACAGACCTGGGAACCCTCCAGTAGACATGACCCGTTCACCCCATTATCTTTATTTAAATAACCCCACAATCTCATTACTGAAATTGCTCCAGCAGAGTTATGTAGTTGCCCTGACTCTAGGATTTCCAAAGCCAATTCATAACTATGTATGCATGGTGGGGTGCACATACAAGACTTATGGGACTCATGGGCATTCATGATTTTTTTTCACCTCCATCATCTTCTGGTCACAGTGGAAATACTGGAAAATAGCAGTTTGGCTATGTAGTCTGGAAAACCCTTATTATAGCAATTTGGTTATATAAAGGATTTTCACAGGGTGGAAGGGGGTTAGGCAGTGGCATACCTACGGCAGGGCACAGAACATCAGGACTGTGTCAGGAGGGTGCCCAGGACTGCACTATATCTCCTGCCAACCATAACATTATTAGATTTTTACCTAAAGCTACCACTAGGGGGCGTTGACAGCAACTAGATTATATATATACAACTCTTAAGGTAGATTTTTAGACAGGCAGATGAGCAGCAGACTGTGGGGAAGGAAGTGTTCGTTAAGTGGATGAAGCATGGGCAGATTGCTGGGAACAAGCGTTCACAGGAACATTCGTTCCGAATAATCTGCCCGATTATCTGCCCGTCTAAATCCACCTTTAGGCTTTGTTCACATCTCCATTCGGAGATCCAGCAAGCTGTAATGGCACAGAGTAGCCTTCTGGATCCTCTGCTTCACCGCCGGATCTCCGGACAAAAATTCATTGCACGCAGTGGTTTTCTGTCCTTCTGGCAGCTGGCATTTGCACCAGATCAGGCAGAACTACACACACTTCTCAATATTAAAATTGCAACACCAAGAAGGACAAAACATAAGTTTATGCAGATCTTGGACGTTGCAGCTTTCAATAAAATGTACAGATGATCACAGTTTCAAGCACCTAGCTCCAATCTGTTGTATGTGGGAGGGGCATAAAAGAAAAATTGAAAGCAAAGCTTTTAGCTACATGAAGCCTAAAAATTGGATCACGTCGTGTGGGATGGTTGTGAGATGCCTCCTGTTCATCGACGTGCCAGTTATCACCATTTGTGGAAAACAGAGATGGAACAAAATTCTTGAACTGACAGACCTTGGTTTATCAGTCTGGCAGATTGCTACATGCCTAGGCCGAGTTGTCAGCACTGTTCAGCGTTGCGTCTACCGATGATTTGGAGAATAATGGCGATTTGGAACGACAGCAAGAGGTGCATAGAAGTGAACCTCTACAGGGACAGATTGTCTAATGGCACGTAGTGATCCATTCTGTACTACAAATGAAATTAGACATCACATCCCAAGCCTAGGGTGGCAAACAGTGTCTACACAAACAATCAAAAGGCGTTTGCATGACATCCAGCGAAAGGTTCCACTGCCCTCATGGCACTGCTCTCAAAGGCTATCATGGTCCACAGAGGCTGGAATGAAGGTCTATCCTCTTCAGTGATAAATCCCACTTTTGACTCAAACTCAATGATGATGATTTGTCTGGAGACAAGATAGAGAATGCCATGAAGAGACTTTAAAACTTGGTTTCAAACTCGGTTTAGGTTCCAACTAGAACCTTGAAACCGAAGCCGAGTTTAAATCTAAGTTTTAAAGTGGGTTTCCAGGTTTCAAAATCAAACACAGAAGTTATTCATCGAAGTCACACAAGACTTTTGGAATAACTCACTTTGCGTCGTCGAGGCCGTACATTTTAATACTGTATGGAGATGGATCTCTATACAGCATTAATCCAAAGTTTTGAGCAAAACGACTTTGGATCTAGGATCCGAAGCTCACTTCACTCATCATTATTGATGACCTATACTCTCTAGATCAGTGTTCCTCACCTCCAGTCCTCAGGGCCCACCTGCTGGTCATGATTTTAGAATATCCCACAGAATGAATAGCTGTGGTAAATCCTGATGCATTGACACTAATATCACCTGCTCAATACTAAGGAAATCCAGAAAACATGGCCGGCAGGTGGGCCCTGAGGACTAGAACATTGCTCTAGAAGAAAACAAATTGGATGCCAGCAAGCCTGACAATTTCAAGTTTTACTGTTACTTCATCTGCAACGCTAAACTGCAAAGTTTCAGCTTCTAAGAAGCCTTTTTTCAAGCAATACATCACCAATAATTAAAAGGTTATATACCCCTCAGGGCAGATGTACACAGGCACATATGTAAATCAGTATATATAAAATTGGCCAAACCACCATCATACTAGCACACTTGGCATCAATGTCAAGTGCAGATGTATTACACACTTCTGGTGCCACCTAATAGTCTCATCTATAAGAGTTCTGATCCCTTACTGCGCATGTCCTCTCATTACTAATATACAATAGGACTTCAAACCACTGTACCTACGCATTGACCAAAAGGGCCTATGCGTATGTCGCACGCAGCTTGGCACAAAAAAACTTGGAACGGGCAGGAATGCTGATGTCCAATTTGTTTTCTTCTATGGTGTTCTGGGGTGGTTTGAGATGGCCGTATGGGATGGTTTGATGCATGTGATCCTGCATCTGTGCTGATTCTATTTTCTACTTCCACATTGTCCTCTAAATAGGCCATCAATATCAGACCGGTTGTAGATCCGACACAAGGCACCCCCACTGATCAGCTGTTTCAGGCAGCTACTGGCACCGGAAACTAAACAGTGGATGAAAGTCTCCTTAAACGGCGTACTGCAGGCCAGCTCCCATTCTCTTGCTGACCTACAATGCCCCACTACACAGTGGACAGAACCTTGTGCTTCAGGCTCCATGCACTTTATAGTTTCTGGTGCTGAAGCTACTTAAAAACAACTGATCGTAGGGGTTGGGGGTGTCTGACCCCCACCGATCTGATATAGGTCATCAATGTCTAAGTTCCATTGTCTCAAAAATGTAGGGGCCACATCAGAAGGTCTCTGGGCAACCACTGAAATCAGTGCACAACCAATGTAATAAATGGACGCCCATTTAAATAGCCATAACTGTGTGATGCCCTATGTTCCAGCAACATCAAAGAACTAATATTTGGATGCTAAAATAATTTAAAACTCAAGACACTGGAAAAAAAAGTTCAACTGGAAAGTTCAAAAAGTTCTCATTGGGACAAAAAAAAAAAAAAAGTTTACATTTTACGCATTGCAACATTTCAGAAAAAGGTGAACTTGTATATGTACGCACGTCGGAACTCTCCAGTACGTTCTACCAGTAACGTGAACAACTTCTGCTTTGTTGCAAGCGGAGACATGATGTCTGCAATTTACAACACAGAGAAAATACACAAGTTGTTCAGAGGTCACCAAAGTTCTATAATTGTCACTTTCACAATGTAACCTTTTATACCCACCAGTAAATCCATTCCCTTGAAATGTCCTTCATGACTCTAGAGATCTTGGATGATGAGCAGTAAAAGCAGCATATTGCTTCTCATTCAGCTTTTCTAGCAATTCTACCAGGAGCATAACTATTGTAGGTGTACAGATTACAGTACCTAGCACCCGGACCCTGGTGTCCGACGGGGTCCAAAGAAAGATAATTGGTATATTGTACATTTCAGTTTGGGGAGGGGTTTGATACAGAGTTTGCATAACCCCCCACCCCCGTTCCTTGAGCTACCCTTCTACTATGCATCCCTGCCTTTTTATGACCACATATCTAGATGGAGATTTCCATCAGGATTTTGGGAAAGCTGGTTGATAAGTGATAAAAATGTCCAAACTGATGTTCATACAGTTTTTCAAGACTTCTGAAAGTTGTACAATACACCCTGGTCTTAACTAGGCAGAGTCCACTTTTAGGAAAGCTAAGTGGGAATAGCAGCCATTTTGGTTGTCATCCTTTTTTCCAAAACGTCTGAATGGCAATTCTATACAAGCTATGAAACAATACATGCTCTACCTCTGTATCACTTCATAACTAGTGTCATATAGTGCCATGTATATAGCGCCATGTTGGTTTTTACCCAGGTTTCTTAGAATTTATGAATGACAATTCTACATACACCAACCCCCAGTTGGGTAACAATAACAATTACATTGATCGCCACCCAGTTCTACTAGAAGCAAATGAAAGGTAGGTCAGATGCTCTTCAATTTTGATCAAAATTAATGGAATTTTCACGTTGATTTATAAATCTCTTCACCATGAATTCTTTTAGTGGACATGGAGCTGATGTAGCTTTCATCATTGTAAGACGTTTCCTATGTAATTCTATAGAGTTTATCCATCAATGTGTCCAGAACCTGTCACTGGGGGCTGAATAATCTCAGGAAGAAGTTCTATTTATATTACGTGAGAGGAACGAGACCTGCTCTAATTAAGACGTCTCCTGAGATGATGAAATGTCCACACGGGAGACACTTGGTTCAGGACTTTCTCAAGGTAAATTATCAGAGAATGTATACAACAAATGTCAACACATTTCACGTAAAAACTGTCGCCGGCGTGGGGTCACTGAGGCCACTTAAGGTTTCTATGGGGGGGTGTAGCTAAAGGCTCATGGGCCCTGGTGCAAGAGTTCAGCTTGGGCCTCCTTCCCTCAGTGCTTTGTGTGTCTTCTTATTGGGCAAGTGTATTTGGGCCTCTCAGGCTCCTGGGCCCGGTAGCGACTGCTACCTCTGCACCCCCTATAGCTACGCCCCTGTATGTCAACACTGTATCTTATAATGGGCCATTCTGGTGAGTATCCTTGGTGTTTCACATTGTATGGTAGGAGGAACCATATTGTAGGATTTCTTTAGCTTTTCTCTCAGGTACTACTTTGCATTCAGTAAGCGCCACAGAGCGCAGAAAGAGGGAGGAGAAAGCAGGGACTATGTATGAAGAGTGGTTGACCCTGTGACTAGACAAGAGCTTCAGATCTGTTAAAAGCTATGACTTAGCTACTTCCTGGAGTCAACTGCAAGAAGAAGAAGAGGTCACAATGAGAAGTGGCATTCTCCCCTATTTATAATCTGCTCATGAGTCCAGCAGGGTAAGTAAGAAAACTGAATTATTTCCTTACCCCTAAAAATCAAGATGGCTAATATTGGTTATATAACGCTTCCCTCCAGAGAACCGGCTGCTACATTGTGAAGTCTAATCCTGCCTTAAGGCTAGCTTCACACTAGCACTAAACTGTCCCAGCATGCTGTTCTGGTAGAAGAACAGCCTGCTGGAGTTAATCACATCCGGCATAGCCGAATACTACCTTTCCCAGATGGAGTCGAGTGACTATAATCGGACCTGGCGGGGATCCGGCTTGTTTCCAGGATTTATGCTGGTATTCGACTGGATAAAAAACTGTACTTGCAATGGTATTTGTCTTTTCGAATCTCTGTATTAATGCCGAAAACAGCCCGTATCCCCGCCCAGTACAATTATATTTGATGGGGTCTTGCGGCAGTTTGCGGCTATGCCAGATGCTATGAACTCTGGCAGGCTGTTCCTCTGTCTACCGGAACAGCCTGCTGATATAGTTTAGCGTTAGAGTGAAATTATCCTAAAGCCCAGTGTGTTCTTGAAAGAATTTAAAAGAGGATAATTCCCTTCTCCAGCAAGAAGTAAAGATTCAAATGTTATACAGAAAATAGCAAGTTGAAAGGACTGACCCATCTGGGCCAAGAAGGGAATAAGCCACAGTAAGTACTGGCCCAAGAAGATGGAGTTACGAAAAGGCCAAGCGGCCAGCATTCTGCTGTGACGCCCTTAGCAGTGATTAGAAGCTACACAAACAGCGTAGCACAGCAAGTTACGTAGTTTCCATAACTCCCAAGCTACTACAACAACATGGCTTGCTGTTTACCTAGCCCCCATTCACTGCTATGAAAGTTACGGAAACAGCAGAATGCTGGCAACTCAGCTGTTTCCGAACTCCAGCCACCGCTTACTGTGGGTTGGCCATGAAAGGACTAGCCAGGACAATTGTTTTTAGGATGATGAGAGGTCCCTTTAAGAGAAATTATGAAATATGCCATATGATAATTATTCATTTTCTATCGTCTAACAGTCATTTCCAGAATCCTTTTAACATTTTTCCCTATTGCCAAAACGTTTCCCACCATCCCCGGTTGCTGAGACGAGGAGCAGAGCAATATTATCTGACAGGTAATTATCGGCGAGGTCAGTGAACCCTTCGCTTTCCACCACAGATGATTATGTATGTATCACACAAGGGAAATTTGCATCAAATATAGGAAACATTTTACATTTCATGCAAATCCCAAAATGTAAACAGATGACACTTCACATGCTGGACTCCCTGAGAGCCAGGCATATGCATTTACGCTGGAGAGTCACCAATGTACATACAGCAGAGGACTATAGATCTAACACAAAACGTGAAGGCCCCACTTAAGAAGAACGATACAGATAATGGGGACCAAATGATAAAAAAAGGGTCAGAGGGACACTAACAAGCCGCTTTGCTTGGTGGTCAGAGTATTTCGATGATCTGGGGTATGGCAGAGGTTGCTATTGCTGTTCCTTCCGAAGAAGTAGTATGGTTATGTGTTACCTGCCCTACAATGAAAGTAGATTCTTCCACACTTGAGGAGGTTCTTTGACCCAAGTAGGTGGACAGTTTTTTTCTGGAGGCTCTGGGAAATGTGATTGTAGAGGGTAAGATTGTCACATCTTCACAGATTAGGGCCAAATATAAAGTTACATTTACAGTAACATTATTTCCAACTTGGCCATGTACTGTGGTCACAGATTGCAGGGTATAATAAAACATTAGGTATAAACCCTTGGAGGATGGCGTGTCACAGGACATGATAGCTTCTTTGAACACTTTTGCATGTATCTTCTGATAAACTTATAAAGCTTTGTATACATGGAATGAGACTAGTGTTGAGCGAACTTCTGTTTTCAAGTTTGGCGTACAAAGTTCGGGTTATCTAAGAATTCTATTATGGATTCCACTACCATGAATCATAAGTTATTGTCCGTGGTACCGGAATCCATTACGGAATTCTTAGATAACCAGAACCTTGTACGCCGAACTCGAAATGAGAAGTTGGCTGAACACTAGATGAGACTATTGGCTACTGATGGTAGTGAGGAGATACTTGAATCTATGACTGGTCCACGACCTTAGTCAATGATACTCTTATCTTACATTTTTTTCTCACCAAATGTATCACACTCCCTTTAATTGGCTTTCCTCTCTACCCTCCTTTTCTTTTGGATGAAAATGGGTTTGCCTCAAGCATGGTATCCTAGGGATTGTCTACGTATGTTGGTTGATGAACTAGTGCAACCTATAGCACCTAGATCCCATATGAAGGTTCTCTTAAGGTGCCCATACACAACAGATAGCTGTTGACTGAAGCTATCTCTCCTGTTCAAAGAGGGAAGATGGGAGTCTAGATATCTGTTGGAGCAGCTTATCTCATCAAGAACAAAGGGACTGAGCAGATGAAAAAGGGCTGTATTAGATTAAAAGATCAGGCAGACGACTGTCGGGAGGGAGTGTTCCTTCCTAGCAATCACCTGCTCGCCAGCAGAGGAGACTGCTGCTATAACATGCAGTGATCTCCTCCATAGTATGGGGAGGAGCCATCACTAATGCCATCACTCTTCTCCATACTGACTTGTTGGTTGCCGGCAGCAGTTCTTGATTAGATAGCACAATCTGCTGGCAAACAATGATTTTTAAGCATGCTTATAAATCCTGTTAGCTTGATAAACATTCATCTGGTAATTGGAGACCGTATTACACTGCCAGATCATTGCTAAAAAACGTTTTCGATTATCTGGTTGACTATCAGCCAGTGTAATACAGGCAACTGCAAGATCCTTATCTCCTTGATATCTGCTCATGAGTGTTTGTAGCCTACATTAGAAAGTCAGTCAATATACCGAAAACAGTAGGTTCGTCCAACATTTGTCAAATTTGTATGGCCAGCATTATCCTATGCAAAAAATAATAATAATTATTCTCACCCTCTGAAAGCATCCTAAAAGTTCCTACAGGCATGGACTGCAATACTTAATTACTCTTCTTTAAACTGACTTATGTGGCACGTGGTTGACCTGATAAGAATCAAAATAGGGCAGCTATGGGTGGCTAAGGCTACTTTCACACTGGTGTTTTGGTTTCCGTTTGTGAAATCCGTTCAGGGCTCTCCCAAGCGGTCCAAAATGGATCAGTTTTGCCCTTAATGCATTCTGAATGGAAAAGGATCCGCTCAGAATGCATCAGTTTGCATCAGTTCAGTCTTCATTCCACTTTGGAGGCGGACACCAAAACGCTGCTTGCAGCGTTTTGGTGTCCGTCTGACGAAACTGAGCCAAACTTTTTCACTGACACAATCTGGCACTATAGAAAACGGATCCGTCCTCCATTGACTTTCAATGGTGTTGAAGACGGATCCGTTTTGGCTATGTTAAACATAATACAAACGGATCCGTTCTGAACGGATGCATGCGGTTGTATTATCTGAACGGATGAGTTTGTGAAGATCCATGACGGATCCGCACCAAACGCGAGTGTGAAAGTAGCCTAATCCCCACACTAGCTCTTTATTTTCATCCACCTTCCCCCATAAAATGCTAATTTACTTAATTGCCTTACTGTAGCTCATTGATGTATTATAGCTGCATATATTTATTCCTCATTTTTTCTTTGACCTGTTATACACATTTGGTACACATTTTGATGCCACGTATATTCATGCTAGGCATGCCAAATATTTTTTTGTACCTCCATACCATGTAATCTTAATAAAAGTTACAATAATAAAGTATTTTTTAGAGTTTCATAATATTTTTTTTTATCTGCCCAGAGTATGCCAAACACATGTCAGCACTTTCCTTCCCCTGCTCTTGTCATCATGCAGAACTTCCTGTTTTCATCAGCTTCCTCTTGGGTTTTCTAATTAAATCTAGCATGCTCTGAAATTTCTCAGGTCTTGTTCTGTATGTCACAATGCTCTCCTTGCAGTAGTCATGCCTCCTACATCTCCCCGCTGCATGTTAAATAGACGGTACAACCCCTGTAAAACAGTACAGAACAAAGCATGCTGGTATTAGTTAGAAAACCCAACCAGAAACTGATGAGAACAGGAAGTTCTTCATGTAAACATCCTGCCAGGATACACTGATGAGGAGAACAGGGGAAAGAAAGTGGCTACTCTCACTGAAGTAGTCATGATTCCACACATCCCCTCTGCATGTTCGCTAGGCGCACAAACCCTGTGAAAAATTAAAGAGCAAAGTATGTTGGGATTAGTTAAAAACCCCAACAGGAAGGTGATTAGAACAGGAAGTTCTGCATATCATGTCAAGTCCTGACATGAAAAATCGGTATACAGGGCAAAAATATGCAGCATGAGGGGTACTCTTAGCAGATTTAGCAGATAAAAAAATTAACTATGAACCTGGAGAACCTGTTAAAGACTTGCAGTCACTTTAGATATTTCTTTGACAATCATCTAGCAATGTCCAAATAAAAATACAAATGGATTCACTAATCATTCTGCGAGCAGCCACCCTACAGTACTATGTGATGCCAGGTTTATGCCTGCAAGATGTCAGTGTCATCTGCTCAGTGTCAGGAGGAGAGGAGGAAAGCTGGCATGGTGTGCAGCACAGATGAGCATTTTGCTGAGGGGCCCAGTATGTTCAGTTCATGGCCAGGTTCTTTATCTTCTGTGGCCTCTACCTTCTAGCTGCAGTGTCGGCCAAGCTCCCACACATGGGGACCGGATGATGAGACACAATATTTGCATCTGATTTCATTCACTATGAATGTGACACCCCCTCCCTCCGCGTTTTTCAGAATTATGTTTACATTTACGCCTGACATTCACTTTCAATTGGAGACAATAGCATGCTAATTAAAACAAGAAGGTCGGCTGAACTTTGTTTGATTCGGGAGGCTTTTGAAAGCTGCGGTCGGATTACCTCAGTCCCATTCGCCCAAGAGCCTCTAAGGGATATCTCCTGAAATACTCAGCGCTGCAGTTGGAATCTTTTATCTTTTACTACTTTGCTATGATCCCCCAACTCTAGATTACTCCATGTCATAGGTGCTTGTGAATATCATTGCAAGGTGAGTGAAATCCTCTGTTCTGCAGGTGACACTGCTCTCCCCATATAGTGACCCTGCCCTTGTCACATGCGGTTCTGTCCTCAATAACATCAACGCATGAGTAGACAGGTCACTGCAACCAAAAGATCAGCAGACTTCTCTCCTGAAATGCTCTGTGCTGCTGGGGACCGTAGTCCTTCTAATACACAGCTTTCAGTCTGTCCCACACTACCTACGCCCGGCCCACTCCCCTTCTCTTATCATGGCCCTGCTCTTGATCCCCTGCTCGATCTCTTGCAGCTCTGATGTCACTAATATCGTTGATATCATGAATGGACAGCCCCCCATCCCTCACTTCTCCTGACATACTCTGTGCTGTTGTAGAAACCATCACCTCAAGTCATTTAACCATGAAAACTGCAGTTTTTGATTAGGACATTCTTTTGTCTCCATTTTAAATAAGCAAGCTATCTACAATCTCCGTGAAGGAGTTATGGGTCACATCATTAGTAGCAAATTGTCCCTTTAAATGACAGATAAATGTTCCTTATTATGAGCCATTACATCCCAGGAGGTGTCAGTCCTGGTGATAATGAAGACAAACGACTATGGAGATTCTGACCACATGGTAGTCCTCCGGAGTGCACACCAACTGAATCCTTCTTCATTTGCCGCACACTGGAATACAAACTATTGTTTTCTGTTATCAGTCATGCACAGGTGATTGTAACCTGGATCAGTAAAATGGCATGGGATCTGATAACGGATTATCAAGCATTCTTGATGATCATATGCTTAATGAAAAGGGTATACCAGTCACTTGGGTAATGATGCGTCAGAAAATCTTCCCCAAATCATCATTTATCAGATGGATTCTCTTTGCTAAATCTTTGGCTCCTAAAATTTAACTTACTATTTTAAGGTGAGTGTACAGGATAAAAAAAAAAATGTACGGTCCTCCTAAGGTCTTATGCCCATGAACGTAAGGGCTCAAATAGTAGTCCCCAGGGCATGGGTGCTGGCTGTGTGCACACTGTGGTGCGGATCCGGACCCATTAATTTGAATGGGTCTGCAATCCGCAAGATACAACAAAAGATAGGACATGTATTATCTTTTGTGGTGCAGAGGCAAGGACCCGAAAGCCCACGGAAGCGCTTCATAGTGTTTCCATGGGCTTCCGATCCGTGCCTCTGCTCCGCAAAAGATAGGTGAAGTCCTATCTTCGGTCAAATCAGTCAATTTTGTGGTCCGCAATACGGGCACGGAGCAGTTATGTTTGTGGGCATGGGCCTAAAACAGCAGTACACCGGTCCACAGGGTGTGCATGGCATCCTACCTCACCCCCACTTCCTTCAGTGGAGCTGAGCTGCGATACCATACACATCCCATGGACAGATGCGGCACTGTTTCTGGGAAAAAAAAGCAGTCGTGTGTGTCTAATCCTGTACAACTCCTTAAAGGGGTTGTCTGAGATTTTGATATTGATGGCCTATCCGCAGGATAGTTCATCAACAGGGATGGACGGGGAGCTTAAAGTGGCCCTGGAAAAAAAATTAAGAGGGCCCATGTTGTAGGCGAGTCCAAATTGGGGGAACATAAGTAGGCAGGGCCAGCAACACCGTAGTGAGGCACAAAATACTGCCCGAGCAGAATAAAATACCACAGTGCAGCACAATATAATGCTGCCCCCGCTGTATCTCCATCCTGAGGGCAACTGCGGCTGTCAGCCAGGTACATAAGTTCCTGATGCTTCTAGCATTGATTACTATCTACAGCATCAGATTGTGATGTATCCAGCCGGCGGCCGTAAGGAGGGATTGAGCAGCCCCTCTGGTATCGGCCGACCAGGAAATTTTCCTGTAGGGCTATGGCCAGTTCGACCCTGTTCATCAGTTTTTGATCGGGGGTTCCATCTCTCAGCACCCTCACTATTCAGATGTTTGAGGAAACTACAGTGCTCCAGAGAATGTTGCGGCCTCCTCACAGCTCACAGCTGGTATTGCAGGTCAGGCCTATTCTCTTGAATGGGACTGAGACACACCTAGACCATGTGACCAACAAATGTGACATCACTAGCGTAGGAAAAGGCCACAGTGGTTATTGGAGAGTCACGACTCTTCACACAGGTGACCAGCGGCAGCGAGTCAGACCCCCACCGATCAGACATTGATAACTTATTCAGAGAATAGTCCATCACTATCAAAATCTCAGACAACCCCTTTAACGTCTATAGATCTTTGGGGACAATTTTTTACCACTGCATTTTAGTCACTTTAAGCTAAATGACGACAAACATTTGTAATGCATTTTTCTCACTGGGACTCAAAGCGCAGAGATAGTTGTGTGGCTGGGGCGACTCCCTGAGAAGTCAGTGGCTGCCGTATAGGCGCTTGACCCCATTGGAATATTTTTGAAGTATGGGAGGAAACCCATTCAAACATGGGGAGAACACACAAACTTTATCGAGATGTTTCCCTGGTGGGATTCCAACCCAGGACCCCAGTACTGCAAGGCACCAATGTTAGGCTACTTTCACACTAGCGTTAATATTTTCCGGTATTGAGATCCATCATAGGTTCTTAATACCGGGGAAAAAAAACTTCAGTTTTGTCCCCATTCATTGTCAGTAACTGAGCAGAACGGAATGCACCAGAATGCATTTCATTCCGTTGGGTTGAGTTCTCGTACGGTTTGGGATGGAGAGCAAGACAGATCCGTCATGACCCACAATGCAAGTTAATGGGGGTAAATCCGTTTTATCTGACACAATAGAAAACTGATCCGTCTTGGCTATGTTAAAGATAAAACAACCGTCTCCTGTCGGATCCAGCAAAACACTAGTGTGAAAGTAGCCTTAACCACTTAACCACCTAAAAATCTTTTTCTTTTCAATTGCTAATAGTTTTTCCTCTACAGCTTTCACTTTCACTACATCTATAGAATATTTCTTTCTGTTTCACACAGAATCCATCAGGAAGTTTCTCTGAAGGCTCAATCAGCAGTCCTTATCTCTGAACTCCTGACAGCTCAAAATACTCATTTAAGCCACAATATTATCAGCTTGATAAGAATTTCTAATATGTATATATATATATATATATATATATTATAATTAGTGTTTATGAACTGTCAGGGAACTAGACATACGGAGACTTTCACACTAGCATTAAAGTTTTCCGGTATTGAGTTCCGTCACAGGAGCTCAATACCGGAAAAAAACGCTTCAGTTTTCTCCTAATGCATTCTGAATGGAAAGCAATCCGTTCAGTATGCCTCAGGATGTCTTCAGTTCAGTCCCTTTACAGTATTTAGCCGGAGAAAATACCGGAACACTTGCCGGAATGCCGGATCCGACATTAATTTCCATTGAAATGTATTATGGCCGGATCCGGTTTCCCGATCTGCACATGTGCAGACCTTTAAAATTGTGAAAAAAATAAATACCGGATCCAGATGCAACTGCAATCCAGAAATCCGTATGAAAACGGATTATAAAACTGCCTGCCGGAATCCAAAAGCGCAAGTGTGAAAGTAGCCTAAGGACTAGAGAACAAGCCATCAGTTCCCTGGTGGATTCAGAGAGCAATAGTCTGTAGATAAACTGAAAATGAAAGCTGAAGAGAAAGACCATTAAACTAATGAAAGGTATTTGGGAACATATTTATAATAAAGTAATATTTACCGGTAAGTATTTTCATTTTCTTAATTCCCTAAGAACCCCGTTAAATCCCAGAAAGGCCCATAAAACCTCTAACTATAATCGCTACAGGATTCCCAATGCAACTGTGAACAAAGCCTTAGTTGGTTTGGTAACATTGTGCAGGTTATGAAGTGGAAATCCCTGTGAGGCTCTAGATCTAGTATATGGAAAAAGCTAGGGGCCAACCGGAGCTGGGGAACCCCTATTCGATGGTACATGGACCCTTTTATTGTTACTTTCCATAAGTTCTGCATGAAAATTATTCACTAAATAAATACAAATAATCCTTTAGGCCTCATGCACACGACCGTTGTTTGATTCCGTGTCCGTTGCTCCGTTTTTCGTGATTTTCTGCGGACCCATTGGTTTTCAATGGGTCCGTGGAAACCTCGGCAAATGCACCGTTTGTCCTCCGCGTCCGTGGTCCGTGATTCCAGTCCGTCAAAAAAATATAACCTGTCCTATTCTTGTCCGTGAAAAACGGTTCACGGACCCATTCAAGTCAATGGGTCCGTGAAAAATGCGGATGGCCATCCGTGTGTCATCCGTGTTCCGTGTCCGTTTTTTTTGCGGATCCCTTGGCAGGCACTTGGGAAACATTGTGGAAACATTGTCAGTCTGTCTTTTGGTAAAATCTTTTGGGTCATGTCCGCAAAAAAAACGAAAGACACACGGAAACACAACGGAAGGCAAAAACGGACACGGATCACTGAACAACGGAACCCCTTTTTGCGGACAGCATAAAAAAACGGTCGTGTGCATGAGGCCTTACACTCTGAATATTAACATCCAGGAATTTTTAAAGGGTGGTTGCAGGTGTTTCTAAAGTTTTTTTTAAATAAATGCTATATATGCTCAGATTTAATAAAATAGATTATGCATTAATTTGCTTCCCAGAAGCAGATCTTTGGGACAGTGGCTACTTTAACCGTGCACTACTGGAGAACCTATATGACAGAATATGACTACCTACTGCATTTGTTTCAATAAACTTTATTTATAAACAGAACTCTTTTAATGTTATGGTTTCTCAGAAGTCTAATTCCTATTGGGGATTACATTTTTTAATCTTTTTTTTACTTGACGCACAGCTAAATAGTGTTATTGTCCAGCGGGGAGTGATTTGTTCATTCCATTATTATGTGATATCTATACGGGCTGTGGATGAGTCATTGGGAGGAGAACTTGCTTGAAACATCACACAACTATAGAAAAGAAAACAACGACGGTGTTTGGGATGGGGAGGGAGGAGGAACAGCACATGTCTACACGGCTGAGCTGTCAGGGGCCTTCCTCTTTGGGTCAGCCCACGCTGGGGTTCCACATTAGCTCAGAGGTGCAATGTACTCTGTCTCTGTTTTGGGGAAATGATTCATGCCCTGTGTATGGTCGACCTGCTGACTCACAATGAGAAGCAGGAGGTAATTCCACATTAAGGTTACAAGGCTCAGACACAAGTATTTTTCCCATTTTCCAGTAGATGCAAGGGAAAAAATATTGTGTGTGTAATATGTCTACTACAGTGATCACAGAGGATCAATGTAGTACATTGACCACTCCTAATACTGAAAAGGAGATTTCCATACTACAGTACTATCTTCCATGTACAAGAATATAAGCACTATAATACTGATCCTATGTACAAGAATATAAGCACTATAATACTGATCCTATGTACAAGAATATAACTACTATAATACTGATCCTATGTACAAGAATATAAGCACTATAATACTGATCCTATGTACAAGAATATAACTACTATAATACTGATCCTATGTACAAGAATATAACTACTATAGAAGGGCGGAGCCTGGCCAAGCTGCTGAATGGCCGCACACGCTTGAGCTCCTCCAGCAATCCGGCTCTTTTGCCCTAAAGGCCCCTTTCACACGGGCGAGTTTTCCGCGCGGGTGCAATGCGTGAGGTGAACGCATTGCACCCGCACTGAATCCGGACCCATTCATTTCTATGGGGCTGTGCACATGAGCGGTGATTTTCACGCATCACTTCTGCGTTGCGTGAAAATCGCAGCATGTTCTATATTCTGCGTTTTTCACGCAACGCAGGCCCCATAGAAGTGAATGGGGATGCGGGAAAATCGCAAGCATCCGCAACCAAGTGCGGATGCGTTGCGATTTTCCCGCATGGTTGCTTAGCAACGGACTCAATCTTTATTATTTCCCTTATAACATGGTTATAAGGGAAATAATAGCATTCTTAATAAAGAATGCATAGTAAAATGATGAGGAAGGGGTTAAAAATAATAAAGTTAACTTACCTTAGCCACTTGATCGCGTAGTCGCGATCTGTCCTCTCTTCCCTGCAGCATCGATGATCTAAAGGACCTGTGATGACGTCACATCACATGGCCCAATCACCTGCTCCATCACTATGGTGATGGAGCATGTGATTGGTCCATGTGACCATGTGACATCATCCAAGGTCCTAATCACTATCCTCAGGCTGTGGATAGTGCTTAGGACCTTGGATGATGTCACGTGGTCACATGGACCAATCACATGCTCCATCACCATAGTGATGGAGCAGGTGATTGGGCCATGTGATGCTGTGACATCATTACAGGTCCTTTACATCTTTCAAGCTAACGGAGAGGAGGCCGGGCTTCGCGATCAAATGGACCAGGTAAATTAAGATTAGTTTATTATTTTTAACCCATTCTGCACCGGGTTCAACATTAGGGAGATGGCCAAGGGTATTATTTTACATTATAACTATGTTATAATGTGAAATAATACCAGCGGGACAATTTCTGACCCAAACATGCACTTCTGTGAAGAAGTGCAGGTTCGGGTCTGGGTACCAAAAGTGCCGATTTTTCTCCCGCGCGTGCAAAACGCATGACAGCGCTTTGCACTCGCAGGGAAAAATCGCGGCAATTCCCGCAACGCACCCGCACTGTTTGACGGAGTGCACCCGCAACGCCCGTCTGAAAGAGGCCAAAATCTGCTAATAATCGGCATCATTATGGGGAAGACTAGCAAAGACAAGGTCAGAGGAGGTTCTGAGGCTACCCCCAACCGATCCAAACAACCTGAGATGGAGAAGTTCTTGCGAAAAACGCAGATTTCAGAGCGTACACTCAGGAGAGTGCTTGAATCGGTCCTGTCTCCTATTAAACAGGACCTCTCAGATATCAAGGACGATTTAAAGCATCTGGGCCACCGGGTCGTCTCCCTAGAGTCAGCCCAAGAGGCCATCATGTTATATGAAGGCAAGGCTGCAGAGGTCCTGGCGGCGCACAAAGCCCTAATAAACGAAGCATTCCTGAAATTGGAGGACCAGGAAAATCGCAGTCGCAGGCGCAACATCCGAATTAGGGGCCTACCTGAGTCGTTCGCAGCGGAGGCCTTGTCGTCGGTGGTGCGAGAAATCTTTACCAAACTCCTCGATCCTGATAGAGCAGCGGCCATTGTCATTGAGCGGATACACCGGGCGCTGCGCCCCAAGCCCAAGCCGCAAGAGTCACCGCGGGATGTGATCTGCGGCTTACTGAGCTACGTTGACACCTCTGCGCTGCGGCAGAAACAGCGAGAATTGGAGGCGTTGGAGTATGATAACTCGAAGATCCAGTTGTTCCAGGACCTTGCGCCATCGACGCTGGCCAAATGGCGCCTGCTGCGGCCTTTACTTGAAGTCCTACGGAAGACCTCGACTCCATTTCGCTGGCTCTATCCTTTTGGTCTGGCGATCCCTAGAAATGGTAAAATACTTACCGTACGATCCCCGCAAGATCTCAAGCAAGTCTGGGACATCTTGAACATACCCCCTTTAGATATCCCCTCGTGGATGCCGGCGGATCAAGATGGCCCTCTCCCCGCTCCTCCTGTGGCGCCCGCATGGCAAAAGTCACCGGTTGGTAAGCGAGACAGGCCTCGACGGAGCAGGATGGATAATGCCCTTACTTGACTTTCGGTGACAAGTAATTCTAGTTGGGCCTAAGATGTTTACCCGATGGCTTTGGTATGCCTTTAAGCGTTTGGACCACGCCGGCGGTTTTGCACTTTTCTTGTTTGGTTATGTTGGCTGGCCGTTTTTCGGGACTACCGTACTTTGTTACTTGCCATAGTGGGTCACCTCACCTGCCCGGCTCATGTCAACTGGGCCGTTTCATGTGCTGTAGTTTAATACTCTGTTCTATGTCTACATTATACAATATGTTTTATGTTTTCCCCCCGCATGGGGCAAAAGTCCGGCGGGCTGACTCTGCTGGATAACTGCAATTATGGTTGGGCGGCGCTCCACCCTTTAGGTGCGGGTCACAGGGAATGGTTCCCAGCCAAATGTTCACGTAGTGAAAAAGACAGTTCCTGGAAACCACTAGTGTTGCTTAGTAATTCATTTAATATTTATATTGCGGATTACCAGTTACAAGAGGTAGTGACGTTTTGGTATTAGCCTTCATCGGAACACTGGATATGCCGCAGAAAGATAACAGCAAAGTCTTGCAAGAATAGGCTCTGTGGCCATGTGGCGATGCTTCTAGGGCTAAAATGAGCCGCTGTTGCTGCCTTCTCTGCTGGATAACTGTTATGTTGGTCCTCTTTTCTTGGACCGTGTGGTGCCTCACTTGCCCCCTCACCTATCCGGCTTTACATCGGGTGGTGACAAGTGATGTACCGGATTCTATCCGACCTTGCCTGTTCATATCTGTTACCCGCCTTTCCTTCCCTCCCTTCCCTTCTACCCTCCTGTCTGCTCATGCATGTTCTTTTTTGCTAGATGTTTCCACGGCTCCATCTAATTGCCTTTTTTGTACTTACCTGATACCATGTCGTCCGTTGTGGTCACCTCCCTGAACGTGCACGGGTTGAACGAGCCATGCAAACGTTCCCAATTACTAGCGCTAATGTCCAGGGATAATGTCTTGGTGGCATTTTTTCAGGAGACCCATTTTAGATCTGGGAAGGTGCCCACTATTCCCCTTAAACGTTATTCCCAATGGTACCACAGTACCTCTTCGACAGCCAGTAAGGGGGTTAGTATTGCAATACACAAGGGCCTCCCCTTTACTCATTCGGCCGTGATGACTGACCCGGAGGGACGCTACTTGTTTATAAAGGGTGCTATAGGTGACACCCCTGTCACGTTTGCCAACCTGTATGCCCCCAATCGGGGACAAGTCCCATGGCTCGTTTGCACTCTTAACTCTTTGAAGTCTTTCGCGGAAGGTCTTCTGGTTCTGGGAGGCGATTTCAATGTGGCGTTGGAACCTGCACTTGACTCATCTGTTGGCAAGTCATCTGTCTCCTATAGGCTTCTGAGAAGACTGAAGGCCTCCCTGAGGAAACTTGGGTCCTGGACGTGTGGCGCACCTTGAACCCTAATGGTAGGGATTACACGTTTTATTCCCACGCCAAATTGTCCTTTCATAGTTTAGATTATCTTTTCATCTCTAGATCCTATATACATACCGTCTCTTCGGCCTGTATAGGCAATATCACCCTTTCCGATCATGCCCCTGTGCTTTTAACTTTCTCTCTGTCTGGCCCTTGCAAAAAAGAGAGGCTGTGGCGCTTGAATGACACCCTGATTTTGGATCCTCACGCTACTAAACTCAGGACTTCCATCTCTGACTTTTTCGCATTTAATGATGTACCTGACCCTTCTCCTTCCCCCTCCATTTTGTGGGAATCTCATAAAGTGGTACTGAGGGGAGAACTTATAGCCCTTGGGGCACATGTGAAGAGGCAGAGATCAAAAGCCCTAGATGATTTACTGGCCAGGATTGAATGCCTTGAGTCATCCCACAAGGAGTCTCAAGCACAACGAACTCTTACGGAATTGACTGAGGCCAGGTCCCAGTTGAGGAACTTGTTGAATGTCCAGTCTGCCAAACTGGTCTTACGCTCGCGGTTTAGAGCTTATGCCCATGGAGACAAGGGCAACAAACTGATGTCGGCTATTGCCAAAAAACAGTTTACTGATTCCTATGTCTCCTCTATTAAAGAGTCCAAGGGCCAATGGCATAAGTCCACTCCTGCAGTGGCAACTGTACAACTTACCGCCTCCAGATGGAGCATCTCCGCATACCCTCACAGAAGCTACAGACAAATTATTGCACTCCCTGGACCTCCCCTCTGTGCCCCTTGACAAGGTGCCCCTTTTACTTCGGCCTGTCACTGACTTAGAATTACGTAAGGTGCTCATGTCTATCCCCTCAGGCAAAAGCCCTGGCCCAGATGGGTTTTCCATCAGTTACTATAAAACCTTTCAGGACATCCTGATCCCCCGTTTTAGGAACATGTGCAATTCTCTTCTCACTGGTGGCTCCCTAGCTCCCCACTCCTTACTGGCTCATATCACTGTCATACATAAAGAAAATAAGGATTTCACTTGCTGCAGTAATTATAGGCCTATTTCTTTGCTCAACACAAGATTTTGGCTACCAGACTCCAGGAGGTGCTCCCCGATCTTATACATGGTGAGCAGGTGGGCTTTGTATGTGGCCGACAGGGGTCTGAGAATACAGTGAGGGCGTTACATCTTATCAACTGGGCCAGACGACTCTCGAAGCCTTTGGTGCTGGTGAGCACAGACGCAGAAAAGGCCTTCGACAGGGTCAGCTGGCATTATATGTCGCGGACCCTGTCGAAGTTTGGCATACCTGACCAGTTTATAACGGCCATCTACACTCTATATTCGGCCCTCTCGGCTATGGTCAAAGTCAATGGCACACTGTCCCCCCCCTTTAAGATCACTAATGGAACTCGACAGGGGTGCCCCCTTTCTCCGGCTCTGTTCGTGCTGGTTATGGAGACCCTTTTGTGTAAGATCAGGATTGACCCACAGATAAAAGGCCTACATGTTGGTTCCCGCACCCATGCAGCATTTGCGGACGACCTGTTAGTTCTCACTACTAGCCCCAAAGAAGCCCTGCCCAAATTATTGCTTATATTTGAGGACTATGGTTTTGTCTCGAATTTCAAAATTAACTATGGGAAGTCCATGGCGCTTAACATTTCCTGCCCCCACGCTACTATTAATGCCCTTAAGCAGACTACCCTGTTTTCCTGGGCCACCCATTCCATCTCGTTCCTAGGGACACATGTGTCTGCCAATGTTCAGGAACTATACTCTCTTAACTTTGCCCCTCTCCTCCAATCGGTCCGCACCCATCTACAGTCTTTGAAGCTCCCTTTTGTCTCGTGGGTGGGGAGGAAAAATTATTTAAAGACTTTCATTGTTCCCAAATTCCTATACCTCCTACAATCTCTCCCTATTTGGCTCTCCAACTCCTATTTTACTGAAGTGCGCCGGGTGTTCACCCGCTTCCTCTGGAATGGCAAGTCTCCTCGCATCGCTTATTCAGTCCTTACTAGGGATAAGCGGTTTGGTGGATTTGGGCTCCGCTCCGATTGGGCGCCGTTCAGCTTTGTAGGTGCATAGTTGCCCTCTCCCGCAATACTGACTCTCCCTGCTCCCACCTAGAGGCCACCTTACTTACCACACAGGAACGTCTCAGCCTATGGGGGCTCAAGAAATTCTCAGTCAACCATGCTTTTTCCTCTCCTATCTTGAAGGGTATGTTAGCAGAGTGGTCCAAAATGGTCCAGTCTCAGACGTTTCGCTTCCCTAACCCATGTATGCCACTTAGCCTTCTTCAGTGCCACATTCATCCCTCTATATCTAATCCCTCCAGGATTTGGTCTAGGCTTGCTGACGTTGCTCTGAAGGATGTCCTTCTCCCGGACGGCAAGCTAGATTTGGACTCTATATTACAACTTCCTGGGGTTCAAGGTGCGCCACTGTTTCATGTTGCGAATTTTAAAACAGATAGTAAACTTTGCACAAAGCCTTTCTCAAGCCCGGACTCACCCTCCTGGCTCGAGAAGAAATTGCTGGCCCCCAAACCCATTAGAAGGCCGCTGTCCTTGATGTATAAAGAAATACTCTCCTCCATGCCTCCGCATCTCCACTATATGACGTCTTGGGAACAAGAACTCTCCCTAACCTTCACGGAACCGGAAAGAGCTAGTATCCTTGCACATTCACACGGCTTTAACCGCTGTGTTAGAATTCAGGAAAATTCTTTTAAGCTTCTTACCAGATGGTACAAGACACCTGAGTTTCTGCACAAATTGAACCCGGAGATTCCGGAGGCATGTTGGCGCTGTGGCGTAGATTCTTGTACTCTTTTGCATATTTGGTGGAAGTGCCAGAAAATACGCCCCTTTTGGAACTTGATTGCTAACAAGATTGGTCAGATATGCTCTACTACCATTAGTCTAGATGCAAAGCTCATACTACTATAGTGCCCTAATGAAACCCTTACTCCTGCTAGAAATAGCCTTCCGACGATGTTACTTAAAGCAGCGAAATTGTTGATCCCATTTCTGTGGAAAAACGAGTCGCCACCTACGCTGCAAATGTGGACTGATAAGGTAGACCAGATCTATCGCTTTGAAGAGCTGTCAAACTGGGAAACATCTTCCCGACCATGATTCCTGAAGCTATGGTTGCTGTGGAAAGTTTATAGGAAATTTAACTGAACCGAAGAAGATTGTACCCTTCCCTTCACCCCACACTCCTCCCCTTATCACCTCTTTCCCCCCTGTTTTGTACCCCATTCCTGCACTGATTTGCTCCCTAGTGCACATAGCACCATACTATACCGGTGTACTTTATATCTATGCTGATTACTGCTCTATATATGGATTTCATTATGTACACGGCCATGCTTGGCGCACTGTGCTTATGCTTTTTCTCAATAAAAAGAAATTTGGTTAAGAATATAACTACTATAATACTGTTCCTATGTACAAGAATATAACTACTATAATACTGTCCCTATGTACAAGAATATAACTACTATAATACAGTCCTCAATGTGCAAGAATATATCTACTATAATACTGCGCCTATGTACAGAAATATAACTACTATAATACCGCCCCTATGTACAGGAATATAAGTACTATAATACTGCCTCCTATGTACAAGTATATATCTACTATAATACTAATTCCTATGTACAAGAATATAACTACTATAATATTGTCTCCTATCTACAAGAATATAACTACTATAATACTGCCCCTATGTACTATAATATAACTACTATAATACTGCCCCTGTGTACAAGAATATAACTACTATAACACTACCCCTATAAACAAGAATATAACTACTATAATACTGCCCCCTATGTACAAGAAAAATACCACTATAATGGTGCCCCCTATGTACAAGGGGCATGGAAGTAATGTGAATCACCAAGTAACAGCAGGAAAAAGCAGAATTCAGCCATCAGATTAAACACATGGTGTAACTTTATTTAATTTCCAAAGGATCCCAATAGAAAAACGGATGCACAGTGACACTACAGCTTGCTTGTGATGTATTTCGAGTGGAAACTCGACTCTTAGTTGTAGCCCTTGTGTGAAGGTACTAGGAGATCAGGTCCCAGATGCATGTAGGGGACAGGTTTTGGAGAGTCTTGTATGTCATAGCTAATGTTTTGTTTACCGGATTCCCTGGGCAATGGGGGGGCTAGTGAAGGCATTGGCAGAGAGGAGAACTTCATTCAGACTATATCATAGTTGCCAACTTTCCCGAATTTGCTGGTACTGTCCATGATTTTTAATACACAGTCCCAGCAAATTCGGACTGTCCTAGGCTGAAATTGGTGGGGCCAATGTTAACCCCACCAATAAGCAGGTAGTTCCGGTGAGAGTCAGGGCGTTCCCAGGACAGAGTTGAGATGCCCTGAATTTACCAACATTGGTAGGCATGCCATACCACACAGGATTTCAGGAAGCTTAGATATTATGGGGCCCTTACGTTAGAACTTTCCCTGTGCCCGCCTGAGATATTTTGGGAAAAATGTGGTTACCAGTGATTTTTGCGTTCTGACAAGGGGCAATACGTGACCTTTATGTCACAGGCATGTGCGAATTCCATCAAACAGCTCCACCTGTGCCAGCTTTCTAGACCTCAGAGAGTGCAATTCGGTTTTTACACTTTTTTAGGTGCAGAGGGGAATGATACTTTCTATGATCACTTTATTATTTTGTTAGACCGAAAAAACATCAGTCATCTGCATTGCTTTTCTTGCCAAAACCCTTTTGAATAATTCCTGCTGCTGATGACTGATTACACTTTGATCTTCTGTTCAATGCAGAAGTGAAGACGAGGAGACGAGCATAAACAGGACGCGGCAGTTACACAATGTTCAGGCTGGTCCCTGGCCACCATTGTGGGGAGCCCAGCAATGCTCCGGTGCTATTAACACTGTGTGGTGGGTGATTCACATGTAATCAGACGTCCATCCTCTGTCTGCAAGTCTGCACGGCTGAGAATGTGGCTGCAGGCAGGTAGCAGCACCAGAGACCCTGCCTGTCCTATGAGAAAAGCACACTCTGATGACCTGAGCTTGGGAACTCTGGAAGATCTGGGACACCTGCTTGTAAGGGGAGGCTAGCGGGTTCCCTTTTAAAAACAGATTGGGGCCCCTTTTTGCAACCATGGGGGGGGGGGGCATCATCCCTGGCAAATTCACAGCAACAGGCATAAATGATGTCAGAATTTTACTCCATTCACCCCAGGCACATGGACTGCCAGAGGATGCACCCAATTTATCAGCAGGCCTGCACCTCGTCATAAATGAAGGTCCATCCTCCAGCAGTGCAGAACGTCTGTAAAACGCCAGCCTTTGATAAATGACCCCCACTGACGTTCTTTTTCATCACTACAGTGCCACAGGCCCTTGATCTTTACGCACGCAGAGTGGCACAATAGGTCTGATGCTTGTCCAGTAGGCTACACTCATTAGGTGGTGCAAAACCTGAAAGTTGCAGAACTTACCTTGAAGCCAATTTTTGAGCAATCCTGTGTGATATCCTACAAACCTACTAAAAGGGGTTGTCACACGAAAAAATATTCTACAGTTTTCAAACCAGCACCTGGATCTGAATACTTTTGTAATTGCATGTAACTACAAATTTTGTATAGCCACTTAGTTATTCAATAAAATGTATCTGTATAGCGCCACCTGCTGCTTGTTATTTTTCTTATTTCTTTGACCTGCTCACTGAGAAGGCTGCACATGCTCAGTTTCATCTTTCATCCGCTCCTGAGCTGTGATAGGGAGAGCATGGACACGCCCCCTGAGCTGTAGCAGAGAAGGCACTCCCCTTAAGCTGAGTTGATATAAATCTAGCAGAGCAATGATGGGGAGATCTATGGACCCATGTGAGGTACAGGGCTGGTTCTAGCTTTGTTAGAAAGATTGTCATATACTATCTAATTTTCATTTTTTACATCATGGCATAACCCCCTTAAAGTAAGGTTGTGCCCAAGTGTCTCGCCCTATGATGCTACCCCGGTCACAGCCTGCCCCACTGAGGTGATTCTTACTTCATATGGATTTACCCTGAGCCTCCTTTGTTTCTCATGACCGGTATGACACTACTTTTCATGGAATTTACTCTGGGAGAATCGCTTTAACTAATACAGCCACACAGTGCTCAAATAATAATGCTCATAGAATAATGTCATGCAACAAAACAATAAAAAAAGTCACTGCCGATTTAATTCTGGCATTGTGTCCAAATTCTGCCAACATACAGCAATCACAGAATAAAATGTCAGAACAAAAGTGGAGACTGACACCTACACAGGCAGACCAGCTGCAGGAGAATGATCAGGGGTTTTACATGTTATTCATGGTCACTGTAATGGCCGTCATTAGTGTTGTCCCCCATCGCTTCTTGAGATCGCAGAAGTGGATGAATCAGGGAGGCCCTTTAAATTTTCGCTTTTGTCTCGAAGACAAGTTTATTCATCATTACGCCATAACTCTTACATAATATTTGAAGAGCAACAGTCTTGTGTCTGGGATGGGCTGCCGCAAGTCGTGCACAGGACCTCCCAAAACCATACATATTGAGTCATTGCGGAGTATCTCCAGTAAACCTGAACCACAGTGTAAACTGTGATATAACAATGATGTCATTTAGGCGGAGTGACCCTTTTTCTTTTATTTTGGAGCAGCGTGTTAAAGGGGTGTTCCACCTAATGTCCCTCTGAAACCCCCTTGCTAAGCTACTATCCTCTGTTATCCACCGTCCCCCACAGATTGTGATTTGTGGTTCCGGGTATAAAATGGGTGCCCTTACCGTACATAGTCAAAAAGTGAATGCTGAACTGAAAACACACGACACAACTAGAAATGGATAACATCATAAAATGGTTTGTGGGGGATATCAGTGCAGGTGGATGAGATACCCGGCACATCTAGAATCCCCTAGGTTCCGAGCCAAGGTCAGTGGACACCCCCCCATAATTCTTGCTGAATTCCTTGCTGGTTACTCAGAAGGTACCTCTCTTATTGTAATCAGTCTCCAAGGATTTGTTAGGCCTTTGGCACAGAACCAATGTCATAGCATCAGGAATTCAAACATTTTTTCTCTAACAGGAAAACGCACAATTAAAGTGTACAAATTGATAACAGAAAATCCTTCATTGTAGCGGCCGCTGAAAGATGAAAATCATCCATTTGGGATTAAGGTCTTTATTTCAATCAAAAAATTACAAAGGGATTCTTATAATCCAGAAGTGGCACGCCATCTACATATCACATAATGGGTATTTAAATCAGGACAATACTCACACTGCACCTCATCCGTAATACTACACAATCCTCACACTGCACCCTGTCCATAACACTACACAACCCTCACACTGCACCCTGTCCATAACACTACACAACCCTCACACTGCACCCTGTCCATAACACTACACAACCCTCATAATGCACCCTGTCCATAACCCTACACAACCCTCATAGTGCACCCTGTCCATAACACTACACAACCCTCATAGTGCACCCTGTCTATAACACTACACAATCCTCACGCTGCACCCTGTCCATAACACTACACAACCCTCATAGAGCACCATGTCCATAACACTACACAACCCTCATAGTGCACCCTGTCCATAACACTACACAACCCTCATAGTGCACCCTGTCTATAACCCTACACAACCCTCATAGTGCACCCTGTCCATAAAACCACACAACCCTCACACTGCACCCTGTCTATAACCCTGCACAACCCTCACACTGCACCCTGTCCATAACACTACACAACCCTCACACTGCACCCTGTCCATAATCCTACACAACCCTCATACTGCACCCTGTCCATAACACTACACAACCCTCACACTGCACCCTGTCCATAATACTACACAACCCTCACACTGCACCCTGTCCATAACACTACACAACCCTCACACTGCACCCTGTCCATAACACTACACAACCCTCATACTGCACCCTGTCCATAACACTACACAACCCTCATAGTGCACCCTGTCCATAACACTACACAACTCTCACACTGCACCCTGTCCATAACACTACACAACCCTCATACTGCACCCTGTCCATAACCCCCCAACCCTGTCGATAATACTATACAAACCTCACATTGCACCCCATCTATAATACTACACAAATCTCACACTGTTTAAATACTACATGTTCCTCACACTAAACCCTGCCCATAAAACTACACAACCCTCACAATGTACCCTGTACATTTTACTACCCAACTTTCACAATCCACCCTGTCCATTAATACTACATGACCCTCACACTGAACCCTGTTCATAATACTACCCAAGCCTCACACTGCACTCTGTTCATAAATACTACACAAAGCTCACATTGCACCCTGTTCATAAATACTACACAAAGCTCACATTGCACCCCGTCCATAACACTTCACAACTGTCACACTGCATTCTGCTCATAATACCAAACAACCTTCACACTGCACCTTTTCCATAATACTTCATGACCCTAACACTTAACTTTGTCCATAATACTACACAACCCTCACACTGCACCCTGTCCATAATACGACACAAGCTTCACACTGCATCCTGTCCACAATACTACGCAACCCTCACATTGCACCCTGCTTATAAAACTATAGACTGGACCTTGTCTATAATACCACATGACTTTTACACTGCACCCTGTCCATAATACTACACAACACAACCCTCACACTGCACCATCCATAATACTACACAAATCTCACACTGCACCCTGTCCATAATACTACACAACCCTCATAATGCACCCTGTCACCAATACTACACAACCCTCACATTGCACCCTGTCCATAATTCTACACAAAGCTCACAATGCACCGTGTCCATAATGCTGCACGACCATCGCACTGCACCCTGTCCACAATACTACACAACCCTCACACTGCACTCTGTTCATAATACGACACAAATCTCACACTACATCCTGTCCATAATACTACACAACCCTCATAATGCAACCTTCCCAATAATACTACACGACCTTAACACTGCACCCTGTCCATAATACTGCATTAGGGCTCATTCAGACGGCCGTATGCTGTCCGCAAAAATGCGGATCTGTTTTTTTGCGGATTAGATACTGTCCCATTCACTTCTATGGGGCCCTTTTCTTCCATTGCACGGCTCAGCAAAAAAAATGAAACATATCCAATACTTGTCAGTGAAAATCAGGACATGGCCCTAATGAAGTCTATGGATCAGCAAAAAAACGGAATGCAATCCGTTTTTTGTGGACATGCTGAACTGTCCACAGAAAAACTGGTCCGCATTTTTGCGGACAGCATTTGGCTGTCTGAATGAGCCCTTACAGTCACACTGCACCCTGTCCATAATACTGCATGACAGTCACACTGCACCCTGTCCACTATACATGACCCTCACACTGCACCCTGTACATAACGCTACACAAACCTCACACTGCACCCTGTCCATAATACTACACAACCCTCATAATGCATCCTGTCCACAATACTACATGATCCTCACACTGCACCCTGTATATAACACTACACAAATCTCACACTGCACCCTGTCCACAATAGTACATGATCCTCACACTGCACCCTGTACGTAACACTACACAAAGCTCATACTGCACCCTGTCCACAATACTACGCGACCCTCACACTGCACCCTGTCCACAATACTACGCGACCCTCACACTGCACCCTGTCCACATTACTACACAACCCTCACACTGCACCATGTCTATAATACTGCACGGCCCTCACACTGCACCCTGTCTATAATACTCCACAGATTTCACACTGCACCCTGTCCACAATACTACGCGACCCTCACACTGCACCCTGTCAATAATACTACACAACCCTCACACTGCACCCTGTCAATAATACTACACAACCCTCACACTGCACCCTGTCCACAATACTACACAACCCTCACACTGCACCATGTCTATAATACTGCACGGCCCTCACACTGCACCCTGTCTATAACACTCCACAGATTTCACACTGCACCCTGTCCACAATACTACACGACCCTCACACTGCACCCTGTCAATAATACTACACAACCCTCACGCTGCACCCTGTCAATAATACTACACAACCCTCACACTGCACCCTGTCAATAATACTACACAACCCTCACACTGCACCCTGTCTGCAATACTACATGACTCTTACACTGCACCCTGTCCATAATACTACACGACCCTCACACTGCACCCTGTCCATAATACTGCACAACAGTCACACTGCACCCTGTCCACAATACTACATGACCCTCATAATGCACACTGCACACTGTCCATAATACTACACAACCCTCACACTGCACCCTGTCCATAACACTACACGACCCTCACACTGCACCCTGTCAATAATACTACACAACCCTCACGCTGCACCCTGTCAATAATACTACACAACCCTCACACTGCACCCTGTCAATAATACTACACAACCCTCACACTGCACCCTGTCTGCAATACTACATGACTCTTACACTGCACCCTGTCCATAATACTACACGACCCTCACACTGCACCCTGTCCATAATACTGCACAACAGTCACACTGCACCCTGTCCACAATACTACATGACCCTCATGATGCACACTGCACACTGTCCATAATACTACACAACCCTCACACTGCACCCTCTCTGCAATACTACATGACTCTTACACTGCACCCTGTCCATAATACTACACGACTCTCACACTGCACCCTGTCCATAATACTGCACAACAGTCACACTGCACCCTGTCCACAATACTACACGACCCTCATAATGCACCCTGTCCATAATACTACACGACCCTCACACTGCACACTGCACACTGTCCATAATACTACACAAAACTCACACTGCACCCTGTCCATAACACTACACTGACCCCTGACGAAGCCGGAGGTTGCCGGCGATATGCGTGGGGCGTTCTGTTACTCAGCCGGGGTCCACACGCCAGCGGACACACAGGTTATGGCGCTTATAGATTGGCCTCACAGGGTCTTGTTGATACTCTAAGCCATTGTCATGCATGAAGAATTTTTGTATTATTTTGATTATTCTTGTATTATTTAGCTGGCCTTTACATGTTTAAGCCCATATTCAGGGTTATGTGTGGACTCTGTGAATGTGTCAGTTGATTTCACACTGACACTTTGGTCATATTGTATACAATTTTTAATGTGTTTGTATGTCTATGTTTTTTTGGTATAATAAATTCTAGTTTTATATAAACAATCTGGTGGATGTGCATGTTAATAGTGGTCATCTTGACTCTCTTGTGGTCGGGGTTTTGCAGACCCTCACACTGCACCCTATCCATAATACTGCACGACAGTAACACTGCACCCTGTCCACAATACTACATAACCCGCACACTGTACCGCAACTCTCCTGGCATCTCTGGGTGACTCATGGAAAACAGGGAGGCACCTGCAGGAGTTGAATCCCTCTCATGAAACCTAAGAGGCTGTGCTGCTCAGTGGCCAGGGCTGGTGAGATTCGGGTGCCGGTGAATTCTGGGGTGCTGGTGTTTCTTAGGTTTTGTGCCATGAATAAAGACATAAGTGCCCATGTATAGTCCATAATACTCTGCAGCCCTGGCGTTACTACAGTGCCAATTTTGCCTTGAATATGAGTAATGCCTCGAGTAATCTGACTTTTCGGTTGCTAGGGGTGTGCTGCCTAGCAACCCTATATAACATTCTGCTTAATTAATCCGATTCTCTAAAAACAGTTTTAGGTGGAGAACCTCTGTAAATGTAACCACTTCTGACAACAAGTATCCTCCAATCTATTCATACCCCACCACTGCACTATTAATCATACACAGAGGTCTTCGACCCAAATCAGTCATGTATCACACCCCTGCCCTCAATCTGACTTACTACTTTCTCTTTTTTGGTTCCTTTTTCCTAGGATCTACGAGATATGGTGGGAAATTTTTAGAAAATGTAATTAAAATTTCGTAACTCTCTCTGCCGCTGGGGAGTACGTAATGGTGGTATCCCACGCTGGGCTGAGCAAGGACATCTGACGTTTTCTCATTGTGTGGGAGGAAATGGGGTAAGGGGGGACGCCTAACAAAAGGGGAGAGAGGTCGTTCTCCAAAGATCCAAAAATAGCTCAAAGAACGGAAACGCATAGGGTTTCTCATATTTATACGTTCAGTTTCCTCACAATGTCCTTGTATGGAATACAGATTTCTGGAGTACTGTGTATGGCACATGGATATAATATGGATACATGGCACAGTATATGGCTTACAGATAGGCACAGCGATTACACAGTAGTTTAACCAACCACCCTATGAAAAAGCTAAAGTTTTGATATAGCCAAGAATAGCCATAACACAAAACCAGCTCTGCTACATATTTTAAAAATCATACTTGTCTTCTCTGCCAAATTGTTTAAAATAGAGTAGACTTCTTGGTCTCCAGGTGGAACTAAAAAGGCTGCAGGTTCCCACCGACTGCGGTGTCAGCTGTATAACTCTGTATGCCGTGAGCTCCCCCTAGTGGTGGGCGCAGACAAAAATTGTATCACTTTTATGTTATAGGGCCATTAAGGGAAGTCATATATTTGTTTGTGGGGGCGCTGAAGTTGGGGATGCACAGATCCCCCATAACAGTGTGTCATCCACAGATCCCCCATAACAGTGACTGAATGGGGACTCTCTGCTAGTAGTATTGCTTATTGTGGGCATTTTCCTAACTATGGGGTATTATTCTGGCACTGTTGTTTATGGGAAGACAAAAATTATGAAAAATCTCATAAATACCACAGACTGAGAAGAGGAATAATCATATCTTAAAGAGGACCTTTCATCAGGCTAAAAAATGTGTACTAAGTATGCTGACATGTAGAGCGGTGCCCAGGGATCTCCCTGCACTTACTATTATCCCTGGGCGCCGCTCCGTTCACCCAGTATAGGCTCCGGTATCTTCTGGGACTTGGTTATACTAGGAGGAGCCTAGTACACTTGGTAATAGTAGGCGTATCCCAGGCTGTAGTGCTGGCCAATCGTAGCGCTCAGCTCACAGCCTGGGAGAAAAAAAAACTCCCAGGATATGAGCTGTGCGCTGCGATTGGCCAGCGCTACAGCCTGGGATACGCCTACTATAACCAAGTGTACTAGGCTCCGCCTAGTATAACCAAGTCCCAGAAGATACCGGAGCCTATACTGGGTGAACGGAGTGGCGCCCAGGGATAATAGTAAGTGCAGGGAGATCCCTGGGCACCGCTCTACATTTCAGCACATTTAGTACACATTTTTTAGCCTGATGAAAGGTCCTCTTTAAGTGTTGCCAAACTGCATTTTCCGCCTTTGCTATCAATCTAGTGCAAATCCAGCTTTGAGCTGAACAGCAGAATCCAGCCTGGTTGCTATGAACACACCACCTAGCAACCCAAGAATGTATCAGGCAATATCTACCTAGCAACCAACCTCTCTCAGAATTGTTCTGACACTGCGAGGCTAGCAGACCTTCTCCTAGTCACTGTACCTTCAAATGCTACGAAAAACTGAAATGAACTTGAGGTATATGTGCCCCCACTCATTTTAAAGGAAATGGGGTCTGCCATGTTGGATTCTAACCAACAGAAGAGACGGCTCCACAATGAGTGAGGTCTATAGTATGCCTGCAGCAGGGCGGCTGTGTATGCGAACGATTTCCTATTTACAAAGATACCTTGTTGTTTCAAGGAAACGGGGAAAACATTAATAAGCGAAAAGAATTTGGGGGAGGGTGTGGGGGCGTCTGTTTTGTATTAAGACCCAGAGGACGCGCTGCCCCGAGCTACAAACATCACTAATGAATATTGGGGAGGGGGAAATCATTATTATAATCACAGGTTGTAATGGGATTGCCCTCTTAACCCTTACAGTCCCAGGGGGCCTCCAGCACCACATAGACTGAAGCTTAGCAGACACTGTAGGTAGTCACTCTGATGGCATTCATGGCCCCACTGGAATTAACCCTAACACTGCCGGATCAATTCTTACTTGATAGGAACTCGTGGCGTGCGCCAAACTCTGACAGTTTTGAAAAATCCCAAAAGAAAAGGATAATTTATTAACAGTGTGCAACATTTTTGCTATTAATGTATAAGCTGTCTGCTTCCAGGTCCGTACACTGTATATTTTCCGGCATTGCAGCTGCCTGAAACAGCTGATCAGTGGGGTGTCAGTTGTCACCCCCCGCTGATCTGATATTGATCCTGAGGATAGGTCATTAGTATCTGTAGTCTGGACAACCAAGGGGTTCTCCAGGCTATTTATAAAAAATGGTCTTTCTTCTAATGTGGGGAAGAAAGCTTGTTAGGTAAATACTTACCCATCCCTTGCTCTGTCATCCCCACTGAACTTACAAAAAGACGGGCTCTTCTGCCCGGGACCCGGCCAGATGTGTGCGCTTCTTTTCCTGTTCAGCTACATTCACCATTACATATATGGTTGGGAACGGCGGCAGAAGATGCCTACAGTCTGTGTGAGTGCAGTGGATATGGTGGCATCGGTGGAGCGAGGGAAGGTAAGTACTAACCTAACGATCTTTCATCCACAGGTTCGAAGAAAGGCCAGTTTTTATAAACAGCCTGGAGAACCCCTTTAATTATGACTCTTTAAAGCCACCATATAAAATATGAGGCACACAGCATTGCCGTATTATGGACCCGGTTAAATCTACGGGTGCTGCATTATTGATTTGAACATCATACAGCTGTAATACAACCAAAATCTGGCATTTCAAAATCATGACTAGAAAGTTACAGTATAAGGCCTCATGCACACGACCGTTGTTTGTTTCCACGTCCGTTACGTTTTTTTTTCATGGATAGGATGCTTCCCCATTCATTTCAATGGGTCCGTCAAAAAATGAGGATGGTCAACCATTTTTGTTCCGCATCCGTGGTCCGTGTTTACCTTCCGTCAAAAAAATAGAGCATGTCCTATTTTTTTCACGTTTGCGGACAAAGATAGGCATTATTACAATGGATCTTCCAAAAAAACGGATCCGTCAAAAAAAACGGTTCGTCATCCGTTTTTTTTGATGGACGCAAAATTTGCGGACGGAGCGGACGCGGAGGCAGGCAACGGTCGTGTGCATGTAGCCTAAGGGTCCATTCAGCGGAACGGAATTGCGGACCCATTAGTTTAAATGGGGACAGACGATATCCCAGCCGGGTCCGCAATTGCAGATCCGCACTTCCGGGTCCGCAATCGCGTTCCCGAAAAAAATAGAACATGTCCTATTCTTGTCCGCAATTGCGGACAAGAAAAGGCATTTTCTATGAGAGTGCCGGCGATGTGCGGTCCGCAAATTGCGGAACGCACATCACTGATGTCCGTGTTTTGCGGATCCGTGGATCCGCAAAACACACACAGACGTGTGAATGGACCCTAAGGCCGGAACTTTAATGGGTCCACAATCCGGGAGATACAGTGCGGAATGGAGGCACGGATCGGAAGCTCTGTAGTGGTTTCATGGGTTTTCTGTCCGTGCATCTGCACCGCACAAAAAGAGTGCATGCGGTCGGTGCCTGTGCATTGCGGACCGCATGAGTCCTAAGTATTACGCATTCATGCGGAAAATCCACAGATTAATACACTACCAGCTAAGTAGAGGAGCTTTTCAAAATCTCATGCATACAGTTCGGAAATTTTCTGAGCAGAAATTGAACTGCAGTGTTGATTTTCAAATCCACAGCATGTCAATTGTTTGTGCAGATTTTCAGCGCAGATTTCACCCTATGTAATGCAAAGGGCAAGATCTGGGGCAAATCTGTGTCAAAATTCATGACAAATTCCCCAAGTAGTGGTTTAGATATATTGTAGAAACACAGTAAAAACCACATGAAACTCTGTGCATGTAGCGTTAGAATACACAGAAAATCTGCAGATAGACAATTTGGTCCAACGTCGCACCAAAAACCGTGATAAATAGTGGAGATTTAGGCCTCATGCACACGGCCGTTGTTGTGGTCCGCGTCCGAGCCGCATATTTTGCGGCTCGGGCGTGGACCCATTCACTTCAATGGGGCCGCAAAAGATGCGGACAGCACTCCGTGTCCTGTCCGCGTCATTTGCTCCGTTTTGCGGACAAGAATAGGCATTTTTACAATGGGCCGCGTTACGTTCCGCAAATTGCGAAACGGAACGCGGAACAGCCTCCGTGTTTTGTGGATCCGCGGTTTGTGGTCCGCAAAACACCAACGGCCGTGTCCATGAGGCCTGATGTGCGGTTTTTATGGCATTTTTCTGATTAGATTAACATAGCAAGCTGTACATTTCTGGGGAGATTAGTATAGCAGGCCATACTGCCCTCCACAAATAATGGAAAATCCTAGTATACTCTCTGCGGTCACTAGAATGAATCGCTATATTCTCTAATTATTAATACTAATGTGCAGTGCTCCCTCTAGTGGTCAATAACAAAAAGTTTCAAATCTTCCAAGCCTTTCCACCTGATCGGTATCCAGAGGCCTTCCAGGACTGATTCAGATTAAGTTCATGTCCTGCCTCATTTAGATAAAGGAGATTTATCAAAAGTTGTGTAAAGGAAAACTAGCATTGTAGCCCATAGCAGCCAATCGGATGCCACCTTTCATTTTCCAAAGGAGCTCTGAAAGTGTTCATAAATCTGCCCCTTTGGTGTCTCCCCACCTTCTGGAATAGATAAAGCACGCTGCAGTACACTTGCTGGTCACTAGCAATAAAGACCTAATGAAGGAGGTGATGGATACTGTACTACCGTCCACGTCCACATACGAGCCCATTGTATATACCACGTTGCATTATGTTAAAGGGGTTGTCCCACGAGAAATATTCCGCAGTTTTCAAACCAGCATCTGGATCTGAATACTTTTGTAATTGCATGTAATTAAAGATTTAGTATAGTCAGTGAGTTACTCCATAAAATGTATCTGTATAGCGCCACCTACTGTTTGTTATTTTTATTATTTCTCTGTCCACCTCGCTGAGGTGGACGCACATGCTCAGTTCCATCCTTTAGCTGCCTGCTGAGCTGTCGTAGGGAGAAGGCTGTAGCCCTGAGCGGCCAGCTTGATATAAATTGAGCAGAGCAATTAGAGCAAAAAATGGGGAGACCTCTGGATCCATGCGAGGTACTAACTTGGTTAGAAAGAGATAGCCATGCACTATATGATGTCTGATTTTTATTTTTTATATTAATCATGGGATAACTCCTTTAATATCTGCTATTGTTATCTGTTATCAGCTATTAAAAGCTGGGCTGGACTGAATAGTTCAATAGAACCTGTTCACATTATCAGGATTGGCATTTTACCTTCAGGGAATCACTTTAGCTATGGTTGTGCTTCCTAGGACGCAGTGGACCTCAGCTCCAACAGTTACCTCTGCAGCTCCTAAAACTTTACGGCGCCATGCTTCTCACCCATGTCCCGTTCACATAGGTCATAGAAGATGAGCTACATGGCGCTGTGGGTTCATTACTGACACATAAATGCTACCTGCAGCCACCACTAGGGGGAGCATACATGCATGTGCAGTAAGCTCCCTCTAGTGGTGGCATCAGATAGAATTTTTATCATGCTTTGATAGCTATGCAGGGGATCTGGAGCTCTGTATCACAAAAATGGAGCTCTGAAAGGTATGGGGTTGTTCAGGATTAGAAAACATGGCTGCTTTCTTCCGTAAAACAGCACCACACCTGTCCATGTTTGGTATTGCAGTTCGGCTTCATTGAAGTGATTGGGGATGAGCTGCAATACTGCATGCGACCTGTGGACAGGTGTGGCTCTGTTTATAGAAGCAGTCAGCCATGTTTTCTACTACTGGACAACCCCTTTAAGAGTAGACATCCCTTTTAAGTGCCTTTACATTCCATTTTTTCGCTGCCTGCTCATCTCAGAGTTGAGACTTGTTCACATCTTTAATCCTGAGGAATGGACCTCGCTCTGCCCAGGCTGAGTGTTTATGTGCAGACAGCGGCAGGGAGCCAGCATCCCAGCCCTTGCCAAAGCTATTTCCCCTCTGGACTGTACACTGTGTGCCGAGCACCCGCCCTCAGTGTGACTTCCTCGCTCACCTCGGCTCTGGTGGGTGCAGATGTCATCCATTTCATCACACAGCTCAACACCTGGCTGCGCGCAGCTCCAGTAATGGTAACCCACCCACCCATGTTTCCAGGGCTAGTCTCACCGCTACCTCTTCTGTAATCTGATTTAAAGGGGTATTCACATCTTGTACAGCATTCACTAGGGTATGCCATCACTTTATAACCTTTGGGGGTCGGAATTCTTGGACGGCCACGATCCTGAAACTGAAATGGTTGTGCTCGTGTAGCACTGCGTCCTTGGCTGTCGCAGGATCTGCACTGTGGTGCCATTCAAGTAAATGGTTCCAGCTTGGTAAACCAGTGAAGGGCTTTAGGGCTCATGTACACGGCCATTACGTGCTTTGGGGACCGCAATATATGGGCAACATCTGTACGGATTTCGCAGATGGATCCAGACCCATTCAACTTGAATAGGTCTGTGATCCGTCCGCGCCGCAAAAAACAAAACAAAACATGTTCTATTTTTTTGCGGTGTGGAGGCATGAACACAAACCTCCATGCCTTTACATTTGTCAATTTTAACCCTTCCGTTTTTTTTTGCGGACCATGAAAACGGAAGGGTTAAAATTGACAAATTTAATAGGGTTTCCTAAAATGTTTTCAGTCCAGGGGTCCGCAAAAATGGATGACATACGAATGCATTTCCGTGTGCTATCCATTTTTCATGGACCCTTTGACTTTCTATGGGCCACGGACCGCAATTTGCGGCCAAGTATAGGACATGTTCTAAAATAAAAGGAACGGACACACGGAACGGACAGCACACGGATGACACTGAAAGGCATTCTGCAATTTTTGCGGACCCATAGAAATGAATAGGTCTGTGCACTGTCCGCAAAAATTGCGTAACGGACGCAGAATAAAAATACGGTAGTGTGAATGCTTCCTGAACGGAACGGAAAAACAAAAGGTATACGGATTACCTTCCTTTTTTTGCGGATCCATTGAAATGAATGGTTCCGTATAAGGAACGAAAAAAAAAAAAAAAACGGAACGGAAATGGAAAACACAAATGGTCGGGTGCATGAGCCCTTACTTTGTGTATTTCCCGAGACCGAACACTGCTCCTCTGCCCTGAACTCACAGCATCATGATGACAGAAGATACAGTGACTTCCCGCCACGGGTCTACTACTGTTTTGGACTCATTTTGGACATAATGCCATGAATACAGTACGGGAACTCACAGCACCATAAATCATTAAGGTCCAGAAAAGATGGCTGACACAGGAAGCTTGTTACCTGGACCAAATACACTTGTGTGAACCTGGCCTTTGTCAAATGCAGTCACTGACTGAATGGAGCTTACAATCTAATTTCCACAGTGAAAGCATAGGGGACGCTATAGTGTCAGATTCCTAGGGATGCAGTGATGGTGCTGCTCTCTGTGTGGACTCCAGCAACACTCCCCCATTATATAATTTACATACAATGAGATCATGAGATCGCTCTGGAGCTCGAACTCAAATATTTCAGCAACCAGATGAATAATGCCAAACCCACAGTGACTGGAAAATCGGGTTCATTGTGGAATTACAGACAATGAAGGATAAGTCATGTAAAGTATGTACACATGGGGGCAGATTTACTAATTCTGTAGATGCTGTGAATTTAGGATGTAATGTATTACCGTAATAAACAGAATAACAGAATAAAGTGGTCTTAAAAGGCAGAAAATGCTCAAAACCCCATATGCTGTTACGCATTTCTAACTGGGGGAGCAGATCCTGCACAATCCCTAGCAAAATGCATACAATGAAGGATGCCGGCAGCCGACCACATGTACCACAAAGACATCCTACACAGGATAGCCAAATGTGTGGATGTGATTGGCTATACAAAACAGAGATTTCCAAAAAATGCCGCACTACAATGGTAAATGCAATTGACAATATATGGCTAAACCCTCACAATGATACTCAAATGAGACTTTCGCCAATATATTCTTATATCAAGAACATACCGGAGCCTGGGCACCTCGTCAAGGTATCTCAAAGTGGCACGGGACCTATCGCTAACCTACCTGTGCCGTATGGACAATTACAGGGGCTGTATGGGCAATTACAGCGGCCTGCGTCACATGAGTCAGCGATAAGTGGGACTCACAGCCTCCTCCCTCCTCCCATTGTATGTATGATTTCACGCTGGAGGTAACTGGAAGTTGTTCGCTGTGTGTCGGACCTTATGCCCCTGTAATTGCCCATACGGCACAGGTAGGTTAGCGATAGGTCCCGTGCCACTTTTAGATACCTTGACAGGGTGCGCGGGCTCTGGTATGTATCTTGATATAAGAATATATTGGCGAAAGTCTCATTTTAATATTAGTGTGAGGGTTTAGCCATATATTGTCAATTGCATTTACCATTGTAGTGCACTATTTTTTGTAAAACTATGTAATATATTAATATGCTCTTTTTTCAGTGTCTGCTTGATTTTAAGCTTGTGGGGTGTTTTTTGTGTTTTTTTAAATCTAATTTACAAATTGTTGCACGTCAATTTTTCGAATTTTTTTGCACAAAACACCTATGGATTTCTCAGTCTGAAGTCTAGTTATAGTCATTAAACCAGGGGACTGGAGTACGCTTGTGGATTCTTGTACGAAAAAACTGCAGTGTAATATAATATCAGAAAAGTGCATGAGATTGGACGGGTTTAATGCACACTTTGCTTTTTCGTTCCATGCAGAAATTGACCTGCTGTGTGGATTTTAAAGAGGACCTTTCACCACCCCTGACATGTCTGTTTTAATAGCTTCATGCATTCCCCATGTAATAATAATTCTGGAGCCTCTATTCTTATGACTCTATGCTGTGCCATTCCTTTATTATTTCTTCTAGAAGTTATGAATGAATTGCTAGCAGTCTGCAGTAACGGTACAGAGGGGTGTAACCAGTTGTGGGGGTGTACCTGCACAGTCTCACTTTATCCAATCAGTGCTGACATTTTCAGACGGTGCAGGGACACACCCCCAACTTGTTACCTCCCCTCTGTTTCCTTACTGCAGACTGCTAGCAATCATTCATAACTCCTAGTAGAAATAATAAAGGAACGGCACAACATACAGATATAGTGAATAGAGGCTCCAGAAGTGTTATTACATAGAGAATGCCTTAAGCTAGTAAAACAGACATGTCAGGAGCGGTGAAAGGTCCTCGTTTAAAATCCACAGCATGTCAACTCTTTGTGCGGACTTCACCATTTTCAATGCAAGGGTGAAATCCACACAAAAACTACAAATAGCATGCGGTTTTGGCCACATGCACACGGTTGTTGCTTGGTCGTTTCATCCCTGCGGATTCTGCAAATGGATCCAGACATCAGTAATCCGTCTGCACCGCAAAAAAGTAGTGCATGCACGGACAGAAAACCCATGGAAGTACTACGAAGCTTACGATCGGTGCCTCTGTTCCGCACCGGACCTTCCGGATTGCGGACCCATTCAAACTATTTGCGGGCCACAATATGGGTCTGGCTGGCACACGGTTGTGTGCATGAGGCCTTTTGGTGTAGATTTGGTGTGGAAGCGCACAGAAGTCTGCAGGGAAATTGATGCAGAATTTCTGAGGCCAGCCAGCACCCATGAGCAGGTAGCCCAAGGGTACGTTGGCAACCGCAGCAGCGGATCCGCACGCGATAAGGTTTATGTCAGGATCTGTTCTGGAAAAAACGATGGTTTGGCACACAAGTTCAATCATTTTTTTCTGCGATTGCATTCAGCCTGTGCATTTTTTCTGTCCAGATTGAATATGTTTTTTATGTACATTAAGAAAAAACAACTGAAAAATAACAATCAGTGAAAATTGTATGCAGATTCCTTCCGTTTTCACACAAGCCCCATTCACTTACCCTCAGTTCACACTTGCGCGTTTTACAGTGCGTTCCTACGCACTGTAAAACGCTCAACAGGAGAAAACTCATGTTTCCCTATGGGCATGGTTCTCACCTGAGCGTTTTACAGCGCGTTTGAACGAGCTGTAAAACGCCCTACGCTCAAAGAAGTTCTTGAGCTTCTTTGGGGCGTTTTGTCGCGCGTTTGCACCCATAGACTTCAATGGGAACGCGCGTTTAACACGTGTTTAAGTGTAGATATGCCTTTTTCAATTGGTCTCCAGAGTCACGAACACGCGTATGACGCGCGTTTCCTATTTGCAAAAACGTGCTGTAATACGCGCAACAAAAATGCACGTAAAATGCGCGTCTCAGAAACGCTCAGGTGTGAACCCAGGGTTATATTGAGTCAGAGCTGCGTTAAAAAACGCACTGTATAGAACATGATGCGGTTTTTCGCAAAGATGATGCGTGAATAAAGGTTCAGGATTCAATCTGGTTACAATGCGTTTAATACACGCATCGCGTCCGGATGGAAAACTCGCTTGTGTGAAAGGCCTTAGAGGGGCTGTCTAGACCTGCACCAGATTTATTATAGGGGCTCAAGCTGGATGATAAATGTGGTGCAGGGATAACCAACTTAGTTGCCCCTAGCAGCCAATCAGATTCCATCTTCAATTTTCCAAAGCAGCTCAGAAAATGAAAGGTGGAATCTGATTGGTGCTATGGGCAATTAGCTGGTTTTCCTTACACAAGTTTTGATAAATCTACCCACTTTTCTCTGACTCTTATATCAATTATGGATTGGCTTACTTTTAGACAGAATTTTACATCAGAATTGTGCACAATTTTGTACCAAAAGTCGCATTTAGGGCACATCAAATTGCCATGGCATGGCAATTTGATGTGCCCCTAAAATGCGACTTTTTGGTACAAAATTGTGCCACAATTCTGATGTAAAATTCTGTCTAAAAGTAAGCCAATCCATAATTGATATAAGAGTCAGAGAAAAGTGGGATAGATTTATCAAAACTTGTGTAAAGGAAAACCAGCTTAATTGCCCATAGCAACCAATCAGATTCCACCTTTCATTTTTCTGAGCTGCTTTGGAAAATTGAAGATGGAATCTGATTGGTTGCTAGGGGCAACTAAGCTAGTTTATCCCTGCACCACATTTATCATCCAGCTTGAGCCCCTATAATAAATCTGGTGCAGGTCTAGACAGCCCCTCTAAGGCCTTTCACACAAGCGAGTTTTCCATCCGGACGCGATGCGTGTATTAAACGCATTGTAACCAGATTGAATCCTGAACCTTTATTCACGCATCATCTTTGCGAAAAACCGCATCATGTTCTATACAGTGCGTTTTTTAACGCAGCTCTGACTCAATATAACCCTGGGTTCACACCTGAGCGTTTCTGAGACGCGCATTTTACGTGCATTTTTGTTGCGCGTATTACAGCACGTTTTTGCAAATAGGAAACGCGCGTCATACGCGTGTTCGTGACTCTGGAGACCAATTGAAAAAGGCATATCTACACTTAAACACGTGTTAAACGCGCGTTCCCATTGAAGTCTATGGGTGCAAACGCGCTATGACAAACGCCCCAAAGAAGCTCAAGAACTTCTTTGAGCGTGAGGGCGCTTTACAGCTCGTTCAAACGCGCTGTAAAACGCTCAGGTGAGAACCATGCCCATAGGGAAACATGAGTTTTCTCCTGTTGAGCGTTTTACAGCGCGTAGGAATCCCATCCGTATTTTTTACAGATCTGTGTTTTGCGGACAGCAAAATACATACGGTCGTGTGCATGAGCCCTAACACAGTACCAGCAAAGTTAATGAGATCTTCCAAATCTCATGTACTCAATGAGGGGCATTTATCAAAGTTGCCCTGTGCTGCCGGAGGATACGCCTAATTTATGGTGAGGCACAGGCCTCCTCATATATTAGGCGCCTCTTCTGGCAGTCTGTGTGCCTGGAGTGAAATCTATTCCAGCCCCTGACTGGAGTAGATTTCCAACATCATTACGTAATTGTTAGTGAATTTGCAGGGGCCGATGGTCCGGACCCCACCACATCTCTGCCACTCCCCAGTGGCAAGGACGGAGTAAAGTTTTGTCGCACAGGAGTTTAAAAAGTTGCAAAAAGGGGCATTACGACTTTTTCTGATGCCAAACTGGTGTTAGTAAATGGCCCCCAATATGTTTCTTTTACACGTGGAAAATGACCTGCAGTGCAGATTTTGAAATCCACAGCATGTTGGTCGTTGTGCGGATTTTCAGTGTCATGCAGCGGGTGAGAGCTGGGGCAAGTCCGAAATGTAGTGAATTTCGTACAAAAATCCTTGTGGAAAAACTGCGGTGCTGTGTGCATGTAGCCTTATACTATCATAGTACATGGTAAAAGGTTCATTGACAAACTCAGTGCAACTACATTATTGTACAAGCATATACGGCTAAGTCGTCATGCACACGACCGTATGTGTTTTGTGGTCCGCAAACCGTGGATCCACAAAACACGGAAGCTGCTCCACGTTCCGTTACACAATTTGCGAAACGGAACGCGGCCCATTGTAGAAATGTCTATTCTTGTCCGCAAAACGGACAAGAATAGAACATGCTCTATTTTCTTTGCGGGGCCACGGAACGGAGCAACGGATGCAGACAGCACACGGAGTGCTGTCCGCATCTTTTGCGGCCCCAATGAAGCGAATGGGTCTGCGCCCGAGCCGCAAAATATGCTCGGACGCGGACCAAAACAACGGCCGTGTGAATGAGGCTTAAGTGTATGTCCACATAGCGCGGTTGTGTCCTGCTTGTGACGCAGCCATGCTGCGGTCGACCATTGTGCGGCTAATTCAACTAATGAGGCCGCACTATTTAGTCAGTCTGCATTGTTAATGACCGCGCGACACCTTCAAAATCGTGGCCATTAACAATACAGCCCGACTAAACAGTGCGGTCTCATTAGTTTAATTAGGGCTTGCTTTGGCCTGTACGGCCACAGGTTACCTGAATGCAACACGGTGACCGTGTTGTGTGGTCGTACCCTTTGCTAACTCTTTCAGCTGGCATCAATTGTACGCTGAACACTAAAAACACTCACCGAGGTTCTAATAGGTTAACTACGCAGTGGGGGTCATTTATCAAAAGTGGTGCAAAGGAAAATAGGGTACTTTCACACTAGCGTTATTCTTTTCCGGCATAGAGTTTAGTCATAGGGGCTCTATACCGGAAAAGAACTGATCAGGCATATCCCCGTGCATTCTGAACGGAGAGAAAGGGTCCTTTCACACTGGCGTTTTTCTTTTCCGGCATAGAGTTCCGTCCTCGGCGCTCTATGCCGGACAAATCCTGATCAGGATCATCCCCATGCATTCTGAATGGAGAGAAATCCGTTCAGGATGCATCAGGATGTCTTCAGTTCAGGACCGGAACGTTTTTTGGACGCAGCAAATTCCGCAGCATGCTGCGCTTTTTGCTCTGTCCAAAAATCCGGAACACTTGCCGCAAGGCCGGATCCGGAATTAATGCCCATTGAAAGGCATTAATCCGGATCCGGCCTTAAGCTAAACGTCGTTTCGGCGCATCGCCGGATCCGACATTTAGCTTTTCTCAATGGTTACCATGGCAGCCAGGACGCTAAAGTCCTGGTTGCCATGGTAAAGTGTAGTGGGGAGCGGGGAGCAGTATACTTACCATCCGTGCGGCTCCGGGCGCTCCAGAGTGACGTCAGGGCGCCCTACACGCATGAATCACGTGATCGCATGGATCACGTGATCCATGCGCATAGGGCGCTCTGACGTCATTCTGGAGCGCCCCGGGAGCCGCACGGACTGTAAGTATACCGCTCCCCCGCTCCACACTACTACTATGGCAACCAGGACTTTAATAGCGTCCTGGCTGCCATAGTAACCTGAAAGCATTTCGAAGACTGATCAGGATTCTGATCAGTCTTCTAATGCTTTCAGGCGACTTGCGTTCTGACGGATCCGGCGGGACGGAAGTGCCTGCCGGATCCTCAGAACGCAAGTGTGAAAGAGGCCAAATCAGGATGTCTTCAGTTCAGTCTTTTTGACATTTCAGGATGGAGATAATACCGCAGCATGCTGCGGTTTTATCATCGTCCAAAATTCCAGAACACTTGCCGGAATGCCGGATCCGACATTTTTACCCATTGAAATGTATTAGGCCCGGATCCAGCATTCAAAATACCGCAAATCTGGATCCGTCCCTCTGATGCGCAGACCGGTAAAAATGTGAAAAAAATATATAACGGATCCATCTCTCCGCATGACAAGTGGAGAGACAGATCCGTTCTGTAGCCGGATCCGCCTTCAAATGCTTTCCGTCTGCATGCAGACTGCCGGATCCGGCAGGCAGTTCCGGCGACAGAACTGCTTGCCGGATCACTCTACCGCAAGTGTGAAAGTACCCTTAGTTGCCCATAGCAACCAATCAGATTGAGCCTTTTATTTTCCAAAGGGCTTCTAAAAATTAAAGGTGGAATCTGATTGGTTGCTATGGGCAACCAAGCCAGTTTTCCTCTGCACCACTTTTGATAAATGACCCCCATTAAATAGCGCTGTGGAGAGTGCGGGTCCTATTTAGAAATTTTTCTTTTATAGCTCTATATAGTTTCATACAGACTACAAAATTTATTATATATATCTATATTTATATAGTTGTGTGATCGGACAAACCCAGCCTGCTACATCCCCAATGATCAATAGTAAAGTACCTTGGGATGGATCTCTACGTCACATATTCACATATACAGGTGAAGCAGAGCTTATTGAGCTCTTTAAGCCTCATGCACACTACCACATGTATTTTGTGGTCCGCAAAAAACGGATCCGAGAAAAAATACGGATGACATCCGTGTGCATTCCGTATTTTGCTGAACAGAACAGCTGGCCCCTAATAGAACAGTCCTATCCTTGTCCGTTATGCAGACAATAAAAGGATATGTTCTATTCTCCTGCGGAACGGACATACGAAAACGGTATGCACACGGAGTAACTTCCGTTTTTTTGCAGACCCATTTAAATGAATAGTTCCGCATGCGGTCCGCAAAAAAACAAAAAACGGAACGGACATGCAAGGTTCACCTGCAGTCTTATTTAAAAAAAAAATTGTGCCCAATGACAATATCAGCAGCCCTACACTCATAGTAAGGAATAACGCGGTAATATTTTGCAGGTGGAGCCGCTCCGTGCTTTGGCGCAGATCCCACGCCTGGCAGAAAGACTGTTGTTTTGAACTTGAGATCCTCTGCTTTAGTAATCACACATCCCTTAAGAGTCCCCCATCCAGACAGAGGTGCAAGAACATTCCCTTATCCCCTACAAGGAAACATAAGAGGGACTGAGCGAGGCCTCGCCCCCCGCAGCCTGGACTGCTCTCAGGGATAGTGCCATTGGCTCGGGGATGCAGGGGCAGGGCAGAGGAGGGGACAGCAGGCACACACACTGTTACATATAAACCTGCAGTCACCAGGCGGGCAGCTCAGTGGTACCAGGTTATAGCTGTGACTGACTCCTGCCATCCTTGTGCTGTGGACCCTGCCTGCTGCACCATGTCTGTCATTCCAAATCTCATGCTCTTGACACTTTCCCTCGTTGTTGGGGACTTCTTTTACTCAGTGGACGGCTGCACGTGTGCCCCCAGCCACCCCCAGGATGCCTTCTGCAACTCTGACATAGGTAAGTGCCATACGTTTATTACTGCTGATACCTGGAGATGGATGAATGGAGTCTATGGGCACTACACATGGATGAGGAGCCAAATTAAGCTCAATGCCAGGTTGATACCAGTAAGGCACTGCTTTTTTTTAGGACTCAATAGAACTGTTTCAAATTGGGGCGTCACTTTCATACGGTCTATATGTAATGCATAGCTTGGAAGTTTGTGAAGTTTTTACGTAGCTTTTCCCCGTTTTCTGTACGGTTGAATGTCAGCTAGTGTTCTCTGTTATCAGCCACTTCAGACTAGGGTAGCTGTGAGTTTAAAAAGTTTAAAAAAAAAACATCACTACTATAAGTCACGTATCTCCAGAGCGTGGCAGGTATCAGCCGCTCCTCTTATAGCGTTCCTGCATTATTAGAAGCTGCTGGTATTAGGGGCAGTGGCCCTTTAATAGCATATAGTAGGATGCCATGGAAGAGAGATGCTTTACCCGCTGCCTGGGGTATGGCGACTCTATGTGGGTGTTTGGGAACTTGTCTCCAGACTCCAGCACTCTTGCACTGGGGCGTATTCTCTATATCATCCAAGTATAGCAGAGCTCAGTTTGTCATCTCTTAAGGCTGTAGTGTAATGATGTAGCGGACTTACCTACAACACACCTCACAAATTCAACTCTGCTGCATTTGTCAAGCTCGACCCGCCTCCATCCGACAAAGTCCAACTTTACTGCAAATTTAACAGTGCGCCATCTGACAAACTCAACTCAGCTATAAGGTATTTTGGCAATATACTGTGCCCTTAATAAGTACATCTAGTGAATATAAAGGTGGAGGAAGTGGGGATAATTCCGGTTTGCACACCTTAGCTGCAGGCCTAGCTGGAGAACTACAGGTTCCAGCACATCTTGCAGTCTGCATGCCACCAAAGGGAGCTCCACAGGTTACCTATGGATCTCTATGATACATTTTTGTCAGTTTGGTAAAACTGGAGCTGCCGTCAAGCTGTCCCAGACCCCTGAATGGCCATAGCCGTCATGACCTGTGTAAATGCGGAACATCCCGCAACAAAAAATCCAAGTGCACCCCATCATTTGTCTGTGGTGCCATGCAGGAGCGAAGGGTTAATGAAAGAAGTTTCCTGCTCTGTAATCACACAGCACTTCCTCAAGGCTTTGCCTGTGGTTTCTTCAAAAACCTCTATTAACGCCAAGTGCTGGGTGTACGGCAGAAGCGAGACTGTGATGTCATCAGCCTCGGGCTCTGCAGGGCGCGCTATCACTTTAAGGGGCTCACTCTTACGTGCCCTTTTCTCTCTTTTTAATAGGGGATAGCATTCATCAGTAGAATTTTTCAGTGACTTCTGCACGGGATGGATGCCCACCGATATTGATGGGCACTGTGATTTACCAGCATGTGGTGACAAGTCCTATAGCACACATGTCGTGCTTAAAGGGGTTCTCCGGGTTTTATACGGAGGGTTCCCCTACTAGTACTAATTCTAAAAAGCTTCCCTGCAAATAGAGGGCTGGACCCCTCTAAGCTAAGGACTGCATGCCAACCAATGGGATGTTCTCCTTAAGGCCACCTACACATGTTGGCGAATACGTGCGCTTTTTCTGTGCGGATTTCCGTGTGGAAAAAAACGTAGCGTGGTACAGTACCAGCAAAGTGTCTGAGATGACACAAATCTCATGTACACTTTGCTGATTTTTTCTGCGCAGAAATTAACCTGCCACATGGATTTCTAAATCCGCGGCAAGTCAATTATGCTTGCGGTTTTAGCTGTAGCTTTCACCCTTTTCCAATAAAGGGTGAGACCTGCGGCAAAAACCGCATCAAATCTGCACCAAAAACTGCTGTTAGGAATTACGGATTTTGGTGCGGATATGTTGCAGAAACGCACATAAATCTGCATGGAAACTCGTGCGGATCTCATGTGTGTTCCCCTGCAGCGTAAGGGCTCATACGCATGACCGTGTTTTGGTTCCGCATCCGAGCCGCATTTTTTGCGGCTCGGCTGCGACCCTTTCACTTCAATAGGGCCGCAAAAGATGCGGACAGCACTCCGTGTGCTATCTGCATCCGTTGCTCCATTCCGTGGCCCTGCGAAAATTATTTTTTGCATACAAGAATAGGCATTTCTATAAAGGGCCGTCCGTTCCGCAAATTGCGGAAGGCACATGGGCGGAATCCGTGTTTTGCAGTTCCGCAATTTGCAGACCGCAAATCACGGCACGTTTGTGTGAACAAGCCCTAGTACAGTACCAGCAAAGTGTATGAGATTAGGCAAACCTCATGTACATTTTGCTTTTTTCTTAGGTGTGGAATTGCTGTGCGGATTTTGAAATGTCAACTGTGATCTGCGGAAAATCTGCATCAGATCTGCAGCAAAAAAAACGCATAAAAAATGTGCCCAAACTGCAATAAGTAGTGTGGATTTATGTGGGTTTTTTTTAATGCACTTTTGGCGCAGATTTCTTGATCACTAATCTGCACTGTGTGCAGGCCTCCTAATAATCAGTGGGTATGTTCACAATATAAAAGTCTGCCACGAATTCCACGGCAGAAACGGCCGTGGTTTCTGCTGTGGTTTTTCACTTTGAAATGCTGTAGTCCCACTCTCGGTTTAGCACCACTGAATGGAGCTACACCGCGAGCAGACTCCTGCCGCGGTCTGAAAAACCGCACATAATAAATCCTCAGCTACATGAAAACAATGGGGGGTGGTTTCAGCACGGATACCGCGTGGTTTCAGCGCAGAATCTGGGCTGAAATCCATTACAAAAACTTGCTGTGTAAACATACCATAAGGGGATTTTTACACTGTATCTGCGGAATTTTATTGAGGACAGCCATGCCGAAATTTCAACAAAAAGGTGCATTCTTTGTGCCACCTCCCTTTCATTTCAATGGGAGGCACCGCTGAAGATCGCAGCATGACGGTATAAAGCGGTGGCAGCGCTGAGAACAGACATGTCCCTTCTCAGCGCAGCCGTGACTTTAAGCTGCTGTTCCGTCATCCTCGGTGCTGCTTCTCATTGAAATGAATGGTAGGCAGAAACCAGCAAGAAAACCACGTGGCCGCTGGCAAAATCAAATTGACGGTGTCTACGCCAAAATTCCACTGAAAAAAACGCAGTGTGAACATCCTCTAGGGCAGGGATGCCCAACCTGCGGCCCTCCAGCTGTTGCAAAACTACAACTCCCAGCATGCCCAGACAGCCTACAGCTATGAGCCTACAGCAAGGCATGGTGGGAGTTGTAGTTTTACAACATCTGGAGGGCCGCAGGTTGGGCATCCCTGCTCTAGGGGTTTCTAAAGGCAGCTTGGGCGATCACATAGAAAGCTTCGCAGGGTATTGTCTCAGGGGCGCTACAGGTGCCTCCACGCCAGAGACAAGTGCTGGACACGGGGGCTATTCTACTTTGTAATGAAGTTCCTATAATAAACATTAATTGGGGTCATTTATCAAACCGGTGTAAAGTGGAACTGGCTTAGTTGCCCATAGCAACCAATCCAATTTCACCTTTCATTTTCCAAAGGCGCTGTGAAAAATGAAAGGTGGAATCTGATTGGCTGCTATGGGCTACTAAGCCAGTTCTACTTTACACCAGTTTGAAAAATGACCCCCATATATTATAGATACCGGGAGTTTACGCCGGTCTCAGTTTTCCGCTCTTCCGTTGATACGTCTAATTTATGACACGTCCCTGCCCTTGTCACGCCCAACTGGTGGACACAGAGCAAAACTGGCCGTGCGATAAAATATTGTTGCACGGCCGGACAGAAAAGCGGACTTGCGACTCTTTTTATGTCTAAAACCGTCACAAGTCCCTTGATAAATAACCCCCATCGTCTTCCATGGTCATATTATGCCCTCTGTATGAGGACGGCACTATGCGTTGTATTCTAAGTTCAGATGGCAGATGGTGCCTGGTCTCAGCTTCCAGCATTTTGGCTTCATCTATTTTTGGTAAGTCTGTTGACCTCCATTCTGAGATATGTTCACATTGCAGTCGCATAGGAGAATGCAGCGCAGGTCACAGCTTCGTGGATGATTTCAAACCATCTGTCAGTAAAGGAGTCACCTCTGATCACTATTTTATAAATTATGTATAGATTTCATAAACAGTCGAGTTATTTTGCAAATCGGTTACATTCTAGTACCGATCCTGAATTACAGCCTGTATATACTCCAGAGCTGCATTCACAATTCAGACGCTGGCTTTTGAAAACAGTCAGCAAGCTTGTGGTCACACACACCTCTCAAAGCTTGGGTTAGGTGACTGTTTTTTTCCTATCTCAGATGACTATACGGTGCTTGGCGTGAGGCTTCATGCACATGGCCGCATCTGTTTTTCAGTCCGCAAGCAACGTATCCGTAAAATACAGATACCTTCCTTGCGCATTCCATATTTTTTCTCCCTCTCGTGAGTAGAAAGGGCTATTTCTGTCCACAATACGGACCAGAATAGGACTTGCTCTATAGTTTTTGGAAAGAAAAATGCGGATGTGTGCATGCCCCCATAGAAATGAATGGGTCAGTGTGCTATCCGTAGAAACTGAGGATAGCACAAGGATGGAAAATATGGTTGTGTGCATGAAGCCTTTGGGTGAACTAACATCAGATCCGCACGTATTTCCGTGTGGATTTATGTGCGACCAACAGGTCCCTCACTGGATAGCCTAGTCAAAAGTGGCCACTAGACCCTCAGGGAGTAGCGCTCACTTCCCTTCCCTCACAATACAGATCTATTAGAATATTTATTGGCTTTCGTCTAAACCAGACATGCTCAACCTGCGGCCCTCCAGCTGTTGCAAAACTACAACTCCCAGCATTCCTGGACAGCGTACAGCTATCAGCCTAAAGCAGGGCATGGTGGGAGTTGTAGTTTTACAACAGCTGGGGGGCCGCAGGTTGAGCATCCCTGGTCTAAACCAACTGAATAGTGCCATATTCCTAAATCTTGTAATTTTAAGAGCAAGTACCTACACTTTGTATTACCAGTAAAGGGTGGTATCCCTAGTCATCCGGACAGGTACATGACGAAGGGGTTAAAAAACATTATGGATCCCTTATAAATACTCGGCCAACAGCTGAGGTTTATACTGTGAACAGATGGACGTGGCAACAGGTGCATGGTGGCTCTATGGTGGCCCCGGACACTATATTACTGCACTGCACTTAGGAAGGGGTGTTCAGTAAGACTGTAGCAGGCTGGTGGCCTGTGACCAGTGCCTTCCCTGTTGTGAAACTACAACTCTCAGCAGGCTCTAATATCTGCTTGTCAGGAAGTGTAGTTTCACAACAGCTGGAGAGCGACAGGTTGAGCGTGTTGTGCTCCTTTAAGACTTTCTGCGAGCCCTGCTCTGAGGGTGTGTCACATGGAAAGTTCAGGAATCGGCACTGGAGAATGAGAAATAGTGGGGCGAGAAAGGGCGAGAAAGTCATAAAGGGCAAAGTGTGACTAGAAAAGCAGAGGAGGTGAGAAAGTGATGAAAGTGTGAGGGATATATTTTATAGTATAGTATTTTCAGGCATTTTGCATTTTTGGTGCATTTTAAAATGGCTGTTTTTGCTGTTTTTTTTAGGCTCAAGATGTTACATGGAAGTCTATGGGAATTTTTAGAGGCACAAACATGCATGTTTTTTTTCGTAGGGGTTTTTGACACAAGTTTTTTTTTCCCGGTCAATAGCTTTTTTCAGTGCTCTGGGTATGTTTTTTTCCCCTCAATCTTTGGCAAATGAGTGTGTTGCTTTTTACTGGCTGCTTGGATAGTTTTTTTTTTTTTTTTTTTGCATTTTTGTATACTGCTGTACAGAGGAAGTTACAGGGGAGTACAAACTTTCCTACATAAAAACGCAAGGCATGCAAAAAAACTTCAATAAAAACCGCCTGTGCTCAAACACAATGGGGGTCATTTATTTACATCCGTACGTTATTGGCAAGAGGACTTTTTGCAACTTCTTAGGCTACTTTCACACTCGCGTTTGGTGCGGATCCGTCATGGATCTGCACAAACGCATCCGTTCAGATAATACAACCGCATGCATCCGTTCAGAAAGGATCCGTTTGTATTGTCTTTAACATAGCCAAAACGGATCCGTCTTAAACACCATTGAAAGTCAATGGGGGATGGATCCGTTTTCTATTGTGTCAGTGAAAACGGATCCGTCCCTATTGACTTACATTGTGTGCAGGACGGATCAGTCTTGAACAGCATTGAAAGTCAATGGGGGATTGTGACTGATCCGTCCCCATTGACTTACATTGTGTGCCAGGACGGATCAGTCTTGAACAGCATTGAAAGTCAATGGGGGACGGATCCGTTTTCTATTGTGCCAGATTGTGTCAGTGAAAACTGATCCGTCCCCATTGACTTACATTGTTGCCAGGACGGATCCGTTTGGCTCAGTTTAATTAGACGGACACCAAAGCGGAATGGTGACTGAACGGAGCCAAACTGATGCATTCTGAGCGGATCCTTATTCATTCAGAATGCATTAAGGGCAAAACTGATCCGTTTTGGACCGCTTGTGAGATCCCTGAACGGATCTCCTAAACGGAAACCAAAACGCCAGTGTGAAAGTAGCCTAGAACAACTGTGGGACAATATTTTATTGTATGGGAGTTTTTATTCCTTCCTCGCTGGCAAATTTACCAGCATTTATGCCTGGAAACAGGGAGCGGAGCAGTTTTTTTTATTCCAGGCGCATGGCCTGCTGGAAGTGCGTCTAATTTATGACAAGCCTCATCATAAATTATGAGCATCCTCCGGCAGCGCAGGGAGGAATCAATGACAGGCAAAAACACAGGTCTTTGTTAACGACCCCTAGTATTTGGCCAAAAATGAAACATAAGGCCTCATGCACACGGCCGTTGTTCGGGTCCGCGTCCGAGCCGCATATTTCGCGGCTCGGCCGTGGACCCATTCATTTCAATGGGGCCGCAAAAGATGCGGACAGCACTCCGTGTGCTGTCCGCATCCGTTGCTCCGTTCCGTGCCCCCGCAAAAAAAATATAGCATGTCCTATTCTTGTCCGTTTTTGCGGACAAGAATAGGCATTTCTATAATGGGCTGCGTTCCGTTCCGCAAAATGCGGAACGGAACGCGGATCAGCTTCCGTGTTTTGCGGATCCGCGATTTGCGGACCGCAAAACACCAACGGTCGTGTGCATGTAGCCTAAACATAACTAAAAAAAAAAAAAAGTGCTACAAAAAATGCTGCACAAGGTGGAAAAAGAGCACACAAAAGACTATGGGGGAGATGTATCAAACTGGTGTAAAGGAAAAGTGGCTTAATTGCCCGTAGCAACCAATCAGATTCAACCTTTCATTTTCGAGAGGAGCTCTGAAAAATGAAAGGTGGAATCTGATTGGTTGCTACGGGCAATTAAGCCAGTTTTGATAAATCTACCCTTTTGTATGGCAGTAACCTAAAGGAGGAGCTAAAGTGGGAATAAAATAAAATGCAGAGAGGTGATAAAGGGGTAATAGAAGAAAACTAGAGGGGTAATAGAGAGAGGGAGGAGAGAAACATGGCAAATGGATGAGTGAGGGAAGTAAAAGGGTGATGGGGTCATGGAAAGAAAGTAATGGGATGATAAGGAGGGAAGGGAAAAGTAATTAGGATCATCTGGTATTGGATGAGAGGACAAGCTAATGAGACTAATGGGTGACAGTAGGGAAGGGGTGAGAGAAATGGAAGAGTAATACAATATTCAAGGAAATGCAGAGGGGCAATAGGGCGGAAGGAAAAGGGTGATGGAGGGAGACAGTACTAGTGAAAGGGTAAAGGTGGTGACTGAGGGGCATTAGGGAACGAATGGTGGCGAAAATGGTTCCAACCTTTACCCCTGTATTACGGCATTATATATATATTCCTCCATAGTCTGTGTAGTGCCCCCCTTCCCGCTCCTCTGTCTTTTAGCAGTGAGATCAAAGTAATTCTCACCAATCAAGACATGGGGGCCGCAGGGACACGGTGACAGCACACCTGCCTGCTGGCGCAGCATTAGGAAGTTAAGTGGTAAGATGTCTTTTTAAAACCAAGGAGGAAATGAAATCGCGTAGATGGCCGACCGGAGTTCTCACATATATAATTGGTCTGGCAGCTGATGTAATGATTAAAGAGAATCTGTCACGGCAGAAAGACTCCGCTGCATGTGAAATCCAACCTGCCCGGGTTCTTGCAGGATTTCCTGACTTTTTTTTTCTGGGATGCGAAACAGTAGAGCCACATTTCATGTGAATTACACAAAAACTAGGAGTAAAAGTCATGCAACTTTATGTGGGCACTCCATGCACTACTTTGTGGGACTCATGGACCCATAGAGGCTGGCATTTAGTGACCACACTGGTGACTATGACTTTGGAATCTGGGTGAACTAATAATAAGAACCAGAAATGGTAAGTAGTGTGGAAAGATGGGCAAGTAGTTTCAAAGGGGTGTGTGGTTGGGCTTTACCCTATTTCATGCCACACATATCCAAAAAGTTGCTTGATGGGGTCAGATTGCTGTAATCTGTATACCCCTGGTAATCAATGGACATCCATGAGTGTCCTTGTGCTGAGAGCTTTGCTGAAGGTGCCTGGTGGACTTGGAAAGAGGACAACCTAAAGAAGTTGTCAGAACCTGAGAATTTTAAGAACTGTAGTGTTCACCAAGTTGTCATAACCTTTTCATTTGTTTTTGGGAGAGGGGCTCAGTAATAACCCTCCGGCAAAGAAAGTCTTATGCTGCTTGTTTTTGTAAGACTCCAGTCGGAATTGTGACCGAAGAACTGACTGGAACTGACTATTTTTTCTCCTGACATTGCTGGGTTCCCGCAGGTTCTCTAACAAAACTCACTAACACACAAACTCCCAGAACAAAACCTCAGTTGTTGCCATCACAACAAGCTCCATAAAAGAACCCCACCACCACCCACCCGCTGCAAAAAAAAAAGACATTCAACAAAACAATGGCTTCCAAAGTGAATGTGTGAGCCGGACTCTTAGCAAAGGGGGACAAACAGAAGGACCCTGAAGTATTATCTATATGTCCATGAAAGGAAAGGGGATACTGGGAACTGAGGGGACTGGGTTACAGAACTACAGCAACAAATTCCCTTCTTAGCCAATCAGACAGAGAGGTCATATGATACTTCCCGGAAAGAGTCAAGAGTCTTGCTTGTACAGGTGGCCATACACAATACATAGGAGGACTGGTGAACGATCACTACGTTGACGTAGCCATGCACTTTTTAGTCCATGTTGTCCATTGCAATCATTCAAACTGGTCATACATGTTCAACCAAGCCAGACTAAGGACAAATGAGCTTTCTGGAAATGTCTTTTCATGGAAGATTGTTAGTGGACTACTGCCCTGTCTTATACTGCACAATGCCCTTCACAAAATTGCCAAGTTTGACCAAGTTTGAATGGAGTTGACAGAAGGAGAGGAGGAAGGGACACTCTTCATTCTAAGCTGAATATAGTTGCTTCAAAGTTACCAACCACATTAATACTCCCCCCTATGGGCATATACTCTCAAATACTGAGTGCAATCTTTTTGGGTATGTAGTCTAATTTTGTTCTAGGCACAGTCTTTCTCTAGAAGTATCATTGCCGAGGGCAAGGATATTGCTTTGTGGTGAAACTCACGAGTAGCGGCAGCAGCTTGCTCTTCACTACATTGGTTCTGCCTCAACTAATGACAAGGTGAGGACTAAACCCTTCATTCCAACAATTACATCTCACACCAAGACCAAAGCTAGCCAATCGAGAGGTCTTCTTCAGACATGCTATTGTAGCTATATCTGTTCCAATAGGACAGCCTTTACAGTTGCTCCATTCAGTAGTTCAGAAAAACTGAGTGTGATGGTCACCCAACTCTCCTGGATTAGTGAATGTCCACATTTGGTTGAATGAGGTCCTTAAGTAGAACAGAAAGCTAATTACTACAAAGGACAGGATCTTGTTCTGGGAAAACAAGCGCATACACAAAATCTTCCACATATACTGCACAGTCGTCCATTATTTTCTGAAGGGGGTAATACAAATTTGGACATTTATGGCCTGTCCACGGGTTATGGCATTAGTGCCTGAAAAGTGTGGTCGCACCTCTATGGGAAGGGGGTTCTCCAAATCTCAACCTGCCTCAGGTTGTCCTACTATTCCGTTAGCCATCCATAGGGACATGAGAAGCTCCAAGGTTTCAGAACTTCAACTAAAATGGTCCTCATATCTCAGCATTCTGGAGAGTGACAGTGGGAATAGCAGCCCCCTTCAGTGTTTAGGTATTGAGAGGCGTAATCCTTTAAATTTCACATCTCTGGTACTCCATAGAGTATCTATTGGAGTCAAGATAATGTAAGTTTTCTTAGCTGTGTTGAACATGCTATGTAGAATGGGAGGAGGGTGACTATTCTGTGGCATGATGTATGCGCGTGTGACCTCAGGAAGTAGGCGAATGGCACAAGTGCAATTGTTCACCTCCTGGAACGCCCTTTACTCCAACTTTATGGGCAGTGCGGGAGTCATTAATCATTTGGAGGAGGTTCTAACACATAAGACCACCAATGCACATGTCAACTCACGGGGTCCACCCAGCTCTCTACACAAAGGCAGCATGACTTTATCAGATGTACATGTTTCTTCTTTGAAAAGGAACTGACCCTGAAGGCCTAAAATAAACCAAACACTAGGTGGAGAGGCTTGATGTAGTCTGCTGCCACAGGGGTTGTCTGCCACCCAGCTGTCCCTGGCACCTAAACTGCAGATTTGTTGGCATAATGGTAGATCTGCTGCTCAGGGTCCTGGGAAGGCGAAGTGACAACTCTTGTGAGACCTGTAACAGTGACTACAGTATATTGGATATCAATGTGAATGACCAATATTGGGGAGAGAGAAGTTATAATCTCCCATTAGCACAAAACACTGAGTCTTACGGAAAGTTGGGGAGCCCCTGTAGTCATAGAGGTTGGGAGTTGTAGTCAGCTACAAGAAATAGGGATAACAATATGGGGTCAATGATACATTCAAGGAGCTGGATAAGTTTCTAGCCTACTGTAATTTATTATCATTATATATATTATTGATATAAAAAGTAGATTCACTGAGTTATAGTTTGTATTATACTCCAGAGCTGCACTCACTATTCTGCTGTGCAAACTCTGTGCTGACACTGAACAAGCAGGGAATGATTGGATATTTCAGACCGGTCCTGGCAGAATTGTGCATGCAGCTCTGGAGTATAATAAAGGCTGTAAATCAGGATCAGTACACAGTGGCCGTAGACTATAAAAAAAAGCTCAGGTTCGTGACTGTAGATTGTAAGCTCCTGAAGTGTGCATGGGTAGAGTATACTTTTTGTAAAAGTCATTTTAAAGCATGAATATAATGGTGTTTCCAGGTTCAATAAACTCTCTTGTCTTTGGCACCAAAAAAGAATAAAATGTTAAGAGTCCAGGAATGTAGAGAGTCTTAATGTCTTTAGTGAGGAATGTGGAATACCAGCGTCGTGAGTCAGCTCGCAATCTACTTACAGCAGGAATTCTGTCCCCAGGGGGAGTCTTAAAGTGGCTTGTCACTGGTAGCTGTGTACTTAACCTTCGCTAAGGGTCACTTTAAGGCCTTCTGTATACCTTGCACCCTAAGGTTCTCTTCAGCCCAAGTTCAAGTGTCTATCATTAACCCTATGACCAAACAGTCAATGTGAGTCGCATCAATTTCTGCCCGTGGTCAAAAAACAAGACTTCATGGAGCTCTGCACTTAAAGAAGGAAGCCTAGGCTTTAGAATATGCTCTAATGGGGCAGGAATATAAAGAAGCTAAAGGGGCAGTTGCACCTCTTTAAACATCCTCCAGAGTGGGTATTCCCAACATTACTGCATGGCACAAACTATTGTATTATTTGGGCGCTTTATGGCACTATTTTGAGGTCTCCATAAGGCCAATGTTAAGTGAGCACAATGTGGCTGTATTTTGTGGGCAATGAATGGCACTACTATTTACTGGCAAATACTGTGTTCTCTATCATGTGCTTACTGTATGGAACTGTTATGAGGGTACACTATGTCAGTATTATTTGGGCACTGTTGGTCTCTGTTATGAAGATACAGTATTGGAGTATTTTTTTGGGCACTGGTATGTGTTCACTTTTGCGTTGCCATTGTGCAATCGTAGCAATCTTTCCGTAGTGGTTCTTTTTAGATGTGAACATGAATGCTCCCATTCACTGACAGCAAAGAGAGATCTTAAAGTTGCATGACTTTTCATCATACAGATACAAATAGAAACCCTATATCTGACTATATCTGTCAGCTATTCCGCGTATCAACGACTGGTTATTGAGTAGCTTATATGCCAAATACCGCTTCCTGACAACTCCCCAGGGTGACCCAAGTGAATGACCTCGCTGAGCTCATCCTCTCTTTGAAAACCACCTGCACGCAGGGATATCCTCTATGACTGGCGTTGTCCGAGCCTGGATCCCATCAGCCTCAGGAAGTGTGTGAAAACCTTACAAGAAGCTTTCCCGAAAAGTCAGCATTTTAATTAGCGACACTGGACATACAATGAAGAGCTGCATGTCCTGTGCTCAGGGGGAGAGGTGTTACTTCGGGGGTTCCCCTCGGAGCACTTACATGGGAGTATTATAATGATATTTCTTCCTGCTATTTGTATGCCTCTTGTGTGATTTCTATACCATCTGTCAATCGTTCCTCATGCGTCTTCCGCTTCAGCTGTACAGGGCGTGATTCTTACCAGAGGAAGACGTATATCAGCACTTGGAAGCAATTGTCTGCATGGAGGAAACGGGGCGTCCATCGTATTCCCACATTCACGCAGATGTGATCCAGACAGATCCACGTTTTATGTCCCAATTTTTCCATTTTTATTTTGCTTGGGTTATTATTATTACTACTACACATAGTGATGTTTCACACCCTGTACACTGTGGTGGTTATGTATGATGTTGAAATGCGTCGTATGCCTGAACTGACATACCGACTCAAAAATATCAACACAATTTTCTGCACTCTTTTTACAGCAGTCAATTTTTTGCCCTTTTTTACCCAAAGTTTTGCCTGCTGCAGCTAAGGACTGTCTTTACCTACAGAATCCATGTCGGATCTGTCGCGATCTACATTTTTTCTCCAAATGATCCTCCTCTATTCTGGCATTTTCCAGTTCTATCTTTTCTAAAAAAGTTGGGTGACAACCAAAATGGCCCCTACTGCAGCTCCCACAGGACTGGTCACCCAGCTTTTCCAAAATACGGATTTGACTCATTAAAGGACGCTTCCATTATTCCCATATTATATTAAATAATAAGAAGGCAGATTTGCTGTTCAGGAATCTTGAAATCCCTCATGAAACCTGCGCCCTAAGATGCCTGTGACACCTGTCATGCGCCCAAAGATGGCTTGTAGCAATGCAGCTACTAGGGGTCATTTCTGAACACTTTTACACTAGTATTCGGCGTAAAAAAAGAACTCGCAGGACCCTGTTTTTACGTTGTCCTCGCCACTCGGGAGTGCAGGGGGTGAGCCTTTAAAAAAGAATTAAAACCACCCCATTTAGGGGTTGGAGGAGTTTCCACTCCAGGCGCACAGACTGCCGGAGGTGCGCCTAATTCATGACCAGTCGCACGCCTCATCATAAATTAGGCAAATCCTCTGGCAGTGAGGGGGAAACAAAGACTAGCATAAAAAGCCAGTTTTTGTAAATGACCCCCATTGTACTGAATGGGAACGGTCTCCTCCTGCCCATAGATTTCTGTTAGTTTAGCTAATGAAGCTGCATGTAGACAATGGAGGCATGATCGATCTGGTTTAATGAGTAAATGGTGAAAGTCCAGACCTCACACAGACATTTATGTCACGCGCCTCAGATATACAAAGCGGGGGAGGCAGCTGCCAATGGCAACCAGTCAGATCATTTCTTTCATTTTTAAATTAGCAATGGAAACATGTAAGCTGGATTCCGATTAGTTGCTATGGGCAACAGGCTAACTTTATGTCTGCACCAGCGCCCACCAAGAAGAGAATAATGGGCTTCATCTGTCAACACTGCCTAACAGTAAGACTGTCAAAGCTGCCCATAGCAACCAATCAGAGCTCAGCTTTTATTTTTCAAGAGCCCTTTAGGAAATGAAAGCTGAGCACTGATTGGTTGCTATGGGCAACTAAGACAGTTTTACTGAAAGTTTTGATAAATGCGGCCTAATGTCTGAATAATATCTGTTCACATTAGAATCTTAATGGAGCCGTGAAAGCCATGACGTTTGAGAATCCTAATGACTGACTTATCATTGACTTAGGCCGCGTCCGAGGAAAATCTGTGTTTTATCTGTTAAGAATCCGTGTTTGGCTGTCCGAGAAAAATCTGTCTGTTATCTGTGAAGAATTTGTGTTTGGTCTGTGTTTTGCCCTCCGTATGTCATCTGTATTCCAGGGACACTGCTCAGCTGAAAAATTATTTCCACAGCATCTCCTATCAATGATCTGTGAAACGCTGACAGAACAAAGATGGCAGCCATGTTCTGTCAGTGGTGTTTCACTGACCCATAGGCTTCAATGGGCATGTTTGGTCTGCATCACAGACCAAAGTAGTGCGTGTCTCCGTAATTTTTCCACGGATCCACTGATGTGTGAGCGAACACACAAAAATCAATGGGTACATGCGTTGTCCATTAAAAACAGAATGTGAACAAGGCACTATAATGGGTCAGTCAGGTGTCTGGAGTGCCTTTCTTGCTTTCAGAATTGCCAGAACTGCTATCGGAAAGTGCTGATATTCATGCCACATAACTACAGCATTTATCGCAGTAGAGAATTAGTCACTGTGGCCACGTAACCGCCCTATGACCAGGTCATGTGACTACAGTATGTAACATCGGTATGGGGTTATACTGTCCAGGGGGTAACGTGGGAACATTTTTAATAACAATACACGAGTAAGAGCCTTCAAATCAAAAGCAGCTTATTTATACCGTATATCGTATTTGTATATCGTAAATTATTTCTGGAATATTCCTTTTTTATATTATATATAGTCTGGCGGATATACATAGTCTACAGCAGATAGGTCAACGTGTATTTATTCATCTGTTATATTATAGCCATATAGACAATGCTCCACTGTAATGCTAGGGGGATATATTGGGGAGGGGGAGTGTTTCATTATCACATCCCCCCCTCGTAGTCTCTCATACAGATCTCATGGGTTTGATAACGTCACTCCTCGTTATGTACCATTTCACACGTTACATTCAGACATCACACACAACACTGCAGACAGACAGGTTCCCACTTAGGACCCCTTCACATATATCCGGCAATCCTCTGGCATGAAGCGGAAAACGCCGGGGGGGAACTGCAGCCAGAACTGATCCCATAGTTTTCTGTGGGATTGTTTCATACATGCGGCGCATCACTGAACAGAAAACCCCCGAACATATACACATATATCAGCTGTGTCTGGCTCTGGCGGGCGGGCACAACTGATGGGTAAAGCGGGCCCCTCATTTATAAAAACCCACTGGAATCTGATTAGTTGATTTGCTATAAGATCCTGTCCGTTTCCTCCATCTCCGTAGTGAATCCAGGTCTGGACGACTGGAGGAAGCAGAATATCTCCTATATTGGTATGGCTATAAGCTGCGGCTGCGTCAAATTCAGCGTGGCCTTAATTGAAGACAATGGCAGGCAGACTCAGCTTGGCTTCCGGTGGCTTTTTGGTGTGGAATTGGCGCCAAATTTTGCCGCCAAAAAGTTTTCTGTGTGAATGAGGCCCTACTAAGACTGCTGCATTATGCAGTTCTGCAACTGCCCCATACTTTCTGTAACTTTCTAATATGCTTTGAGGGAGATTTACTATCTATCTGCTCCACTTTCTGTGGCGTAAAAAAGTTGTGAGCAACGTGTGGCGTTTCTGCGCTACCCTTACCACTATCTGAAAAAGACACATTTATCTTTATTTGCGCCAATGAAGGAAGAAATCTATGGAAGCCCCGAGCTGCCATAGATTTCATTATGGCATACGGCCTGCTCCTAGTCATAAATTAGGCCCACCGTCTGGAAACGCAGGAGATTTCAAAGACTGCTGTAAAACGCTGGTCTTCGATAGTTCTCCCACTTTGTGTTTTAATTCTTCCCCATTCTGCTTGCTCTCAGTGAATGAAAACATTTTAGTTTATATTCAGCAGTTGGAATCATATCTTGATCAGCTAGACTCCATCAGGACAAACAGGGATGGTTCCATTCACTGAAAGCAGGAAGAGGTCTTAAAAACAGTGAAGAATTGAATAGCAAAGTATATTAGAAAGTCGCTGAACTTTTATTATACAGCATTTAAGATTTATGTCCATGATACTGGAAAGCTTCTGGTGGCACTGTCACTTTAAGACAAGGGCTGCGTGCCATTTTTTAACCCCCTATGGTAATCTGAATGATGTCATATATGTTTTCCAACCTAGCTGCTTAGTGAATGAGTGAAGACCTCAATCATTTGCCGAGGCTCCTGAGGTCAGGGGTCAGTTACCTCTAGGTCTGCATAATAAGCAGCAGATCACCTTCATGGCCTAAAAGGGGGAACATCATCCTCATCATCCTCTTCTCTATGGCGGTGACATGTGATCAGAAGGAATGTCATCAGATCGCCTTTCATTAATATTATACAGGTCTATTGTGGGAAACTGCTACTTCCGAAAGGCTCCATGAGAAGCTTTGGACTATTTCACACCTAAGTGATCGCATCCTCTTGGCCAGCCTGCAGCTGCGAGATATGCTTTGATCTGCGCTCGATGTACAGGCCCGTGACACATGTATGCAGCCTCTCAGGAAGAGCGTAATGTGTATTACCGGGTGCAAATACTTAAGCAACGTTTAATCATTGGATACCGATAAGTTCTGCAACTTTCTAATATACTTTGACCCTCAAAATCAAAACTGGCTCTGTTGCCCAGAGCAACCAATCACAGCACAGCTTTTATTTCGTAAACTGCTCTGGAAAAAAAGAAAGCTGCTCTGATTGGCTGTTATGGGAAACAAAGACGGTTTTACTGTTAGGTAGATGAGGGCATTTGGAGGACATTTACTAAAGGTTCTACGCCATTATTGTGGCATACAAAAGTCACAAATTATGGAGCACGCCATATGTGCGCCATCATTGGCGACTTTGTATGCTTAAAAAAGTGATGCAGCTTTGCTAATAGTCTTGATTATAGGGGTTGTCTCACTTCAGTAAGTGGCATTTATCATGTGGATGAAGTTAATACAAGACACTTACTAATGTATTGTTATTATCCATATTGCTTCCTTTGCAGGCTGGATTCATTTTTCCATCACATCACATTATACACGCTTGTTTCCATGGTTACAAATACAGACCACCTTGCAATCCATCAGCGGTGGCCGTGCTTGCACACTATAGGAAAAAGCGCTGGCCTGTGTGCGCTCCTATGGTCCCGGCCACCGGAGAGGCTGAAGCTTTTTTCTATAGTGTGAAAGCACGACCACTGCCTATGGCAGTGATGGCTAGCCTCCGGCACTCCAGCTGTGGTGAAACTACGACTCCCAGCATGTTCCATTCAGTTCTATGGCGTTCTGAGAACAGCCAAGCAAGTATGCATCTTGGGAGTCGTAGTTTTACCACAGCTGCAGTGCCGGAGGTTCGCCATCACAGGCCTATGGATTGTAGGGTGGTCGTAACCATGGAAACAAAAAGTGTATAATGTGATGGAAAAATGGGTCCAGCCAGCAAAGGAAGCAATATGGATAATAACAATACATTAGTAAGTGCCTTGTATTAACCTTCTCTACCAGATAAATGCCACTCGCTGAAGTGAGACGAGCACCTTCCGTTTTGTGTATACAGTTCCTATGCAGATCTATATGTCTCCATAGTAACACATTACACACAAAGCCTGTGTACTTACCAAATGTAACACATGACTGCAGGATGAGAGCACACAGAGTTTGTGTGTGGACTGTAAATGTTGATACATATGGGTCTGCATAGCTGTAAAACCAAAAATGCAGGAATGTTTCACGACGACGCAAAACTCCTGGGATCAGTGATGTAACAGTGCATCCATTACAGAAGATGATGTAACATGTACTTGGTCTTCAGGGCTTGAAGACACATCTCCTAGCTCCTCAGGCATCCTGCGCCCTGGAAGTGGCTAGAATTGATTCCCTTTTGTCACCTAGCCACAACATCCCGTCCTCTGCAGGCCTGGACTGGATCAGGTTTCCAGATTCCAGATATAACATACCACACACAATTTCCTAGAGCTAACGTGTGGACGGCGATGTGTCCTGAAAAAGCCCAGCGCTTGAGATGTCTCAACCAACTGAGAAACCCCCTGAGTGAACACCCCCTCTGCAAGATGATGTCACTTCATGGGAAACATAACCGATAGACTGACTGTCAAGAGCTGTCACTGGAAAGGAATAACTCTGCTGTCAGCTTTAGATGGAGATCCATTTGGTTGCCATATTGACCCACTACTTGGCAGGAAACCCAGCTACCGTAACTTACTACTTGTACGAAGCCCAAATAAATTACTATTCGTAGGGTGCTTTTTGTTAGCATTTTTAGCGCTGTTTTTTCTTAGTTGAACAACATTTTTTTGGGTGTTTTTACCCCCTACAGAAAACTCTATGGGAATAAAAACAACTTAAAAAAACACACCACACCATGAGCAAGCTGCAATTTTAAAAAATGCCATTGACCAAAAAAGAGAAATCAAGGTTGAAAAAAATCCAGTTTTTCCTGAGTTTAGCATTTTCCATAGACTTCCATGCAACATCTAGAACTGGTGTTTTTTTTTTTTTTGCCTAAAAAAATATACAAAAAACACCAGTCACCAAAAACTGATAACACCCTCCGAAGCGCCAGAACCAAACACTGTGACACCAGCTGAGGTGGCTCCAACTCTTTAAAGGAAACCCTGAGGCTGCCGCGGGATCACATTAACTAATTAGGACTGCATCGTTTATTCGGTCTCTGTTGGTATTGGCCACGGGGTACCGTTCAGTCATTAACAAACAATAAACAATTTGGTCCTTATTAGTTAATTTGATCCCACTGCGACCCATACGGCTGGGCGGTACTCCGTACTCAGCCACAAGGTGACCGCTCCATGTCGCCGTACTCTTACTGAAGATGAGTTGTAGGTAAGCCCAGTTGACTAGCCATCTGTAGGATGTCCAACTGCCCAACTAACCAGTTTCCATGTTCTGTTTTTTTATGTAGCTTTTGAAACCGAAGCCAGGAACGTATCATAAACTAGGATACATGTAACGGAAAGATCGAGGGGCATATTTACTAATCCCATAGATGGTGTAAGCTTAGACGGCCTGCACCAGATTTATCACATTGGATCAGGCTGGAGGATACACATGGTGCAGGGATAGACACTTTTCTCTATTGGTTGCCTTTCTTTCAGACAGAATTTTACCCCAGAATTGTGCCTCAAAATGTTTAATTTTAGAGCACTCCCGTTTCCTGTGAAGTCAAGCCCCTCCCTGCTAAGCCCCACCCTTTTGAGTACATTGAAAAAAAACAGAGAAACCCTAGTTGCGCACCATATTGTACTAATTTGTGCCACTAGGTGTAGACACCTTAAGAAATCTGGGCCCAAGTTTTCTCTTTTTGAATCAACTTCTAGCTTTGGCTTCAAAACTTGTATCAATAAATCTGAACGTGGAAACCTAGCCATACTAATTAACAACTTGTAGAGTGCCTAACCAACCAACTCCTTGTAGTAAGTCCTAGTAACCAACTCCTTGTAGGAAGCCTGACTGACCCAGTACTTGAAAGAGGCCTACTTAAAGGGGTTCTCCAGGTGTTTAATATACCTGAGAATAGTTCATCAATATCAGATTGGCAGTCGGAATCCATGCTGATCAGCTGTGTGAGGTGGTCACGGCACTCTGGCGAGCGCTGTGGGCTCTTTGCAGCTTACCAAGACAGCACTGTCCACTGGATAGTGGTTGTGCTTGGTATTGCAGCTCAGCCCCATTTACTTGAATGCGAATGAACTGTCCCTAGACCATGTGACTGATGAACTTGACGTAACCAGTCTAGGTAGAGACCGCTGTACTCATAGGAGTCAAACAGCTGATGGGGGTGTCGGAATAGGCCATTATTATCAAAATCTTGGACAACTCCTTTAAACAACTTCTTAGTTGAAACAAAAAATTAATGAGTTGTCAGGGCATGTGGGAATTGTAGCTTTATAATGGCTTGAAAGGCTGGAATCAGGATGGAGATCTCTGCTATATGGTAATAGTTCATCACTTGCAGGAATCAGGATGGAGAGCAGCTTTTATTGGCATGCAACCATGCTTTGCACTCCTATGAGAACCTTTCCTGAAGGGTGTGACTACCCCTTATAGACAGGGATGGGATGCCATTGCTCCCTATCCTAAATAGAATATAAAGGGGCTCTATTATCCTATAGTACAGGCCCCTGAGTGTCCAGTTATGACCTACGGCAGGTAGCATAGGGGTTAATCACGTAGTCAGGTGTCTGGGGTGGGTGAGCAAAGTACTGTACAAATAATATGCTCAAGTGTTTGTGTGCGTCTTAGAAATGTGAGATTCCTTAAGGCTAGAGGAGACATGAAGACAGCTTTGTACGCCCATCAGCAGCACATTCCGCCGCTTGCAGCCCGACCGCAGTCCCCGGCACATTACCCCGGTTATGTAACATTACATTTTTTCAAATTTCAAAATCAGCAACTTTTACAAGGCATTCCTGGCCAGGAAACATCTGGCCTCGAGTCCTTTGTTAAAATGTATTTGTTGCCAACTTTCCCGTGCTTGCCACGGGTCTTTATATTGCTGGAAACTGGAGGCAATCAAATCTTCTGCAGTAAACTATATCTTTGGATTGATCCCACGGCTGACCATTATCGAGATCTCTGCTTGTTACCAGCAAATAGGAGCATTCATCTCCAGGATGACCATGTCATGGTGGTGACACTGCCGCACTACGGTCGAGTACTGTGTGGCCATACGACCCACAGCTGGCTCTTGTGAACTAATGAAGACCCCAGGGTGCATTGCTAATGGCCATGCGGTACTGAAGGTGCAAAGCTGGTCTTCGATAAATTACCCTTAATGTTCCCATTCACCATTCTTAACATTGCAGTTTGAAAATTAGTGACAAGTAGACCCCGCCCCTGAGGATGCCCCAAACAGAATGAGTCCACCCATTTGTGGGAGGGTCTTAAACAAGCCCCTCCAGTTTTCAGCCTGAATTTGCAGGGACTGTCTCAAAAAATTAGAGAGAGTCCCTTCAAATTCAGAACTGTTCGCCATTCACTAGAATAAGAAAATCATGGGAGGTGCTGGTAGTAGGTTCCCGAATCGGTAAAACAATTGCCAATTGAAATTTCTGCACACTCCAAACTCGTGTTTAATATGTTTTTATTGTTTGTTTTTTCAGATTAAAGGCATGTCAGACTGATTGCTCAGACACTGAGACATCCGGAAAGCAGGCCCACCACAGCAATTCCTATTGTCTCACAGCCTGGGCAGTCAGTTGGCCTGAAGAAGGTCTGCTGATCGAAAACATTTGCCGCCTATAATCTAATTTGACAAGAAGCCAATAAAAACGCATTGTCAATGGGAACACTCCAAACTCGTGTTCAATGCGCTTTTATTGGCTTCTCCTCTTTTAAGGGGTAAATCGGATTATAGGAGGCAAATGTTAGCAGACCTTCTTCAGGCAGAGATCTGAAAAATGGTGACTAACCGAAACAAAGTAAATTTAGAATTGTGCAAAACCCCGACTGCTGTGAATTTACAGTGCCCACCAAGCACTGCCAGGCTCAGTGCCAAGGCTGCCAACCAAGACTGTGTGTTTCCCATAAAGTTAAATCACTGCAGCCTTAGAGTGTTGTCACATTATGACAGTTCTCTAGGGTTTGGCGCCAGTTCTGGCGGTTTTGCGGCGGCCGCTCTCTCCGCTGCTGCTCGTGATGCCTACATTGTGCACATTTTTGGAGCCTGGATTAACAGCGCAGCGGAATTGTTAACCCCTCTGAAGCAGCAGGGAGACTTTATTGAAACAATGAATCTTATATATCTGATGGGACTGGGTTTGATGAAGCATTTACATGCAGGCCGCAATGGCTCCTAACCACAGGGTGTATTTGCTGTTCTTACCGGGATGGGTGAGGCTGATTAAAGACATTCAAGGGAAGGAATGAGAGATTAAGATCATTAATTTGTTTGCAGGACAATCCATTTTCCTCTATACCGGCCACATCACCGTGCATGGGCGTAGCTATAGGGGGTGCAGAGGTAGCAGTCGCTACCGGGCCCAGGAGCCTAAGGGGGCCCAAAGACCCTTGTGCCGCATAAGAAAACACACAAAGCACTGAGGGAACGGGGCACAAGCTGAACTCTTGCACCAGGGCCCATGAACCGTTAGCTACGCCCCGTGGCAAATGCTTGTATAGTAATTGCTTTCAAAGATGGGGGCAATTGCACTGCTGGCATTAATGCTTTTGTGCTATGACTCAAAACAGTGGCAAACCTACAACCCTCATGTCCTTCAGCTAGAAGTAGTAGTCTCCTGACTGCTGAAGAGTAAGGGTATGTTCACACGGAGGATTATGGACATGGGTTTTGGAGCAGATTTAGTGCCGGAGCCATCTCCCGTTTTCAATGGAGGGCCGTGTCGCAGTTCAGGTGCCTGAGGATTTTTTCCACGTGGTGTTCAAGACCGCGCCAAGAATGTACAGGTCCATTCTTGGTGCAGTTACTCCTTGTAAAGACGCAGTGGAGCTATACCCTAGAGCGTTCACATAAAGACTCGCGGCAGAAACTGCAACACAATGGTTTCTGTCGTGAGATAGGTGGTGGATTTTGTGGTGGACAAAACGCTCCATCTGAACATACCACGTAAGTAACTGCGCCAAGAATGGACCTGTGCATTCTTGGTGTGGTCTTAAACTGCATAGCAAAAATCCTTGAAGACGCGGGCTTCCCATAAACAACGGGAGGTGGTTTTAGCGCAGTTTCGGCACCGATTCCATGCTGAAACCCACAATCCTCCCCCTGAACATACCCTAAAACCAATCACAAGTATTTTTAATGGGTAACTGTCGATTGGATAAATTCTCACGCCGGTAAATTCATTCCTTTGTCGTTTTGAGTTAGACATGTCATTACTTGACCCGATTATTAGACCGCTGTCAGATTTTCTAGAATAAACTACTGCACTTGCCGCCATTGTTATCTGTCCTGTTATCGCTCATACGGGATTAGAAGAGATCGCATGAACAGAACGTGATCACAGTTTTTTTTTTTAGATTTAAATTTTCTGTATTTTTGGAGACTGCGCTCACAGCTGTACATAGTATTTAAGAAGATGAGCAATAATCATAACCCATTTAAAATATCAATGAATGAATGCATTAAATATGTAAATTATTAATATTAATCATCCTTGTATGGCAGTCCAAGGTCCGCCATATTCAACCAGTCCTGTCTCTGTTTCCCTGCAGTGATAAGAGCTAAGGTCGTGGGCAAGAAGCTGATGAGCGACGGTCCATTTGGAACAATGCGCTACACAGTAAAACAGATGAAGGTATGCGGACTCCATTCTATCAGCACAGAGTATTTCAGGAGAGGAGTGCTGGCTGTGGGATACGTGTGTGTGCTTGATCTGTTGATGCATATGACGGGAAGGGGCACAGAGTTTGAGATACATAATGGCAGGCTTCACAGTTGGGGCCATGACCTCTCCCAGGGCAGTGTCATGATGTGAGAAAAGCTAAGAATACATTAAAGGCACAGACTGTTCATGGAAGGGGATGCATTCCCATAGGCAGCACAGAGTATTTCAGGAATCACCATCTTGTATAAGGACAAGGCAGAGTGGTAGTGCATACTGACAAGTGTAAGAACACAGACTTCTTGAAGAAGGAGCAGAATCCCCCATGAATACTGAATAGCGATGTGACACACTGTGACGTAAACCCCCCTCCCTATGACACAGGCTCCTTATAGAACGTGTTTATATTAGCTCTGTTCTCTCTGACCTCATGTGCAGCGTGTTTAACCCTACACGTGCCATTCCTGATATCCCCAGAGGGTGGATGTGTTTACCCCAGATCTGCACAGTAAAGTCAGTGAGATCCGTAGAGCTGCGCGGTCAGTAAACAGATGAAGTCAGCGGCCTCGCCCCTCCGCAGAGCTCTGCACTGGGCTAGGGTGGTCTCCGTCTTCAGGCTTTTACTTCCAACCTGTGACGCTCCAAATGCTAAACACTTCTGGGCAAGTGAACTGATTTTCCAATGCACATGATAGAACAGGACTGTTCCTGGTCCTAGGAGACTGCGGGCCGCAGACAGGAGTGGCAAGAATTTCTCTGCCAATCCTCCCTCCGCAGAGGAGTCCAAATCCATTTTTCTTAGACTAGCAAGATTTATGAAAACTGGTGTAAAAGAAAACTGGCTTAGTTGTCCAATCAGATTTCAGCTTTTATTTTTTCGAGCTCCTTTGGAAAATGAAAGGTGGAATCTGATTGGTTGCTATGGGCAACTAAGCCAGTTCTACTTTACACCAGTTTTGATAAATCTCCCTCAATGTATTATTTCCTGTTTTGAGCCCTCCACACACATTTACATCCATAGGTATGACTGAAATCAGCCAGATGTTCACCTACTCCCCTTTCTCTGTTCCTGCACGTTCCTCCACCGCAGACAATGTCCCAACGCTGCCTGTTGTCAAGATGTTGTCTGAGGTGCCACATGGGAGCGGAGTGCAGTGCAGGAACGGGGAAACGTGAGTCCTAAATGGCAAATCAGCCTAAACAGGCCTTGACTACTTTCCAGCTTATGCAGAAACTGTTATAATAAGGCCTGATCAGATAGCCCATCCAATTTGTGTCCACAAAACACGGACGTATCTTGATGTCCATATAGCGTCTGGGAGTATCCGTATTTTTCTGGACCCATTAATTTGAATGAATAAGTCTCCGAAGGAAAACGGTCAGGAATGGTGGAAGCCGTGTGGTCCTACAGGGGGTATTCCGGTTGTGAGAAGTTATCTCCTACCCACAGGATAGTGGATAACTATTAGATCAGATTCAGACTGTCTTACCGCTGGGACCCCCACCCATCATGAAAAGGGGACCCCCTGATACAAACCAAGCAGCAGGTTGAATGTGCGCACTGCTGCTCCATTCACCTGTATAGAAGTTCCAGAAACAGCTGTATACAGCGCTCGACTATTTCCACAGCTCCCATATCGATGAATAGAGCGGCAGTGCGCATGCCAACCGGCTACTCTGTTCATTTCTGGGGGTACGGGGTCCCTGTTCTCATGATTGTTGGGGGTCCCATCAGTAGGACTCCCACAGACCTAATTCTCACAACCAGAATAATCAAAACACATTATAGGTGACAAGTGTTTGATCGCTGGGGGGGTCACTGCTGGGACTGCCACCAATCACAACAATCCAATTGAATGGCGCAGTGGGCAAGCACGAATGCTGCTGATACATTCAAAGTATCTGGGACTGTCAGCGATAGCTGAGTACAGCGGGAGTACTCCCATTCTCAGGAAAACCTCTTTAATATTAGAGAGAAAGGTTCATTTATTGTTTTTTTCCGGACCTGATGGACTCATGCCAAGCTTCTGCACATCTGATTTGGGACTCCGTAATATGGATGGGGTTAAAGAATTTGGCTGTGACTACCCCCCAGTCACGAGGCTGGCTTATTTCCTCACCAAGAAACAGAGGAGAGTAATACTTTGGCACAAAGTCTACAAAACCTGCAACTTATTAAGGGAATAAAGCTTTAGGGAGTAAGGAGTGGGACACGGGCCGTCTGGGTAACAATGGCGTTATTTATGTACAAAGCCGAGGGGGCTCAGCGAGGGGGATCACTGCGTTATGATGATTATGAGATTCAGCTGCACTCATGAGGGATAAGGGCAGACTTCTGGTATGGTAAGATTTGCAGATACCGTGATGTGTTAGTGCTGTGCTTTCAATATTGCAATAATGGCTGAATAGCAGAGCTGATTTTGAATTTTGGTATCATTAAAGGGAAACTCCACCCCAAAAAATTCCTCTGTACAGCCTCAGCACTGTAGACCCTACTATTGTCTACTATGGAGAGGAATTATTGTTCCATGCGATTTAAAAATACATGAGGCAAATCAGACTTCTTAATTCACATCTGACAATTGCTATGGCCAGGTTTTAGGTTTATCATACTGTATATGGTCCAACCTGAAAAGCGAGCAAAAATTGGCTTGGCATGAACTGCTTCAGTCTGAAGCACATGCAGATTAGCTTAAAACCTATGTGTGATGAATATGATTCCACTAATTGGTCAATATGGTGCACCAACAAAGCCAAGAAGGTCTCACAATGAGCAGATGTCTCCCATCTAATAGCAAGAAATTAAGCAAAGAAGGCTTCAGGACCTCTAGAAGTAAAACAAAGAAGTTCCAGAGGCAAGGAGATGTCTTATAAAGTAGAATCATTTCCACCTCTTACACATGTGGGAAAGTGAGCAGATGTCACTTCCCAACAAAAACAGGACAGTGATGCTAACTGAACATATACTAGAGGTGCAAAGAAGTGCAAAGATGCTTTAGTGACCAGAAAGGAAGGGTAGTGCTCATTGGTCATTCACAAAGCTAAGAAGAACAAGCAGAAGTCTCTCCGACAAGGTCTCGGGAAGAGAAAATGTTTTGATGACCAGAACGGAACGATAGTGGTCACACTAGTCATCGAAGGATGAGAAGATATCTCACTAATGAGGTTGTTCTCAACTCATGCATCAGAAATGTATCAGAGGTCTCTTTATGAATAGATGTCTTACCAACCAAAAGAGATGGATGATAGGCTTCATCTTCATCATGCACTTGCATAAAGAACATCTTCAAACCAGCAGAAATATTTATTCACTACTTCTGCACAAATTAACAAAGAAGGCTCAAAGACAAGTAGATGCTTCCCAGCTTATAAGTGAAGATGTTCTTCTCTGTTTTCTCAGGATGAGCACCAGCCTAGCGTGTTGATGAGTATTAAAATGATCACTGGTGGTTAAGAATTGGGCTGTGTAGGAGATACCATTACTCAATTTCTAGAGGTCCTATCAATTTTTCGACTTGTTGGACAAGAAAGTTGCATCAAGCTTATCAAAGCCAATAATGTAACTAATGTTGACTCTGCATAGTTGCAAAATGGCAGCTTCGGGAACACTGGACTTGGCGGTCGACGAATGTTCTAGTCTGAAGTCACCATTGGCCACTAATAAAAGTTGAAATGTCCACCCAGCAAGCCATCTGGGCCTGATAAGCAGAAAGCTGGGACTTATTAGCTTGTCAAGCAGCCAATAAAATCAGACTGAGGCTGATCAGCAGAACCAGGTTGTGAAGCCAGAGCGTTCTGAGGATCAGAAAATGGGTGTGGTATCATCTCCCATATGATCTTCAGTGCAACCTGTTCTTATCGGCCATCTTAAGGTGGTCCACATAAAATGTAGCAAAGCGTTATTTGTCATTGAACGCTTTCAGAACGATGTCAGATCACAAACTTGCAACTTTCTATTCAAAATCTTTTTTATAATAATCTAAATCTGTGAAGTTTCCAATATTGTGTCCTTTCTACAATTGAACCCTGGGACAGTTTTAAGGTTATCCATGGCCCACATTTCATAGTGTTGTATGGAAGCATTATGGAGAAATTGAATTGCAGTATTATGTGGGAACTATAAGGCAGTAATACTTAGGAACTATATGGCTGTAATATGTGGGAACCATAAGGCAGTAATACTTAGGAACTAATACTTACACAATATTATGTGGACTATTTTATTTTATATTTGGGCACTATATGGTGGTTCTATGTGGTTTGCATATGGCAGTATTATTTAGGCAGTATATGGTAGTATCATGTGGCTGTACATGGCAGTATTATCTTGGCACTACGTGGTGGTATTATAAGAGTTATATATGGCACTATTATCTAGGCACTATCTGGCAGTATTATGTGGGCTGAAATTGCAAGAAAAAGGGAAATTGAAATGGCAGGCATGGAGAAGGACACTTGCTTGTTGCCCAGGGTCCCATTTTCTATTATTCAACCTCTGCTATCCTGTCCCAAATGTTCCCTGGCTGGTTTAACATGGGAAAAATCCAGACAATATGGAGTAGGTATTGATAAAGTTCATTGTACAAATATACCTTCTTTTTGCAATGCTAACTAGAATGTATTTCCTGATTCCCTGCAGATGTACCGTGGCTTTAAGAAGATGCCTCATGTACAGTATATCTACACAGAATCTTCAGAGAGCCTGTGCGGCGTCAAGCTGGAGGTCAACAAGTATCAATATCTCATCACAGGTGGGCACCGTAACGTCACTATATAATAGTATTATAGAGACACTGTATTACATAGTATTTTTTGTTATTATGACAGAATTATATCTGTTGTCCAGCAGATAGAGCTTAGTTCTTAAAGGGCCTTCCAGGATTTTAATATTGATGGCCTATCTGCAGGATATATCTGATCAGCGGGGGTCCGACTCCCTGCACCAGTAGCTCTGGTGTCAGAATTTGGCATTGGAACTACACAGCTCTGTCCATTGTGCAGTGGATGACGCTTATAACTGCAGTTCTACACCCATTCACTTCAAACTTTTGATCACAGGAGTGCATGGTGGCCAATAATGAGGCCATTAATCTTAAAATCCTGTAATGCCAATTTAGGAGTTTCCTGCCCAACAGTTGTCCACTCCTGCTCAGAAAATAGGACAGAGCAGAGGTGATTATCTGTACACCTTGTTATAGGGGTTATCAGAGATTTTTATACTGATGACCTATCCTCAGGATAGGTCCTCAATATCAGTTCTGTGGGGGTCTAACTCCTGGCACCCCGTCAATCAGCTGTTTGAAAAGGTCGAGGTGCTCAGGTCAGCGCGGCAGCCTCTTCCTAGGCCAATCACGTCATGTTCATTCATCACGTGGCCTAGGTGCAGCTCAGTCCCATTCAAGTTAATGGGGCTGATCTGCAATACCAATCACAGCTGCTATTAAATGGACGGCACTGTGCTTGGTAAGCTGCAAAGGCGGCCATGGTGCTCACTGGAGGGCCATGGCCTCCTCAAACAGCTGAACAGAGGAGGTGCCAGGTGTCGGATCCCTGCTGACATGATACCTCGACCTCTTCAAATAGCTGATCGACAGGGTGCTGGGAGTTGGACTCCCACCGAACTGATATTGAGGACTTATCCAGAGGACAGGTCAACAATATCAAAATTTTATAAAACCCCTTTAAACATAAGGGTGCACATACTGCATGTAACATTCCACTACATCGAATAGACCAGCTATTTCTAGTAAGAAACCAAACTGTGAAAGCAAAAAGCTGAACAAAAATAGGTTATAAACGTAATACAGTCAATTTTCTGTTGTTTTTTTTAAAATAAAAATATATTATGACCTACCTATTCTTCTTCTTCTAGGGCGTGTATATGAGGGAAAGGTATACACTGGCCTGTGTAACTTGATTGAGAAGTGGGATAAGCTGACACTTGCCCAGCGCAAAGGACTCAATCACCGCTACCACCAAGGATGTAACTGCAAGGTACGAGGGGATTTCTTGTTTGCCCTTTGCTAGACTAGAGTGTAATATAGTCTAGGTCCCCTACAGAGTACAGGAATAATGCTGACCATACACAGTAGGTTTATGTTGGCGAGACTGGCAGGCCATCTGGTGTGTATGGGGGGGCCTCCTGACTCTCCCTTGAAGACAGATGTCGGGGAGAGAAGGATTGGGCTGTTGGATTTCAACATGTATGATCTCTTTATTTTCAGTGAGAGATAAGCTTTCACCAGAGCTATCTAGCAGAGCATGCATGTGTATTGGGGGGGGGGGTGAGAAAGCTGTCGTCCTTCTTTATTGTCATTCAACAATAGTGTGGAATTATTATTCTTGGGATGCTATCACTTTTAAACGGAGCAGTTTCTGATAATAAAGCATAAGGGGGCCAATACGTATGCAACTTTCATAGACTGCCCACCCCTGCTTGAGTGGTTTTGTGCTTATAGTCCGATGGGAAACCACATATAACAAGACGGCTTCCCTCCCTGCTCATATCATATACCAAACGTGTGTGTTGTGGTTCAAGTGAAATTTCTGTGGATGATCATACGATGCTCTGTCTGCTATACTGACTGCTTCTTCAGGCTGCACAGTTTTAAGTCCCTCCCACTTTAAAGGTCCCTCCTACCTAGATTTAAAGAAAGAGGGAGCCTTGGAGTAAATACTGTACAGGAAAAGTACACTTCAAATATCAGCTCCTAAGTCGTCTCCTTTCTGTGTTACAGATCAAGGCTTGCTATTACCTCCCATGCTTCATCACCTCAAAGAGTGAATGTCTGTGGACGGATTTACTTTCCAACTTCGGCACTCCCGGCTACCAATCTAAGAATTACGTTTGCATCAAGCAGAAGGAAGGTTACTGCAGTTGGTCCAGAGGATGGACTCCACCAGACAAATCCGTGATCAACACCACGGACCCCTGAGCCTGCTCGGCACTGTGGCCCACAAACTGTAAAAGGACAGTAACCCTGAAATATATACAGCAATGAAATTAGTGCCTGATTTCTTGCTAAAATTAGCACTTGGAACACATAAGTCTTTACCATCATACTGAAAGTATATTTTAAATCACTCTTTTATTTTTGCAATTTTCTTCAATCACCCATTTAAGCCAGATTGTGTGCAGGGTTCTCCTGGAAAGTCTTGCTCCATTTTCTTTTCCTTCCTTCTATAAATGGTCCGTTGGGCCTTCTGGTAGAGACTGTTTTAGTGGAATGTTAATGGGTAATATACATGCAGAGAAATTGAAAATGGACGAGCCTTCATTTTTGGTGAAATCCTAATACGGTAAAACAGTGCTGTGGATTTTGTTTTATTTGCAGTTCAACCTCCCGCCACAAGAGGTGCTGTGTTAGACAATGATAATAGATTTGCTCTCTAGAATATAATGACTTTATATCAATTTAAAAAGTGCATATTTGGGGAAAGGAGTTTAATGCAGGGGAATGTTTTAGATATTTCAATGTGAATGATAAAAAAAAAAAAACGTTGGACCAGGTCACCCTCACCCTTGTGAGATTATACTTAGTGTCATGTTAGAGTGACAGTAATAAATGTCCGTGTGTAATGCCTTGCAGGTCTGGGCAGAGCTATCCAGAAAAAAATGGATACAAAAATAAGCTATTTTAAATGTTTATGAAGGTTACTGTGGTCCTGGCTATAAACTGAAGAAAGGCCACAGATTCCGATGCAGTGCCCTCTTGTGGCCCGGAGTTGTACATAATATTTGGAGTTTCATGAAAGAAACTTTTTGTATTGCTGCCTAGAAAACACCTTTGTAGTGGAGGTCTATGTATGATACAAAGCTAGGATCCAATAGTTTTGATTAGTAAGGGTATCATCTGAATGAAAATGTTGGGCGTTGTCATAAATCAGTGCTTAATCAATTTGCATTTCTAAAAGGGGCTGCCCTGAATTAGGAAAACATGACACGGTGCCACATCTGCCCATGAATTGTGCCTGGCACCGCAGCTCTGCTTTATTGAAGTGAATGGGACTGCAATACCACACCCAACCTGTGGACAGGTGTGGCACTGAGGAGCACCTGTATGTATTCAGAATAAGCCAAATACATAGACCAGTGATGAGACAGGGATAGGCTGTCAAATGAGACAACAAAAACTGATTGTAAAGCCATGCTTAATTATTCTTAGTAATTAGACTTTGAGCTCATTTACCTGAGACTCAGGTTCCCTTTTTCATTTGTTTGCCAAAAATTGGATCATAGGAGGAAGGAACACTCTTTTGGCTAAAAAGGGGACATAGCCTTAAAGTAATACATATGTCCTATAGAGCCCTGCCAAGTTTATCATATGCAGTTGCACCTCCAAGCCTATAGAGGTGCTCTCATTCACTGGTTGTTTAGCCTGTGTCATTGAAACAATCTCTCTGCTGCCCCCTAGTTGTAGAGGGCTTAAGCTGCAGGTCCTTACAGTCCGTCCTCTGACACCCTAGCCAGATTTCATGATCTCTTTACATAATAAAAATGTGATCAATTTTATCAAATTTTTAGTTTTTTTTTTATATTCCCGTGAGAATTTTTTGGAAACCTGCACTGAGATGTAGTGCCTTGATGTGACCCTACATTATAGCTATTGTTGTTGCTTTTTGACTGGATATTTTTTTTTATAGATGCATTATATGTAGATCTCTAATATAAATTCTTGTTTTTTTTCCATTTCTGACAAAATGGGTGACTAAATAAGTTTTACTGAGATTGTGTGACGTAACATATTTTCTGTTTATATATATTTTTTTTCTCTTATTTATCATTTGTAGTGGAAACTTTTTATTTTTAATATATCTTCACTCCATTCCGAGTAGGGAGTAGTTTTTTACGCTAGTTACCAGTTTGCTACATTATATCACAGATAAGAATATTTTATATGAACATGCTTTTATATTTGAAGAAAATATTCTTGGTTTCTGATACTGAGCAGTGTGTTTTATGTTTTTTTTTTTTTGTAGATAGAGTTAGGGAGAGTTGCATTTCGATAAACTTTGCTTTTGTAGTGCAAGAGACAATTTGATGGGTCAAACTACCACTCCCGTCATTACAACTACAACTCAAGGCCACACAATGACTGAAGTTGTTTGCAGTATGAAACCTATGAGTCTGTAGGTCCTAAAAGCTGCCAGTAATTCAGTGTTAAAGGGCAAGTCACATTTTAAACTTACAGCATACATCTGGAAAACTGTACTCAATTTATCTTCTCCATTCACAACTAAAATGAAACAAAACCTGTGAATTTCCATGAAAATAGGCCACAGTTTGTGTGTTTATCCAGACAGTCATTGGCCCATCTCGCAATATGGTGGCATATAGCTTGGATATGCCACCAATGTCCGATAGGTGAGGGTCCCACCTCTGGGGACCAAAGTAAAGAGGGTGCACTGCATAAGTGCTGCCACCGTATATTCACTTCTATGGGATTGCCGGAAATAGCTGAGCACCATAGAGTTGAATGGAGAGGTGGCCGCTCTTGCGCTGTGCGCTCTCCATTCATTTCTATAGGAGTTCCGGAGATAGTTGGGCACGCTTGCTCGGCTCTTTTTGTAACTCCCATTGAAGTGAATGGAGAGCAAGCCACAGCGCTCTCCTACGCTTTGGGGGCCCTCTTCTAGACATGGGTGCAGGTCCCAGAGGTGGGAACCGCACCTATCAGACATTGGTGGTATATCCTAGAGAAAGTGAGAGATGGGTCAACCCCTTTAACTAGAGCATGTTACAGGCATGCTGGCATTGGTAACAAGAAACAAGGAAGAAATAATTCTTGTTTTAGCTTTGGATGTGACTGGAGTATAATATTAAATGTGACTCAGGATTGGTACAAGATAAAATGTGAAGTTTCCCCTTAAATCCTTCTAGATCTGACAAACATCCAAATTCCCTGTAACCCCATAATATGGCCGCCCTTCATGTTGGCTTCTTTTTTCTATATGTGATGCTTTGATGTTTTGTGTTTGGGGGGAGGATCCAAAGTCAATAAACTTTACCTAGAAAAGCAGTGTAAGTGGTTCTCTGCCTGACCGCTTAATGGGTACAGCAAACAGCACTGGCCCTTCAGATCACTTGGCAATAACATAGACGGCAGGGAGACGGCCAATCAGATAGAATGTGATTTCGTAAATTAGGGACACCGTGGAAACAAATTACTTGTTATTGAAGGTTGCTGCTTTCAGGGTCTAGTGTTGAGCGAACTTATATTTTAAGTTCTGTGTCCAAAGTTCGGGTTATCGAAGAATCCCGTTATGAATTCCAAATTCCGTTATGGTCCGTGGTAGCGGAATCTATAACGGGATTCTTCGATAACCCGAACCTGAACTTTGGACACAGAACTTAAAACACAAGTCAGCTCTAATTGTCACTAAACCCGGAGTGATACAGCGACATGCCATGAAGAACACTTTTCTGCATCACTTGCACCCATTGACTAATAGACTACAATCAATCCATGTCCATTAGACACATTGTGCTATGCCTAATGCAGGGCATAGGGGGTGGAGCGTGACACAGTGATTTATTTTATTTTTTGTTCTTTGAATCTCTGTCATGCTGCGCCCAATTAGGTTCTATGTTTTGGATCACACAATGCACCATTTTTACCTAAGATGTTCATTAAAGGGGTTGTCCCGCTACATTAAATTGATGACTTATCTTCAGGAGAGGTCATGAATATTTTATCGGCAGGGTCTAACTCCCAGCACCCCCACCGATCAGGTGTTTAAAGGAGCAGTTGTGCTCCTGTCTGGTCGGTGTTTACCTGCATTTCATCTAGATTGTAAGTGATGCAGTGTAATTAAAGCTTCCTCTAGCATTCAAGTGAATGGGACAAAAAACTGTAGTGACCCTGCTACAATGTAGATGGCATGCACTGAAGAGGGAGCTCGCATGCGTACTGTAGACCCTTCAAAAAGCTGTGCCGGGAGTCAGACCCCCACAATTCTGATGTTGATGAACTATACTGAGGACGTTGTCAATATCATGAAACCAGACAACCCCTTTAATGGTACAGTATGTCCATGTGTGACTGAAACTACAGTGGATTCGCAGCAAAAAAAAACGCTGCAAAAATGCATGTACCACATTAACTGTTTGCTGTGGCTTTCACTCTCTCCAATCCACACTGCTGTCACTTTACACTGTGGATTTTTTATGCAGCATTTCACAATCTCACCCACTTTGCTGGTACTGTGCAGCACTGTGAATATGCCACACGAAAATCCGCTAAGGTAACTCTTTGAATTTTCATGAAATCCTCTATCATATGATCTTCACTTGTACTGCCAATTGTTTTGGGTTCTACATTTTGTTAGGTATCACCCAATGTATGCTGCTTCCTATCTGTGGACCCCTTCTGTGCCACTGGCATTGACTGCCTGATCCTTGCCTTTGTTAATTGAACTAGCATATCTAGAAGCTCTATCTGGACCAGTGCAGGTCCTACTGACCATATCAACAAATTAGCCAGTTGCTCTGTCTGGACCAGTGCAGGTCCTACTGACCATATCAACAAATTAGCCAGTTGCTATATCAGTGCATACCACAGGCTGTGGCTCTCCGGTTTATGTGGACAGAAGATGCTGGAACTTGTAGTTTCATCATCTCACAGTCACTGATGTATACCACTCTCCTCTTACCCACCATGCCATGTACATAACAAATTGGGAAAGGCTGGTGGATGGCCGCAAGCTCTGAAGGTCCTGTTGGTAAAGAGCTGCATCCTAAAAATCAAACGTGTGGCCAATTGTAGAAGCGTTTTGTGTCATGTTATTTATGAGCTGTATATTCTGTGATTGTATATTGGCTTTTGCTCTAAAATGTTTGTGTTTTGCAGTATATTTTATCCTAAACATTAAACAAATCCTTTATATTTCTATCAAATATGTGTCTCCTGTCTCCTCTGTCAACTAGCTGTAAACACAAGGGCACATCTACACCTTTGGCATTGGAGGAGATCTGTGCTCCCATGGCCTGGCACCAAGTAACCTCATCTAACATGTCCAGAGGGTGGACAAAGAAGGGATGGCCTGGCAAGGGAGTAACCATGACCCCCATCCTCACCAAATAGAAAAGTTAGGCTATTAGGGGCCTTCACTCAGTATATCCCGTATATCCATGTACCTCTGAGGCTCCTCTCAACCACTGGGGTAGCTCATAGAAGCACTGTACCTGCTATTCTGATAGCTGTAATCTTGGACGGCCAAAAGCCAAAAAGGGGTCCACATCCTGGTGCTGTTCCCTGACTGACTGGACCAAGCCCTTTACCTTGCCTTTCTCACAGAAGTCCTCCATGCTACTACTGTTAGAAAGCCCCAGAAATCTGTCAAAGGTGGGTTCAGGAGCCAAGACATCCCAATCCATAAGCTAGTTTCAGTACCAGGAATCTGAGCTACCTACCTTCATCTCATACATTGTGCTGGAACCACAGAGAGCGTTTGACACAAGAACTGGCTGGGCAGAAACCCTTCGTATGTTTCCTTCACTAGAACATCCTGGGCAACCACAGTGAAGCAAGATGTATCCACCTTGGCTTCATCTGCACATTGCTAGTGCTTGAAATGTACTAGATAAGTGAGCATGCATGGGATTTTGGCCCAGCTAGTGCTGATGTCAAATACCCAGGGGATGTTGATCAAAGAGGAATGGGAGAGAGAAGAGCTATAACACTGTGTATGGCTCAATATCTCCAGGTATGCTCTTTACATGTAGAGGACACTGAGAAAAAGTGGATTTACATGGGCGGATTCTCTGAAAGATTATCAGGAACGAATGTTCCTGCGAATGCTCGTTCCCGACAATCTGCCTGTGTAAAGGTGCCGCTGATCATCTGTTGAACGAGCAAATCTGGTCGTTGGTGCAGGGACCTAAATTGCTGTTTCTGTCAATCTGCCCATCTAAGTGTGCCTCCGATCACCAGATGGACGAGCAAAATGCTTGTTCGTCGGGTGATCCTGTAGTTGGTGCAGGCACCAGCAATCATCATTTTTGGGCAGCAGATTATGCTGTCTAAACAGCGATCTGCTGCCCAGAAACAATGCAGCTGTATAGGACGAGCAATCACAATAGGAAACTCTCGTTCTCATACTGTGAGGGTGATGGCTGCATCACCTCCACTGAACAAGAGGCCATCTGTCCGGAGGGAACGTTTCCTTAAATGCGCCTTTAAAACTCCTTTTTGGCTGGAATGAAAAATGGACGATTTTGACGAGGGCATGTTTGGAATGCTGTTGACATGTACGTCAGAATCATGCTATCAGTTTAGTCACTACAAATCTGGTGACAGCATCTGGGAGAGGCTTTCCCAAGTCAACATTTGTGGCATATTGCTAAATAGGTGCAAGTACCACCTCTGGGACCGACTCCTATATCCAGAACAAGGCCAAGCATGCACGGTTACCCTCCAGTCACCGCTATGAGAGTTCCGAAAGTAGCTGATTGTTGGCTTGGCTATGTCCAACAGTCCCAGCGAACGGAGAGGTGGCAGCGCTTGCAGAGCTTACCCTCCATTCACTGCAATGGGACTTAGGTAAATAGCCAAGCGTGCTCACTCAGCTACTTTTGGCAGTAAATTGAAAGGACACAAACTCTCCTTCACTAGGGGTCCCTAGTGCTATCCCAGTCTTTATTCTAGTGTAGTGATGGCGAACCTTTTGCAGATTGAGTGCCCAAACTGTAACCCAAAACGCATATATATATCGCAAAGTGCCAAATCAGCAATTTAACCTGAATACTACAGGCCAATATAGTATATCTTCCATGTACTTTATCATTTAGCTATAATAGCCTGCCGCCATTCAGTGTGTTGTCTGTGCCGTTCATAGTGCGCCCTGCACTGATGAATGGCAGGAAAAGTCTAAGACATATTGGTACACCATAGACTTTTTCCAGGGTGTGGGTGCCCACAGAGAGGGCTCTGAGTGCCGCCTCTGTCATAGAGATAAGCCACTAATGTTAAAATGGGTTAAGTTCAACATATAAACAATATGCCGTAGTCTCTTAAGCTCCCTCTAGTGGTGGCTGCAGGTAAAAAGATTGTATCATGTAACATTGTCTACACAGGGGATTTGGCACTCCGGCATCTGTAAAAACAGCCTTCCGACTCCTATAAAGAGGTAGTAAAAAACGTATTAGCACAGGATGTGAAATGTAACAACGACAAGATGAGAAATGGTGGAGATTCACTCAAAACTTCCATTTTTAGTAACTCTCAGGAATCTTTGTCCTTGTGAGAATGAAACAAAATCAACCAAATTGCCGTTCTCTTCTGGTTTTTAATGAACTGCCCTTGTTTCACATATTAATCAGTCTGGGTAATTACATACATAAGTCATGTTTACAGTATAGCAGATGTTTCCTCTGTTTACTGCCATCTCTAATGATTATAGGTTTGCCGGCATACTTTATACCGATTAAACCCAATTAATTTCTGTAATTGGGGTCAATAGACAACACAATAACAATCCATATTTTGTACAGCTGCCAGCAAGACAAACTCAACCAGCAAATAAACTGACTGTGTTATATATTATATAAGATAACCTAAAAGAAAGCCAGGCAGCACTGTGCACGTGAATCCTCTGTGCCTGAAACCAGTCCACCCTCCATCCAAGAGTCTGAGTCTTCAGTGGTTAATAAGAGCACTCGAACTTGAGTGATGACCGATAGTAACGCCAGTATTAAAGGGTATTTGAACTTTTGCAAACAATAGGATACTTTTTATTACATGCATACATTTAAAATTAAAAAAAAAAAGAACTTTTCAAACTATTTTGATTAAATAATGCCTAACATTTTATGTATATGGCTTCTATATAGACAGTGTCTCCATGGTAACAGACTACAAACCAGCCCTGTGTAGTCATGGGTTTTCTTTCTTCCATTTGCTCCATCTATCTCTGCATGTGTGTTATCAAGAAGAGGGAGCATTTCGTTTGCGATCTGTAGACTTAGGGGCACATTTATTAAGACCGGCATTTTAGACGCCAGTCTTGATAAGTCCCTGAACTGGCGGTGGATCGCCGAAGTTATGTATAGGCTCCGGCCTCTACATAACTTCAGCGTATCCACCGTTGATTCTAAATGTAAGACAGCTCCCCTGCTGTTTTACATTTAGCCCATTTTCTACGCCTAAGGCCCCATGCACACGACCGTTGTTTGTTTCCGCGTCCGTTCCGTTTTTTTTCACGGATTGGATGCTTCCCCATTCATTTCAATGGGTCCGTCAAAAAATGCGGATGGTCAACCGTTTGTGTTCCGCATCCGTGATCCGTGTTTTCATTCCGTCAAAAAAATAGTGCATGTCCTATTTTTTTCACGTTTGCGGACAAGGATAGGCATTTTTACAATGGATCCGTCAAAAAAAACGGTCCGTCAAAAAAAAACGGTCCGTCATCCGTTTTTTTTGACGGACGCAAAATTTCAAGGAGGAGCGGACGCGGAGGCAGGCAACGGTCGTGTGCATGTAGCCTAAACCAGGTGTAGAAAATGATGAAAGAGACGGGCCTACCGGACCGCCCCCTTCCCCACCTATCCCATTTTTATAACTGGAGGAGTGGGGAAGACGTCGTAGATTCTACTGCAACATGGCGTACGACACTAAAGTGGCGTATATCTGTTCGTAAATGACCCCCATAGTGACTAGAGATGAGCGAATGTTCTTAAGCAGTGATACTCAAGAGGCTCCCCCAGAAGTGTACCGGCACATCCAGTGTTGCTGCTCTGGTAACAGCAGCAGAGTCTTTGCGTTTGCACTGCTACTCGTAGCAGCGGCGCAGGAGCGAGATTGTCAGAGATGGGCAAAATTCCCATCCTGTCAATCGAGCGACTGGAGAAACCTCTTGAGCAGAAAGGACTCTGATGAACGTATTGATTCGTATGATTCGATTTGCTCATCTCTGATAGCGACACATAGGACTTCATATCAGCTGTATACTCAGAACGGAAGTTTTACTTTTTACAACCCGCAACATAAATCCACCACCCCACAGGGAGTAAGAATCCAACTAAGGCTAGTTTCATACTAGAGTTCAGAGATCCACCACACTGTTCCAACAGTGCCAACGGCCAGAGTTCTCTCCAGTCTGGCGTTTTGGACGCCCGCCAGGGGAACTGTAGGCCTTCTGGCCACAACCCAGCAAATATGCCGAGAATCGACCAGACTACAACCGTTGCATGCAGCTGATTCTCAACATATTTGCCGTGTTGCAGCTGGATCTCCGCCGGTCCCATTATAGTTAATGAGGCCGGTGGGCATCCGGGCAGTGTCCGGCAATGCCGGATCCAGAGAGCTCCGGTAGGCTGTTGCCAGCCATTACAGCCTGTCGGATCTCTAAAGGCTAGTGTGAAACTAGCCTAAAACTGGAGATATGGACATCATCTTGGGCTTTATGTATAGGAACCATAACTGCCAACACTCAAATCCGAGGACATTTTGAGCCTAGTATGCCCAGGAAAATTACCAAATTTTACGGAAAATGTCCTTTTATTATATTTTGCAAAAAAACACACCCTTTTTGATTACTCCTAGATAGAAAGGGACTGTTAACAGCCACGAAGGAACTACTAGAAAAAACATAGGGAATGAGTCTCATGGGCAACTGCTAAACCATTTGCCGCACCGTGTCCGCAGCTCCATGTAAATCAATGAGCTGGTGCTGTTTAATATTATTATTTTTCGAAAGATATCAAATGTTATCAGTCCCTGATGAGTTGCCATTATGGTGACATAGTTAGCACCCTTTAGGCAATGCCCCCTGCCCTCCATTGTAGTCGCTCTTCACGTAGCTTTGTTTGGGTGGCAGTGTGCAGTTTACTCCAAGTCAGCGGGTTTCTTGGCCACAGATAAAAGCCGCAGCTCTGGATAACGTACAAACAATATACTTGATACCAGTAATTTAAACCTCATCTCACGCCTTCCATTGTCCCGTTCACACACTTGGAGGATCACAGTGCAAAGTGTAGCCATGAATTTCTTCAGATCTTAGATAAAATACCTTAAGATCAAAGAATATGCCCACAACTAAAGCTAAATTATGATATGCCACCTTTAACTAAAACCAGCACAATATGCATCAAACAAACAAATAAAAAAAAAAAATCACATTGTATTAAATGGTGCTGGGACCCTCTTAGCTTATTATTTTAAGGCGGGTTTACATGTAACAGACGATTGTTGGGAAGTAAGCGTTCCTTCCCGACCATCAGCTGCTCGTTCAGTGAAGGAGACTGCTGTATTTACATGCAGCGATCTCCTTTACAGTATGAGAACGAGGGGTCGCTACTGCAATCGCTCGTCCCCATACAGAATCATTGTTTCTGGGCAGAAGATCGCTGTTTAGGCGGCACGACCTGCTGCCCAAAAATGAGGATTGGTGTGCTTGCATGAACTACACGATCACCTGACAAACAAGCGTTTTGCTCGTCCATCTGGTGATCGGTCACACATTTAGATGGGCAGATTGTGGGGGACGAGCGTTCGCAGAAGTGGTTGTTCCTGATAATCTGGCCGACTATCAGGCAGTGTAAATCCACCTTAGGCCTCTTGCACACGACAGTATTTTGCGGACCGTATACTGGCAGTTTTTTCAGTTCAGTATACTGACTGTATACTGAACCATTCACTTCAATGGGTCTGCAAAAAATACTGGTGTCTCCGTTTGCCTTCCGTTTCCGTTTAAATATAGAACATGTCCTATTCTTGTCCGCAAATCACGTTCAGTGGCTCCATTCAAGTCAATGGGTCCGCAAAAAAAAAATGGAAAGCATACGGAAAGGCATGTCTTCCGTATCCGTTCCGTTTTTGCTGAACAATCTATTGAAAATTTAAAGCCCAGCCCAATTTTAATTATGGAATTACTGTATACTGTATATGCCATACGGAGAAATGGAACAGAAAAACGGAACCAAAACGGAAACACAACGGAAACAAAAAACGGAAAAACGGATCCGATAAAAACAGACCGCAAAATACTGAAAAAACCATACAGTCGTGTGCAAGAGGCCTTAGTCTGCAGAAATTGTGAAATCTGATATCCATCACCATGTATCATGACAGGCTGCTATTCTATCCTCCACCATGCTTTTTACTACAACTCTGCTTGTTCAGATTGGCTGTTGTGTATAAACACAAGCTCACCAGGTCAGTGCATGCTGAGCGGATATCCATTAGAGAGGGAAAGATACCTGCAAGCATTCAAACCACCAAATAGACTAAAGAGGAGGATTCCCAATAAGGGAGGGGGCTGCACATATGATTAAAGCATATTTCAAGAGGCAGAAATTGGCAAGACCCCACAGCCCTCCTTCTGAAATCGAAGATTCATACTTACCTGCTCCACGCCTCTCTAGTCCTCCTCCTCGCTGTCTCCGCTTTCTCCATCTTCCGGTTCCTGTACTGTTTGCATCCGGCACTGCAAGGGCTTGGTCACATGCACCGCTCCAGCCAATGACTGGCTTTAGCGGTGATGTGGACACAAGCAGCCCACCACTCCTGAAGTCAGTCGTTGGCTGGAGCGATGCATGTGACCATACCCTTGCACTGCCGGATGCAGGAACCAGAAGATGGAGACAGCGAAGAACCAGATAGATGTGGAGCAGTCGACTATGATTCTTCTATTTCAGGGGGCAGACTGCAGACACTTGCTTAAAAATGAATATTACCGAAAAAACCCTTTTAAAATGTTTTTACTCCTAAGGGCTATAAACACTTTTTTTATGATTGCATTTTACTCATTTTGGGCTACAAATAACTTTTAAAATTGGTCTTAATTAAAAATTTTCAGCAGTGTTTGTCCTACAGGGTAAAGTTTTAGATGCAGATTATCTTAGTTTCAGTTTTACAGTGAGTCCCATCAAGTTCCTGTTCTAACGGCTATGTACAGCCCTTTTCTCTGAACTCTTGGTTTGAAACTCTTTTTATTATTTATCACCAATAAACGATGCGGTGACTAGTTAACACGGTGAAAACGGGACTGTCCGCAGGATAGACAAGTGCAGAGAAGATATTGCAATGTACATAGTTACACACATTTAAATTATGTATACAGCTTGTCTACATGACAGGGTGTTACAGACTGAATACAGATTGACATATGGCATATTTCATCAAATGCTGATTTCAGACCCGCAGATGGATAACAGGTCAAAACATACAAGAAAATATAAAAAGGTAAACAAAAAAGGGGGGGGGAGGGGAAAAGGGGGAAGGGGAGTCAGAGGGAGAGAAGGGGGGGGGGGGGGTGGTTACCTAGTACTTAGTTTTAAATAATCAGATTACCCATTACCGATTCTTTAAGGACGATGGATACCATGTAGATATATCCTATCCTCACAGTCTCATCAGGATATTTCCAGAACTGCTCATCAATATTCACATAAGAAGATCATATTCCCAAAGTAAAATACTATTTCAGGTTATATCGTTATAAAGCGTCTGTAGGTTCTCCACGGGTTCCATATGGCTTCAAATTGTAATGGAGACCTGGAGTCCCAATGCACTATCTGCTCAAGTCGACACAGTTGGTCACATTTATTTAACCAGTGCTGTATTGCGGGAGTTGCTTGTTGTTTCCAGTGTGTGGCTATAGTGAGTCTAGCTGCTGCTAGTAAAATGGAGCATAATTTACGCATATTTTTGGTACCTCGAAAACCATTGCTTAACCCAAAGAGGCATAATTTTGGGTTTGTTTGTATACACAAGCCACTCACTTTTCTCTGAACTCTTGACAGCTCATAAACTCTTTTTAAGCTATATTCTTATCAGTTTGATAAAAATTTAGCTATAATGAGTGTATATGAGCTGTCAGAAATTTACAGATAAGGCTACCTTCACAATTGCGTTTTGTGCGGATCCGTCAAGGACGGATCCGTTCAGATAATACAGCCGTCTACATTCGTTCAGAACAGATCTGTTTGTATTATCTTTAACATAGCCAAAACAGATCCGTCATGAACACCACTGAAAGTCAATAGAGGACGGATCCGTTTTCTATTGTGCCAGATTGTGTCAGTGAAAATGGATCCGCTGCAAGCAGCGTTTTGGTGTCTGTCTCCAAAGCGGAATGGTGACTGAACTGATGCATTCTGAGCGGATCCTTTTCCATTCAGAATGCATTAGAATGAAAACTGATCCGTTTTGGACCGCTTGTGAGAGCCCTGAACGGATCTCACAAACGGAAAGACAAAAGGAAAGACAAAAGTAGACTAAGGCCTTCACATAGCTGTCAACACAGAAACATGACATGGCTCGGTATAAATCCGAAAGTGAGTTTGCACAACAGAAACTTAAAGGGGCTTTCCAGACTTTTAATATTGCTGACCTATCCTCAGGACATCAATATCAGATCAGCTGTATGAGGAGAAGGTACACGCCTGGAAATAGTTTTATTAAAAGCCTGGAAAACCAATTTAACCCTTTAGCACAAAAACTGCTGAAGTTTTTTTTTTTTTATGAAGACTAAATGAAAAAAAAAAAAACGATGTTTAGCCCAAAACAAGTAAAATGCAATCATTAAACATGTCCATATGGCCATCATACAGGGGGTTTCCTGCTCAGGAACCTCTATTTGAGACAGAACAAGGCTAGCCATTTCCCAAGGGTCTCAGGATCTGGTGAGAAACACTCTTTAAGTTTCTCTCTCTCTCTCTCTCATACCTCCCAACTGATCAGGATTAAGCTGGACAGTCCCAATTTTCAGCGGCTGTACCCCTCTCTGGACTGTTTTCAAGCAGCAATGTAGAGGGATCCATATGCAAGACTAGGTGTAGTGCAGAATGGTGGGGTTTATTGCACAAAGAGAGGGATGGGTGGCAAGAGGATTGTCTAAGGCTGGGTTCACACGAGCGTGTCCGGATTAGGTCCGGATGCGTTGCGGATGCGTTCAGTGAAAACTGTGCGATTTCACAGGCAAAGCCATTCAGTTTTGCCTGCGATTGCGTTCAGTTGTTCAGTTTTTTCCACGCGGGTGCAATGCGTTTTGATGCGTTTTTCACGCGCGTGATAAAAAACTGAAGGTTTACAAACAACATCTCCTAGCAACCATCAGTGAAAAACGCAACGCACCCGCACTGGCTTGCGGATGCAATGCGTTTTTAACGCAGCCCCATTCACTTCTTTGGGGCTAGGGCTGCGTGAAAAACGCAGAATATAGAACATGCTGCGATTTTCACGCAATGCACAAGTGATGCGTGAAAAAAAACGCTCATGTACACAGACCCATTGAAATGAATGGGTCAGGATTCAGTGCGGATGATATGCCCGTGTGAAAGGGGCCTAACTGTGATTTGACTGTCAGTAAAAGCAGAGGGAGGGAGGGAGGAGGAAGGTGACCGGATGACACAAGACAGCACCACGAGATCTAAAATGGCTGATGCTGGTTGGTGCTAGGGAGTTGTTCTTTTCCCAGAACTTGAGGACAGAAGAAGTTTGGTGGACAATCAGCTGAGAAAAAGTACAAGAAAAAGAGGCTGCACACAAGAAATACTCATAAGGATGGTGGAGCATCTGTTCATCTCTGGCGGCATTTATATTTAAGATACGCAATAATACTTGACATGAAAAAAACCATACTTAAACCCGTGGATAAAGCACTGAGAGAGTCGGTCATCTTAAGATCCCAATACAATTGCTGGCATCTGCTGACCAGTGGCTTTTACCAGCCTTAGGAATATCATCATCATCACCAGTTTATGAATGAAACGTATACTCCTACAGGAACACAGTAGACATGGTATAACTGACGCCTGCGTTCTGACCCCGGGTTCATGTAACCAAGCATGTGGATTAACAGTAAATTATTTCCTAATTAAACTATTTTATCACTGACATGTTGTATCTGCAACACAGTGACTTTGAAGGACAATTTGTTATGCTCCTCAGCACCAGCGACAACACAAAAGTACAGCTTTCCAGCAGATGATGATATCAAGCATTCATATCAGAACCATCATCTGCCACAGTCATCTCCTGGCTGCACCCAGAGACATCACCCGTCTCGTTCCACAGCCATATGGGAAACCAGCGTTACTCACCATCTGTTTGTGGTTTGGGAAGAAGGACTGCTCGATCAAGGGGAACTTCTCGGCACCCAGTCTCTGGAAGATCTTTATGAGCTGTGAAAACTGAAAAGACAATGATAGTGTGAGAATTCAGGTCGCAATGTGCAGAGGCCCTAGGTTACTATATAAGAAGCTGTCAATGTCCAGTACATATATGGCCATAACTCAGGACTCCCATGGCGAGCCACACAGCAGGGGGTCGAACGCCACATGTGTCTCCTGAGCCATTGGTTGGGGACCACTGGTCTAAGAGTTTGAGAGTTTATAGAGAAAAGTTTAAATACAAAGTAATCTTTAGAAAGCATTTTATAGAGCAAGACGAGCTGAGCAGATAGAGATATAATTTGTGAGGGAAAAATCTAGTAAAAAAAGAACAACTAAAACTTGTAATATATTCATTTAAACTCCTGCTCATTGTGGGCTTTGAAGTCAAAGAGGTGGTCCTATTAGTGATTGACAGCCTTCCCTCTATGACTGTGTATACACAGATAGCTGTCAGTCACTGATAGGACCACCAGGTTATACCAGCACAGTCCATATCACTATATACAAGAAGATGTATAACTTATACCAGCTGTACATATATAATTATATACAGGAGATGCCCAGGTTATACCAGCATGGTCCATATCACTATATACAAGAAGATGTATAACTTATACCAGCTGTACATATATAATTATATACAGAAGATGCTCATGTTATACCAGCATGGTCCATATCAGTCTATACAAGAAGATATATAACTTATACCAGCTGTACATATATAATTATATACAGGAGATGCCCAGGTTATACCAGTATGGTCCATATCACTATAGACAAGAAGATGTATAACTTATACCAGCTGTACATATATAATTATATACAGAAGATACCCAGGTTATACCAGCATGGCCCATATCACTATATACAAGAAGATGTATAACTAACACCAGCTGTACATATATAATTATATACAGGAGATGCCCAGGTTATACCAGCATGGTCCATATCACTATATACAAGAAGATGTATAACTTATACCAGCTGTACATATATAATTATATACAGAAGATGCCCAGGTTATACCAGCATGGTCCATATCACTATATACAAGAAGATGTATAACTAACACCAGCTGTACATATATAATTATATACAGGAGATGCCCAGGTTATACCAGCATGGTCCATATCACTATATACAGGAAGATGTATAACTTATACCAGCTGTACCTATATAATTATATACAGAAGATACCTGGGTTATACCAGCATGGCCCATATCACTATATACAGGAAGATGTATAACTTATACCAGCTGTACATATATAATTATATACAGAAGATACCCAGGTTATACCAGCATGGTCAATATCACTATATACAAGAAAATGTATAACTTATACCTGCTGTACATGTATAATTATTTACAGAAGATGCCCAGGTTATACCAGCATGGTCCATATCACTATATACAAGAAGATGTATAACTAACACCAGCTGTACATATATAATTATATACAGGAGATGCCCAGGTTATACCAGCATGGTCCATATCACTATATACAGGAAGATGTATAACTTATACCAGCTGTACCTATATAATTATATACAGAAGATACCCGGGTTATACCAGCATGGCCCATATCACTATATACAGGAAGATGTATAACTTATACCAGCTGTACATATATAATTATATACAGAAGATACCCAGGTTATACCAGCATGGTCAATATCACTATATACAAGAAAATGTATAACTTATACCTGCTGTACATGTATAATTATTTACAGAAGATGCCCAGGTTATACCAGCATGGTCCATATCACTATATACAAGAAGATGTATAACTTATACCAGCTGTACATATATAATTATATACAGAAGATACCCAGGTTATACCAGCATGGTCCATATCACTATATACAGGAAGATGTATAACTTATACCAGCTGTACATATATAATTATATACAGACAATGCCCAGGTTACACCAGCATGGTCCATATCACTATATACAAGAAGATGTATATACAGAAAATACCCAGGTTATACCAGCACGCTCAGTATCACTAGTTATCAGGCTTTATGGTTGGTGTACTTGTATCTCACCCCATAACTGCTTTTATTTTCTGTCTGATTCCTCCATGCACTGACAGCGCTGGGAATCGGCACATGACAGAGCCCAGATCTGCCCTATGTATTGACCAGGCTTCCTTCTGATTAATGAGTGAAGCCTCTGCTGTTTTCATGGCGATCTATATCTAACATATCTAAAATTTCCCAATGTAGTTCATTTGAATGGATTATTGAGGCCCAGTGTGGGTATAAAAAATAGTCTGGGAACCAAATATTTGTACCCAGCGTCTTCAAAATTCTATGTACTCAGTGATAAATATTGTTCCTAATTAGGACGCCATAATGTATTTATACTTGTCTAAGATTTCCTGTGTAGTTAAAGGGCATCTGTCAGCAGTTTTGTTCCTATGAAACTGGCTGACATGTTAAGATACTTTTACACTTGCGGCAGGACGGATCCGGCAGGCTATTTAGCCTGCCGCATCTGTCCTGCCGCAAGTGGCCGTGCACTGCCATGCTGCCGCTCCGTCCCCATTGACTATAATGGGACGGGGGCGTAGCTACGGTGCTGCACGTCACTGCACGGCCGGAGATCGCAGGACTAAAAGTCAGAAATGCAGGACTTTTAGTCCGGCGATCTCTGGCCCTGCAGTGCCGTGCTGCGCCCTAGCTTCGCCCCCCGCCCCATTATAGTCAATGGGGACGGAGCGGCAGCACGGCAGTGCACGGCCACTTGCGGCAGGACGGATGCGGCAGGCTAAATAGCCTGCCGGATCCGTTCTGCCGCAAGTGTACTTGGCCGTTGAAGGCATCTGTGTTGGTCCCATGTTCATATGTGCCCGCATTGCTGAGAAAAAAGATGTTTTATTATATGCAAATGAATCTCTAGGAGCAATGGGGGCGTTGCCATTACACCTAGAGGCTCTGCTCTCTCTGAAACAGCCACACCCTCTGCATTTATACTGTCTGGCCCTGTCAATCAAAATGTAGAGGGTGTGGCAGTTGCACAGAAAGCTGAGCCTCTAGGTGTAATGGTAACGCCCCCGTTGCTCCTAAACGCTCATTTGCATATAATAAAACATCATTTGCGGGCACATATGAACATGGGACCAACCCAGATCAGGTCCGCCATATTTGTATGCTGTAGAAAAGTGAGCACTATCCTTGTGACCCTGCAAGTGCTACCATTAGTTGTCACAGCCCCTCAACCGAATCTTAAAAGGACAGGGGACAAGATTTAGATATCATTGAACCCAGAACATACTTCAGCCGTCCCAGGGACGGTCCAGCCAGTTCCACGACGGTTGGGAGGTATAGTTTTTGCACAGCACTGACAGTAAAAAATATTCAGTAGGTAATTCAGCATCGCTACGTTTAGTATGCCATTTAACTCATTGGGTGCTGCATTGTGTGCACACCCGTGTTATTAGGGCAGGTTTGCCTGCATTCCCATGTAAAGCTACAGATGACATATGATATGACTACTTGTTTAGCTAGATGACGGTCTCAGCTCTGCTACCTCTGCATGAAGCTGCCACTAATCATTGTGACATGTTTCTGTCCACTGTTGGTCTCATCTTACCAAAAAACACAGGGCACAAACCTGGATCATTATTCTTGGCAAGCGGGCAAAGAGAAAACATGGCTGCCAGCATCCCAGAGAGACGGGAGCGTGACAGGAGGAAGAAAAACAAGCGCTTGTTTTGACTGGGAAACTGGATTTGTTCTGTGTTATCAACATTCTGCATCAGGGATCAGTCCTGCACTGATCTCCTAGTCCCTGTCATCTGGTGTCACATGGCCCATGTTTTCTGACCTGAATTCAACCGATATACTGAATGTACTCCCCAACAATAATACAGGTTCTATTTAGCTGTTTCCTAAATTAAGAGTATTTGTTTCTAGAAAAGCTAGGAGATTTCAGCTCTGAAGCCTGCAGAATTATTACTATAGCTCTTAAGTATACAATAGAGGCTTTAACTTAGGAACAGTGCAGGATAAGTAATGTAATTATGTACACAGAGACTCCACCAGCAGAATAGTGAATGCAGCTCTGGAGTATAATACAGGATGTAACTCAGGATCAGTACAGGATTACTAATGTAATGTCTGTACACAGAGACTCCACCAGCAGAATAGTAAATGCAGCTCTGGAGTATAATGCAGGATGTAACTCAGGATCAATACAGGATTAGTAATGTATGTACACAGTGACTCCACCAGAAGAATAGTAAATGCAGCTCTGGAGTATAATACAGGATGTAACTCAGGATCAGTACAGGATAAGTAATGGAATGTATGTACACAGTGACTCCACCAGCAGAATAGTGAGTGCAGCTCTGGAGTATAATTCAGGATGTAACTCAGGATCAGTACAGAATAAGTAATGTAATGTATGTACACAGTGACTCCACCAGCAGAATAGTAAATGCAGCTCTGGAGTAATACAGGATGTAACTCAGGATCAGTACAGGATAAGTAATGGAATGTATGTACATAGTGACTCCACCAGCAGAATAGTGAGTGCAGCTCTGGAGTATAATTCAGGATGTAACTCAGGATCAGTACAGAATAAGTAATGTAATGTATGTACACAGTGACTCCACCAGCAGAATAGTGAGTGCAGCTCTGGAGTATAATACAGTATGTAACTCAGGATCAGTATAGAATAAGTAATGTAATGTATGTACACAGTGACTCCACCAGCAGAATAGTGAGCACAGGTCTGGAGTATAATACAGGATGTAACTCAGTATCAGTACATAATAAGTAATGTATGTACACAGTGGCTCCACCAGCAGAATAGTGAGTGCAGCTCTGGAGTATAATTCAGGATGTAACTCAGGATCAGTACAGAATAAGTAATGTAATGTATATACACAGTGACTCCACCAGCAGAATAGTGAGTGCAGCTCTGGAGTATAATACAGGATGTAACTCAGGATCAGTACAGAATAAGTAATGTATGTACACAGTGGCTCCACCAGCAGAATAGTGAGTGCAGCTCTGGAGTATAATACAGGATGTAACTCAGGATCAGTACAGGATAAGTAATGTATGTACACAGTGACTCCACCAGCAGAATAGTGAGTGCAGCTCTGGAGTATAATACAGGATGTAACTCAGGATCAGTGCAGGATAAGTAATGGAATGTATTTACACATTGGGGTACATTTATCCATACTGGTGTAAAGTACAGCTGGATTAGTTGCCCATAGCAACCAATCAGATCCCACCTTTCATTTTGTAGAGCTACTTTGGAAAGTGAAAGGCGGAATCTGATTGGTTGCTATGGGCAACTAAGCCAGTTGTACTTTACACCAGTTTGATAAATCTCCCCCACTGACTCTAACAGTAGAATAGTGAGCACAGCTCTGGAGTAGAGGTGAGCAAATCAATTCTAACAAATTGATTATCTGATCAGTAGGGCTCTTCACTTGTAGAGAGCTATTCCCGCAGGTGAAGAAGAGCCCACCTGCCGCTACATTGACAAGGCCGGACGTTCAGTCCTGACAATTTCCTGCCTGCACCGCTGCTCCGATTAGCAGAGCAAGGAACATACTCCTCCTATTTGTTTCTTGATTGACTGGACACCTTCATCAGTGCTCACAGCACCAGACTCAAATGGCGTAATCTACTGAGAAACTCGGACCAAACTAGAGCATGTCCATGCCAATCTGATGTGAATTGGCCAATCGACTAGAAGGGGTCAGTGCTCAGTCTGTGTGCTGTTCCTTCTACATTCAGACAGCAAACCGATGTGAACATCAATCGTCTGAAGGCGCTATCTTTACGCAGGTGCGGGATGTCGTGCAGAAAGTCTGCATGAATTTCCATGTGGATTTCTGTGCGTTTCTGCACCATATCTGCACAGAAAACCGTATGTGTAAGAGTCCATTCACACGTCCGTAAGTGTTTTGCGGACCACACATCGCCGGCACTATAATAGAAAATGCCTAATCTTGTTCGCAATTGCAGACAAGAATAGGATATGTTCTATTTTTTTGCGGAAACGGAAGTGCGGATGCGGAAGTGTGCCACCGGAAATGAGGATGCGGACAGCACATAGTGTGCTGTCTGCATTTTTCCGTCCCCATTGGAAATGAATGGGTCCCAACCCGTTCCGCAAATCTGCGGAACGGGTGTAGACCCATTCATTTTGAATGGGGACGTGATGGATGCGGAGAGCACACACTGTGCTCTCCGCATCCGCATTTGCGGAGCGCGCCGCCGATCTTCCGGCCGGCGGCTCCGCAATAATATAGAGCATGTTGTATTCTTGCCCACAATTGCGGACAAGTATAGGCATCTCTATGGGGCTGGCGGCAAGGTGTGTTGTGGATCCGCAATTTTCAGATCCGCAACACACTACGGACGTGTGAATGGGGCCTTAGGCTTCACGCACACGAACGTTTATTTTTTCCGTTTACGTCCCATTTTTTGCGTTCCGTATACGTAACCATTAATTTCAATGGATCCCCCAAAAAAACGGAAGGTACTCCGTATGCCTTACATTTCCGTATTTCCGTTCCATTCAAAGATAGAACATATCCTATTATTATCCGCATATTGGACAAGGATAGTACTGTTCTTTCAGGGGCCAGCTGTTTCGTTCCGCCAAAAACGGAATGCACACAGACGTCATCCGTTTTTTGCGGACTGCAAAATACTGAAAAAGCCATACGGTCGTGTGCAATAGGCCTTACTTGGTGTGGATTTGATGCAATTTTGCTGCACCCTCGCATTGGAAAGGGGTAAAATCCGCTCAAAGAACTGACATACTGCGGATTTCAAAATCCACGTGGCAGGTCAATTTCCACGTGGAAGAAAAATTCTCTTATCTTATACACTTTGCTGCTACTGGTACGCCTAGTACGCTACTGGTACTACACACGTAGTATGCAGGTAGCCTAATGGATGAATGTAAAGAATACCATTTTATGTATACACCGCCTATGCAGATCTATGTGTCTCCATAGTTACAGACTATGTACAGACCATGTGCAGTCTATTCCAGCTGTCAAGTGTTAGGCTAGGGCTACACGGCGACATCTGTCGCGGCCAGGATCTCCAATCCAAGGCGGCTGGATTTGTTGCGACTGTTGTGGCTGTCCCATTCATTTATATGGGATCACCGCTACTCAGAGATCCTGGCCGTGACAGCTGTCGCGCGACCAGTGTTGCCGTGTAGCCCTAGCCTTATGACTCTTGCACACAGCCATTGTTCAGCCGTTCTGTTCCGCAGTTTGCGGTCCCCAATGCACGGGCACCATCCGTCCAGCTGCCGCAACGGATCCAGACCCATTCAACTTGAATGGGTCTGTGATTCGTCCACACCGCAAAAAAATAAAACGGGTCCACATCCGTTATGCGGGGAGCACATGGCCGGAGCCCGGATATTGCCGTGGGCATGAAGCCTTTCTCTGCAATGTCTGTAATTTACCAGACAGAGGGGGCATTTTTAAAGGGATGGTTTTGTCCCTAGGATATATCATCAATGTAAGATAGGTGTGGGTCCTACATCTCGGGGGGCACTAAAGTGAAGAAGAGCACACAGAGCATTCGCGGCCTCCCGTCCACTCACTGCTTCGGAAGTCCGATAGTAGTGAACAGGGGGTAGGCGCACAGGAGCGGCTGCTCTGCCTTCTCTTCGGGGCCTGTCCTGTCTGACTGATGGCAAATCCTAGCAATATGCCATCAACGTCCCAGATGGGAAACCCTAGATGGGGACAATCTGAACTAATAGCACTATTAGCCCCAATCTAAATCCTAAAGACTGGTACGCACTCACCACCCAGGGCTTGCTGCAGAAGTTGTAGATGGAGTAGAGAGAGTTGACACATGGGACGCCACCGTACTGTAACCCCATGATCAGGCTGCGGAAATCCTCTCCAGGCGTCATGCTGTATGCGTGCTGTCGGATCAGAACAAAGTCTGGCTTGAAAGATCTGGAAGAAAACAATGAAATTGGATCAGGACTTTATATACAATACCCCATACGGTCATATGTCTGTTTAAGTTTCCTCAGTATAGCTGCTGCCGAGTGAGGGCTCATGCACACGACCATGTGCTGACCGGGCCTGCTAAGTGCAGGTCCACAATATACGGGCACTGGCCGTTTGTGCGCCCCATCACAGATCAGACCCATTGACTTGCAGTGCTTCCCTGGCTTTTATCTCCGTGCCTCTGCACTGCAAAAAAATAGAACCTGTTCTATTTTTTTGCGGTGCGGGCGGACCACGGACCCATTCAAGTTGAATGGGTCTGCATCTGTCTGCGCCAGCCACACGGACGGTTCCTGTGCATTGGGGAGCGCAATCTGCAGTCCCCAATGCACAGAACGGGCGGCACACATTCGTGTGCATGAGCCCTATCATACATCCTGCAGGTATTCCAGTGATCCCAATGAAATACTGTAGTGTTTCCCTTTAACAGAGGAGCTGCATACATCAGACCTGAGTATCCTCCTATATAATATACACAATTCCTTTAAGGAGCTCCTCTACCACATCAGGATGTTGACCTTGGACATAACCTGAGTTTACTTTGGGTGGAGGAAGACGTCTGAAGCAGAGAAGTATGTGATTTAGTTGTAATCCGGCAGTGATCAATGGAACAACGCCATTTAAAGGGCAACACCTGAGCTAAATCCAATCATTACAGGGAAAGGTCTCTTTATGGGTCACTGCCAATCTGACCCCCCTCCCTCCCATTCTGAAACATTCTGAACAGCAGCCACCCAGATCCTTCTGCAGGTGGAGGAGACATGCAGGAAGTGGTACACTGAGGAATTTGACATTTCCTGGAGGAAATACCAAGGTTGAGCTGATACAGAGTTTTATAGCATCTGGAATGTACATAGACCCCTTACTCCCGGGTGCCCCCATAAGTCAATCAAACAAATTTCCCTTAAAAATTATTTAGAGCACTTGTATCTGTTCCTGGGAAAGATGGGTGCTATCCAGAACGGCCACCGTCACCAAGCCATCCCAAATTAATGTATTATACCTTCAGCCCCTGTACTACTCTATGATCAGGCTGGGTTCAGGACTCTGGAAATGGATGACAACCCACATGGGAGCTCAATCAACGCAAAGACTTAGGCCTCGTTCACATTTCCGTGAAAAAATCAGTCTGTGTTTCATCCGTGAAGATGTCCGTGTGTCATCTGCTCAGCTAAAAATGAATTTCATAGCATATCCTATCAGTGATCAGTGAAAAATGGATGCCATCCGTGTTGTGTCCCCATAGACTTCAATGTGATTGGGCCGCATCACAGACCAAAGTAGTGCATGTCTCCCAAGGTCGGTAAAAATACCGATGTGTGAACAAACACGTGTGCTGTCCGTGGTAAATGCGGCACATCAGTGAAAAATGGAAATATGAACAAGGCCTAATGGAGGTTTTGAGCCAGAGCTTCCTGGTTTAGGTCTCATGCACACGACCATTTCCATGCGCATCCGATCCACATTTTTTGCTGATTGAATGCGGACCCGTTTATTTTATGCGGCTGCAAAAATGCGGACAGCACATAGATGTCATCCATGTGCTGTCCGCACCACAAATTCCCTGTTTTGCAGACAAGAATAGGCATTTTTACAATGGGAGCCGTGAAAAGTGCAGGATGTACATGAATGACATCCATATTGTGCAGAGCCACGATTTGTGGACCACAAAACAGATTCAGACGTGTGCAGGAGGCCTGAGGAACAGAGGGGCCGCGCTACAATGATGGCTAACACACAAGTAGAAGGTCTATACAAAGCTGAGCACCAAACCATGTCTAGTTATAAAGCAGTAAAAGAGGGTGGGAATTTAGGGTTACTTTAGAAAGCTTTGTACAGTAGGAGCTTTGGCTGCCAACCACCTTTCCTAGAGGTTGACAACTTAGTGCCGTTCATCCTGTACTTCCTGGTTCAGGAACAGTATGCCAAAACTGAAATGAAGACACAGGCATGGCCGACTGGAGAAATAACAGCAATGCAGATTTATGGGCCATTCAGGGTCTGTGGAAAGCTGGGCTCCAGACTCTGAATAGAATATTAATAGCCTTCATGCAGGATGCTGAATGGTAAAACGGTCTAGTTGAGGATCAGTTAAGGCACATTCACACATAGCGGATGTGCTGCTGATCTTCTGTCTGGGACTCGTGTGAGGACAATCCGCAGCATTTCACAGTACCAGCAAAGTGAATGAGATGTTATCTAATTTCATCCACAATCTGCAGCGGAAACTGACCTGTGGTACAGATTTGAAATCTGCATCAAAACAGAAGCAAATTGTGTCTTTCTGCTGCAGAAAATCTGCAGCATTTTAGCTGCATGTGAACATACTCTAAAAGAGGGAGGGAAAAATATTCAGCATCTTTCAAACCAGCAACTGGATCTGAATGCTTTTGTAATTCCATTTAATGAAAAATTTTGTATAACCTTTGAGTTATTCAACAAAATGTATCTGTATGGCGCCACCTGCTGTTTGTTCTTTTTCTTATTTCTCTGTCCACCTCAGTAACATCGTTGAGGTTATCACACATGCTCAGTTCCATTCTTCAAGTTCCACTAGCCCTATCTACTGTTAAAAGCTGGGACAGTTACAGGGAGAGAGCTGCAGCAGAAAGGATATGCCGCTGAGCTATGATAGAGAGAAAGCTGGAGCAAAAAGGAAATATATCTAGCATCAAAATTGGAGCAATGAATGAGTAGATCTATGGACCCATGTGAGGTACATGGCTGGTTCTAGCTTTGTTACAAATAGACTTTCATGTACTATATGATGTCTGCTTTTCATTTTTTACATGAAAGGGGTTTTGCCATCTCAGACAATGGGGGCATATCGCTAGGATATGCCTCCATTTTCTGATAGGTGCGGGGCCCAGGGAATGAGAACGGAGAGGGGAAATGAACGAAGGACGCACTGCGCATGCACAGCCGGCCTCCATTCATTTTTTGGAGTCCTCCAGCCACAGCTCTCCCTGCTCCGTTCTTGTTGTAGGTGCGGGTCCCAGAGGTGGGACCCGCATCTATCAAACAATGGGGGCATGTCCTAGCGATATGCCCCCATTGTATGTGATGGGAATACCCTTTTAATCATGGGATAACCCCTTTAAGGAGATTTGAGAGTTGAGAAGTTGAGTGAGCCCCTCTGAATAAGACAGCTCAAGGACACTATAGAAATGTTCCCCCTGAGCTCCCTGGCTCAGTAACAGAATTTCGGAATTACAATAAAGATTAAAGGTGTTGTCCAATTATTTTTTTGTTCTATGTATGGTTTTGAACTAAGAAAATGCAAGTGGTTTTCAATTCCCTTCCTTCATCTACAGTGGCCCCATTCTTCTAGTTATCTGAGGGTCACATGACCTGTGATGTCGGCTTCTTTCCCTGCTCTGATGACGTTCCCTGCACAAGCCTGAGGAAGCAGGAGGAGCAGGTCTGCCTCGGTGCACGGAAGGTCGCTGTGAGGGCTGTGCTGTTTGGAGCGACAAGCCATGCCCCTTGCACTGCCAGATCTGATGGCGACACCCCCTGCACTGCCGATCTGCTGGCTGAGCTGTCTGCCCTGTTTTCTCCCCTCCCACTGGATTCTTCAGGAATGTTTAACCCCTTCTACCATCAGCAGCACAGACTCAGGGCTGGAGGCTCGGCCTCAGGTACTGAGCAGCTGCAGTTTCTCCTCTTCTCCAGGCACTGAGGAGACAAATGCTGTGCACAGGATCTTCTCTCCCTCCTTACCCTGCAAACTCAGAGCTGACAAAGAGTGGCTGTGAGGAAGGGTCTGCAGAGCATTGCACAAGAACAGGTAGAGGGAAGATCCTATGTTTATCGACACGACAGCACTTTTATTCACTCCCTTTGCAGAGCAGGGGGAAGGGAAGGCAGTCTTTGTTGACACCCACAAATATTCATGTAGAAAACCTCAGAGATTGCTGTTACATGCCTCCACAGCTCTGCAACTGCATGTCAACAAAGGGCCAGAACAGAACGAGGGAAATGAGGAAATATAATTTTTTGCCTAAAATTTGCTTAGCTTATGTGTATATTGGAGCCCATCAGATTTACAGTGCTTTCATTTTTTTTTACATAACTTGGACAACCCCTTTAACACAATTTACACAGGCAGAGCAGTAGGATAGAAAGAATGGGAAATGTAATGGTAACTAGCTTTCTCAGATTTATAGGCTTTTCAGGGTCTGTGAAGGGCTGAGTAACTCAAGCTCTTATATTTAGGGTGGATCCTACTGGGATCTCAGTTTTTCTTTAAAATCCTTTAAATATCATACTGATTGACGCATTTGCTCATCAAACTACTGAACGTGCCTTAAATCCAGTGAGTGAAAAAATATCTTGTGTGACGAAAACAATCTTGGGAGGAAGACAGCGGAAGGCAAGATAATAGCGCAATTTTCTTTTTTACTATGGTAATAAAAGTAATAGTTTACACCAAAAAATTCCATGCGCATAAGCTAAGACGGGGGCTCGGGAGGGAGGCTGACAGCACAGACAAGACCCAGTCTGCTGCAAAATAGCCACGCCAGTTTTGAGGGTTAACATTTTATTACTGGTAAAGTTGCATCAAAGGGACTCTCTACCTGTCGACATCACAGGCAGCGAATGCAGGATTATTTGAAAATTTCTTTATTAACTTTTATAACCCCAATTCCAAAAAAAGTTAGGATGCTGCATAAAATGTGAATAATAACCAAATGCAATTATAAATGTAATAATAGAATAGAAATCAGATATAGAAAGTGAGACATTTTACCATTTCATGAAAAAAAAAACTCAATTACAACTTGATGGCAGCAACGTTTCTCAAAAAAGTTGGGGCATGGGCATGTCTACCATTGTGTAGCATCCCCTCTTTTGACTGGAGCAGGTTTTGGTCCACTTTTATGTCAGCTTCCAGATGTAAACGTTAATAAAGTATTTGGGGGCGATAGCTGGACCCCGGTATTGGTCCCCACAAGGCCCCCGCAACTCCTAAGTGACGAGTACAGCGCAAAAATGCAATGTTCAACAAAAATTTTACTTATGACTTGGGCTTATGACTTTTTCACCAAAAAATTGCATAGCACACTTCGTAAGTGGTCACCACTGTGTACATACATACATTACTTATCCTGTACTGATCCTGAGTTACATCCTATATTATACTCCAGAGCTGCACTCACTATTCTGCTGGTGAAGTCACTGTACATGAATTGCTTATCCTGTACTAATTCTAAATTACATCCTGTATTATACTCCAGAGCTGCACTCACTTTTCTGCTGGTGGAGTTACTTATTCTGTACTGATCTTGAGTTACATCCTGTATTATACTCCATAGCTGTACTTAATATTCTGCTGGTGGTGACACTGTTACATACATTGCTTATCCTGTAGTGATCCTGAGTTACATCCTGTATTATACTCCAGTGCTGTACTTAATATTCTGCTGGTGGTGACACTGTTACATACATTGCTTATCCTGTAGTGATCCTGAGTTACATCCTGTATTATACTCCAGTGCTGCACTCACTATTCTGCTGGTGAAGTCACTGTGTACATGAATTGCTTATCCTGTACTAATCCTAAATTACTTCCTGTATTATACTCCAGAGCTGCACTTACTATTCTGCTGGTGGAGTCACTGTGTACATACATTACATAACTTATCCAGAGTTATATCTTGTATTATACTCCAGAGCTGCACTCACTATTCTGCTTTTGGAGTCACTGCTTATATACATACTTATCCTGCACTGTTCCTAACTTATAGCCTCTATTGTATACTTAAGAGCTATAGTGACAATTCTGCAGGCTTCAGTGCTGACATCTCTTAGCTTTTCTAGAAACAAATACTGTTAAATTAGGAAACAGCTAAATAGAATGTACCAACCTGTATTATTGAGAGGGGAGTACATTCAGTATATCAGTTGAATTCAGGTCATGCATTACATGCATTACTTAGCCTGTACTTATCGTGAATTACATCCTGTACTATACTCCAGAGCTGCGCTCACAATTCTGCTGGAGAAGTCACAGTGTACACACATTACTTATCCTGTACTGATCCTGAGTCACAGCCTGTATTAGGCCTTGTTGACAGTTGTGTTCTTCACAGATGCACACGGATCCATTGATTTAATGTGTTCACACATCAGTGGTTTTCAGTCAGTGGGAAAATCACAGAGACATGAAATACTTTGGTCCGTGATGCGGATTACACATACCTATGAAAGTCTATGGCATCTGTGATCTATTGGTAGTTTTTCACGGACCGCTGGTTGGAGATGCTCTGGGATTAATGTTCAGCTGATCAGTGTCCATGGAATACATAAGACACACGGAGGGCAAAAAACGGACACACAGACCAAACACAGATTCTTCACTTATAAAACACAGACGCAATTTCCATGGATGTCAAATAGACACGGAAATGTGAAAGGGGCCACCTTATACTATAGAGCTACATTCACAATGGAGATCAAGCAATCAGGTTATGCCGTGAGATTTCAGCTCTGAAGGCTGCAGAATTGTTAGGTTTTACAGAATCACAATACATAAGTGCAGTACCCAGACAGTTTTTTTTATCTCTGGTAAAGTTCATTAGGGCCCTAAACCCGACTACATCCAGTTTTTCAGGTAGCGAGCAGATACCCACCAAGGAGGCCTCACGGGTCCAGCGGCAACTCTTCCCATTACTACGTGTCTCCAGTTATTTATGGGCCGAGTTCTGTTTGGAGCCTGTAATATAACATCTTATAACAGCCCCGGGGAGCAAATGACTGCGGTAAGCTTCCAGCTGCTCGCTAGCTTCCATTATTAATGCAGACATGTGACAGGTATGTCCTGTGACACGGGCCAGGGATGTTTTCATCTCACGGGATCTACGAGCTAGTACTCATGTCTCAAGGAGTTTAAAGGAAGGCTTCACCATTGCTTGCATCACCCTAGATCTGGCATCTTTGTAAAAATGTGCTGATTTCAGTTATTTTCCAGTTTTTTATTTACATAATAAGTTTTTCAAAACATCAACAAGTTGCTGTTGATGGATCTTCTATCATTGCTATGTTGTCTACTTTTAGTACTTTGCTTGCAAAATGGTGTCCTGCTGCAGGTCCCGCTGTCAAGGTGATTCTCAAAAGTCAAAACTGAACACTATTAAAGTAGCTGACAGACGTGGCTATCCTTCTTGTTGGTGGTGTCCATGACGCAGCAGAACAGGGGAGCACGTTTACAAAGACCAGTGTTTTTATGCTGTTTTTTTGCACTTGCGCAGCTGGAGGATTCCTCTGCCAGAGGATTAGCCTCACTCATGACAATGCATAAATTAGGCTAATCTAAGGTAGTCGTGCGCCTGGCCGAAAAACCACACCAACCCCAGGCTGGCATAGTTTTTCACCATTGTGTATGGCTGTTTCCAGAGGTACATCTTAGTAAATTTGTCGGGGCTGGATTTCCAGCCCCTGAGATGCCCCTGCTCCACCCCTGTCCTGACCAACTGTCGAAAACTTGTGATTATTTTTACGACTAAATTAGTTAAAACCCCCTTGATAAATGGCCACCATTGTGTTCTGCACAGGGATTTACATTTCAAGACTGTGGGGGTTGCCCATGGCAACCAATCAGATTCCACCTTTCATTTTGGACAGCTCCTTTGGAAAATGAAAAGTGTAATCTGATTGGTTGCTATGGGCAACTAAGCCCGTTCTACTTTACACCAGTTTGATAAATGACCCCCTATACCTCAAGGACCACAAAGTTGAAGCTTATGGACTAAGGTCATACCGGACAACCTGATGCTGATGCTGGGAGCCACCTATGTTGTATGGATGCAGGAGCAGTGGTTCTGCAACCCACTGCTCCTGCATAGGCATAGGGATTACTATGTTGTATACCGGGCCAAGCCAAACCTTCACCCCATCTGGAAAATGGGGGGCCCCCCCCAGTAAAGTCACTTTTTGGCAGGAAAGTGGGTGTTAGAGAACATCTTCAATCTCTTGTGATTTAGAAATGATTCTGTCTTTTGTTGTGTTTCAGACTCCAACAGACATTGCAGCTATGCTGGAGTCATCGTGAAGGTGAGGGTGATCATCCTACGGGGTGGTGATATTTCATGTTGGTGTAGCACCCTCGAGCTAAAATATTTTGGGAAATTGTGTAAATTCGAATCTTATTACGGCACGACAAGTCTTTGAGGTACACTGTGTAGTTTTCATGTTTCCACCGCTCCCGTTCCCTATTTTGGTCTCTGTTTATTTTGTAAGCCCAACGCTAAAACTTTCAGATCTGCATCATCGGAAATCTCTGCGTTACTTTAGAGCAAATTCCCCAGTCAGTAGTAGGCAGGTACCTACAGTCCTGAGCTGTTGATGAGTACATGATGTTGTATATATCAGTGCTGGATCCCCAGGCTGGGAACACTGCGGACTGGGTTACACCATGTTAAAATGGGGAAGGGGGTCAAATGTAAAAACTCACACTTTTTTATTTTTTTTGCGAAACAAATGGATTAGACAATTTGTATACCATGCCCCAGATTTACTAACCCTATATATGGCGTAGGTGTCGTCCGGGGACGAAGGTTCGCCGAAACGCACGTCGGGGTGGCGCCATCCTGGTCCTCAGCAAAGTTACCGATAGGTGAGTGTGCTTTCTGTGTACATGTGGGCACATGGATATGTTCCCTTTGTGCTTATGGGTTAATTACCATTATATGTATTTATGACTACTATGGACATGTTACAATGATTTTATATATTACAGTTAGACACTCCTAAGTGATAATTATGAATTAGTGGACACAAGTCTTTATGTTTTGATGTGTATTTATACCTTGTATATGCTGGTAGGTTCAGGATTGTGCCAAAATCTGTCACCTCCTCTCTTTTTATGGCATTTTTAATGATGTGTTACTATAATTAATAAAGATATATCAATTATTTTGAGATTTGCATCTGGGCTCCATTTATTCTTCCTTTTTTCTTCTGCATTGTGTTTAATTGGAGTATATGCACATAAGACAATTGGAATTCCATTTACCGCCCCGGCAATTGGCTGTGTATATGTGGGCATGGGATTTCCCCGAGGTCATTCTTTATGTTTCACTAAGTTGTATGTTCAGGAGGGGCACTACTCAATTTAAGACCTTGTAAAACACTGCCTGTCAGATGCAAGACACATTGTAGTGTCAAGCATAGTGCCCATTTAACAGTGCCCAATTGGCAACAACCGTACGGGGAAAATCTGACATTCCCTGAGTGCCAGGTCGTGTATAGGATTGTTTTAGTTTGTTTCGAGCCTGCCTTCAGGTTAACTGGACATATTGTTATAAGTACCTTTAGTAAAAGAACAATATGAACAGAATATAGATCCTGTATGAGACATCAGTAAGTACGGTGCCTGTTTTGTCACGTCGAGAACATCAATCTGTGGAATATTCAATGGCATCGTACATGGTTTCTTTCAGCTGACAGCAGCACTAACTCACCACTGACATACTGTAATTGCATACTGTACACAGTGTGAAATATGTCCTCCATGAAGTGCCCCCTGAGGAAGGCAGGCTCGAAACAAACTAAAACAATCCTATACACGACCTGGCGCTCAGGGAATTTCAGATTTTACCCGTACAGTTGTTGCCAATTGGGCATTGTTAAATGGGCACTATGCTTGACACTACAATGTGGGCACTAAAGCAAATATGAAAGGGATTTTTCGGGAGTATAATACTGATGATCTATCCTCAGACGTTTGAAAAGGCCGCAGGGCTCAGTTGATGCGGCCTCCTTCTAGGAAAGTGATGTCACGTTCATCGGTTACATGGCCTAGGCACAGCTCACTCCTATGAAATGTACAGCGCTGTGTGCTTGGTATGCTTAGAGGACGACATAGCACTCAAAGGAGCACTATGACCTCTTCAAAAGTTTGGCAGGGGTGCCAGGATTCAGACCTTTACTAATCTGATATTGATGACTTTTCCTAAGGATAGGTTATCAGTTTTCATCTCTGAAAATCAGTGTAAAAGCTATCATTCACGCACTATAGTAGTTACTATTATATGGGCACTGTGCTGTCTCAGATGTGGCTTCTGAACAAGAATTCCTTATTGTATTCTGTTAGTTCTGTTAACCACTATACTTATGGTACTATGCTGCCATCTAGTGGCCATTGTTATATTTGGTTTTATGAAGTTATCTATGTTGTAATTCATTCCCTTATTTATCCTGTAACTCCTCGCCCTCTGTGAGCTCACGTCCTGCATCCTACAGTCTTTTCCAATTTGTTAGTGATGCATCACAGAGCTAGAGAGAGGGTTTTCCTTTGTCCTCTATCATCATTTCTCATGGCACATTCAATAAAATACCTAAAGGCATATCCATTGCGTCTCCCTCACTGGAATTCTACATGAAACTGGTGTCGATAGGGGAATGATTATACTATCTTGCATTGCTTGTACAAGACATTGACACTCACACTCAGAGACTTCTCTCACGTAAATTGGTGGCAGAATAGTCAAAGGAAACCTAATTCTACAGTGTTTGCAGGTACATCCATAGTCTATGAGCAAGCTGAAGTTTTACCCTAATGAGAACAGTACCTTTCTAAGAAAAAGCGTAACATATCCACAAAACTGCTCTCTGGATTCCTATGTCACTGGGCCAAAGCAAATGCATCATGTTTCTGACAACTCGGATGTCCAAGCTTATTGTAGACCAAAATGTCGAATCTAAACATGTGATCAGACCGACACAAAAGATAAGAGAGAACTTTGAGGCAACAAAAGATGAGTTTCACAATAATCTAGTTGACATATGGAAAAGAGCTGAACATGGCATAGCAGATATTCCAAGCTTTAGAGGGGTATCCCGGCTATATCAAGTTATCCCCATTCCTGTGGGAGGATAAGTATTAGATCAGTTGGGACCTACCGCTGGGACCCACCGATCAAGAGAATGGGGGCCCTAAACCCCATGGAGCCCTCCTCAAATGAATGGACCTGGTCAGAAATGTGCACAACTGCTCCATTATTTCTATGGGAATTCCGTACATAGCTGATTACTGTGCCTTTACTAAGAAAGAAGCAGAGGTAAGGGCCAAAACAGCATAGAAAGATGCAGAGGTAGACGGCACACATGGTGTCAGAGGCAGAAGCCCAATTAAAGATTGAACTGAAAGTCCTTGAACAAGCATTTCACCAAGTTACTGATCTGGACTGCTTCATTCCAGGAGAAGTTGAAGACCCAGCTGATGGCACTACTGATTACGTGATAAAGCAATCATCAACCCTTCCTGCCAGCAACATTGATCTAATGCTTAAAAAAAGAAACTTCCAAGTTGCACATGCCAGCAACAATTCCAGTTAAAGTGTAGGAAAACTCCTCTAACCACCTCCTAAGCTGAGGTGTCTGCTGTTGTCAACTCAAGGCCCTGTTATTCTTCCTCCAGTGACTCTTCTCACTCAGAAACTTGGAATTGTCCTGAGCCACCAGGAGAATCTACATCTGGTAACCTATATCAGAGACAGTGGAAATACCTTACTCTTACGAAGAAAATGGCAGCAATGGCAGTGATTGGGGCTCAGCTGCAATACCAAGCGCAGTGCTATCAAATGGACAGCACTGTGCTATGTAAGGAGCTAAGAGGCTGCGGCGCTCACTGGAACATTGCGGTCTCCTCCAACAGCTGATTGGCAGGGGTGCCAAGAGTCGGACCTCCACCATCTCATAACTCTCTGAGTACAGATGTCATAGATGTTACCTGCAGTCCTATGCAACATCCCACATAATACAGTGAACTATTGTGTTACAGTTCAGTGAAACATTGTGTTACATAGGACTGCAGGGAACATCTACTACATTATCTGCACACAGAAAGTTAGCACTGTTATCTAGGCTGTTACATAGGACTGCAGGTGACATCTACAAATTAAAATTTTAGTTGCCAAATTTAAAATACATATGATTATGATAAAAAAGACTTGGAGGAGAAGATGCAACGCAGGTCACAATAGTGAGCCATCACTACATATAGGAGAATACAGCACCACATACCTGTTACATCCAGTGACATCTCCTATCATGTAGATCTTCTCTTTCCTCCTCTCCGTTTGATCCAGACCGCCATGACTAATTCTTTCAGCCCCATCTCATCTCTACAGAGTTTGTTACACAGATATGTTAGATTTCTCATAATTGGGAAATGCCCCTACAGTGCCTCCCCAATAGCAATGCGCCCACATTGTCCCATATAGTTATTTCCCCCACACTGTTCCATATAGTAATTTCACCCACACTGCCCCATATAGTAATTTCCCTCACACTGCCCCATATAGTCATTTCCCCCACACTGCCCCCACATAGTAATACCCCCCAATGTAATTTCCCCCACACTGCCCCATGAGTAATTTGCCCCACACAGCCCCCATGAAGTAATTTGCCCCCACACTGCCTTCATGAAGTACTTTGCCCTTACACTGCCCTCCATGAAGTACTCTGCCTCGATTAAGTAATTTCCCCCATAATTAATTTGCCCCCACACTGCCCCATGAAGTAATTTGGCCCCTTGTAATAATCTTCCCCCACACTGCCCCCCATGAAGTGATTTGCCCCATGTAATCATAACTAAAAGCTAATACTTACCTGTGTCTGGGATGGTGAGGTAGGCGCGCATGCTTCACTGTCCTGCGTCCCGACACAGGCACGTGATGATGTCATCACGCACACCTGAGCCAGGATTTTACTACCAAATAGGCCTCAGGCCTACTAGGCCTGAAGCCTATGGCGGTGATTGGCGGCGGGGCAGGGAACTATGCGCTCCCGTGCCCCGCCGCAGTATGTGGGCATTCGGGTCGGCATTGGGCCTCCCAGGGATGCCTGGCTCCCAACTCGAACGCCCCTATTATAATCTGCAATTGCTCATGGGGCTTATCTCAAACATATTTCCTAATGAAGATGGCAAGGTTTGTAAGATAGAAGTTACAGTACCATTGGAAAATAAGGTGACTCCAAATATTTCACCTGGCCTATATCCAAGGTTATCTTGATCTTATCTGAAGAGGAGTAATTCTGTCAAGCCAGAAGGAACTTTTAAAGAACTTTTGGTCAACTTAGGTGTTCTTTCTTGCTTATGTATCTAGAACCTTAACTACTGAGCAACAGCTAGCCTAGTGTCCCTTCCTCATACAAAGATGTTATCCTTTTAATTATATCAAGAAAAGTTGCTTACAGTTGTAGAACCTTTATTAAACATCAGAAAGACATTACTGCTTAATGTCAGTTCATTTAGTGAAATCCAGTAGATTTTCTGTTTGTCAGACATGAATCACAGAGGTGGAGAGAGGATTTTCTTTTGACCTCTTTTACAATTTTCTCAAAGTACATTTAATAAATTATCTAAAGGCATATCCATTGCGCCTCTCTCACTGGAATTCTACATGCAACTGGTGTTGCTAGGGAATGATTATAGCGAGTTCACTATCTTCCATTGCTTGTACAAGAGATTGCCACTTACACTCATCAGAGACTTCTCTCACGTACATCAGTGGCAGAATAGGCACAGTGATTGGCAGCATTATAGAGCCCTATTAATGCTGTCACTATTATATTGCCACTGATATTACCAGTTCTACTAATCTTACTGGTTCCATTATTCGGTCACTATGGCTGGTATTATTGGCAATGATATTCAGCACTGTATGGTGCTATTATTTAGAGCAGGGTTGCAAAACTTTTTCTGATCTGAGGGCCACATTTTTCAGATAAAACTTAAATGAGTATTACCATATGAGAAATGTATGGCATATCAAAAGTATATGCCATAAATATGTGATAGGTGCTAGTTGCACTTGCAGGACTTCCACCTATCGGGAAATAGGGGGCCCCTTCTCTCCTGTTTGTATTGCATAAATGAAGAGGCCATTCATGCATGTGGCTACCTCGCCTGCAGATTATGTAAATTGCTAAATTAGCAAAATGTCTCATTAATCCCATAAATTACAATGGAGATAGCTGCACATATGCATGGGCACCCTTGTGACCAGATGATTGAGGGCTGCACAGAACAGTATCGCAGGATGCATGTGGCACCCAGGCCGCAAGTTATGCACCCCTGGTTAGGGGCTGTAAAACAATACTATTAAGACACTATAGGACACTATTATTTGGGTACTGTCTTACATTATTATGGGCCAAGTCCACCATTTGAAGACTTTGTGGGCCATTATTTGCGCTATTTGGGCAGTATCTTTGAGGGGTATATGTCAATATTGAAGTCTGCTAACAGTTTAGAACGTACTGTAAGCAGCAATCTGATTTTTTCCTTTAGTTTCTTTAAGGAATGTGGAATCGGAAAAATGTTCTCTGTTGAGAGAAAACTGTAATCAGTGTCACAAGTCAACGACCTGTATATAATAACAGGTTAGACGGATGGAAGGGCGAGGAATTCCAAGCACTTCATGGTGGGGGTCAAGTCAATCACTATGGGATCCAGATACATTGCAATTAGTTGTTTGCCAGGCAAAAAGGACATATGTTGGGCAAGTGGTGGGACACTAAGGGACCTACCTGGTGGATAAAACACACAGAGAACTCGTTACTTAGTTGTACAGCTGGAAAAACAGTATGGGGAAGACGACGTGCTGGGCAGACATGCAGGGACAGGCTTACACTGGAATGTTCAAGACTCGGGGCTACTAGTCCCATATTAGGAGGCATTCCTTCTCCTGGTGATCGAATACAACATAATGAAGGGTTTCATGCAAGAGTCTTTGCCTGGGACCAGTTAAAACTCTTTGGCTTGTTCACCTATGGGCTGCTGGTTCTGGTATGGCTGAATTTCAATCAGCGGCAATTTCCCTAGTGAGCTGCCAAAACATTTGAGAGATGCTGCTAACCTATACCCCACCTGCTTCACATACAGGGCTTAGTTTTTTTTACATGTTAAAGGGGGTCTTGAGTACTGGGCAAAACAACTGTATGGTTAAAGAACTGGGCAAATGCAGTGGGTCCCTGTGGGACCCGGTGTAGAGGATGGGAGTAGTAGTGGTCCTGATGTTGTGTTTTAGAATTGCGGTGTTCTACATCAATCCTTGGGGTCCGCTGTAGTGAAAGTTATAGCACTGAAGAATGAGGCCAGAGTTGAATTTAACAAAGTCCCTTTTACTAAGTGCAACGTAGGAAAATATATTACCACTCTTACATTAGGGACCACAAGGTAAAGTGCAAATATATAACTGAGAACACCGGTCAAAATGGCACACTGCAGCCAATTATTGCCAATTAATACCATCTTTATTGTCGTCCTCTCCTCTCTGCCTCTAGACAGGAACTCCCCTCTCTTGGAAGGAAGCAGGGCCAGCCCACTCCTACCAAGAGGGGAGGAACAGGGTGGTTAACACATGCAATCCTTTCTGGTAATGATAGCCAGGAAATAAACAGTTAAGGGCAATGCACAACAATAAACAATGAGTAGTACCCCCAGGTCTGGGGTACTACACAAACAGCAGTGATGGGTAAGGAGGTCTTCATGGTTGGGGCCCACATTGTGGTCATGGCTTCACAGGGAATTGGAGAAGAACTTCGTTTTCTACAGTTCCTGTAAGACTTCTTTCTTCTAGAGGGCCACATTTTGGTGCCCATGAGCTGAGGCATCCTGGAAACTAAGTATAATATTAGACCATATGGCCTCATCTCAATGCACATCAGGAATGGAAACCTATTATCTCTAATAAACTCAACATTAGACCGCTCAGGACAGTGACTGGCTGCAGTGGCCACGTGTCGTATACCTAAAACTACAGTTGGTACACAAGCAGTGTAGACCAGGGCAGCAGAGAACAGCGCCGGAGAAAGCGGTGAGCATACCGTGATTCCAATTTTTTTGACCTTCCTATTTCATCCAGGGGTGTAACTATAGCTATAGCAGCCATAGCACTTACTATGGGGCTCAGAGGTTGGGGGGCTCGATTAGGTTCAAGAATATTGTACCTTTTTGTGCGAAATAATATAAGGCGTTTTGCCATAATGTGGTACATGATGATATTATTGCATAGCTTTAAATATTGCTACTTATACCGCTGCTTTAATTTTCTTACATTAAGTGGTGGGGGCTCCATCTTATTTTGCTATGGGGCTCTATGAATTAGTTACACAATTAATGAATTTAATGGTGTCATTAGAAAGTAAAACTTATCCTGCAAAAAACAAGCCCTCATATGGATATGTGAATAAAAAAAACATATGGCTCTTGGAAGGCAAGGAGGAAAAAAAAATGAAATATAATATCAGAAAATGGCTGCATCAAGAAGCAATGAAATAATACAATCCCAGCTTCCTGTAGCCACCACTAGAGGGAGCTTACTGCGTACATTTTAGAATTGAGTTCAATGCATGAACAGTATTCAGTAAGCTGTTATACCTCACCCAGTAGCGTCTGCTGGCAGCTAGAATTGTATTATGTGATGACCCATTGCTAAATGGCTGAGAGAACTCTGAGAAGAATTTCGGGGCATATGTGTCATTCTATTTTCCTGCAGAATGGATATAAACTGCTGTGCTGTTCATTTTCAAGGGTATCTAGAAGCACTTGAAAGCATTTATTCACATGGTTTGATAAATCATGAAATATAACTGGTACAAAAACAGCTAGGCAAAAATGTTAAGTGACCATTCTAGAGCATCTCCTACCTGACCACCTTGGTGCCGTTCCTCATAACCTGCATATCCACCATACAGCCACCATTCACATATGCTGCCAGGTTCAGCTCCGAGAACTCAGCCTACAAAAAGAAATACATATTTAGTTGATTTGATTTATATCTGTTCCTGGGAAAGTTGGGTGACAAATAATATGGCTGCCATTACAACCTCCAAGTGTTTGCCCCCTAGTTTTCAGTATCCTAAATGGTGAATCTTTCTTGCCATGTAAGGCCTCTTTCACACGAGCGTGTCCGGATTAGGTCTGGATGCGTTGCGGATGCGTTCAGTGAAAACTGTGCGATTTCACAGGCAAAGCCATTCAGTTTTGCCTGCGATTGCGTTCAGTTGTTCAGTTTTTTCCGCGCGGGTGCAATGCGTTTTGATGCGTTTTTCACGCGCGTGATAAAAAACTGAAGGTTTACAAACAACATCTCCTAGCAACCATCAGTGAAAAACGCAACGCACCCGCACTTGCTTGCGGATGCAATGCGTTTTTCACGCAGCCCCATTCACTTCTATGGGGCTAGGGCTGCGTGAAAAACGCAGAATATAGAACATGCTGCGATTTTCACGCAACGCACAAGTGATGCGTGAAAAAAAACGCTCATGTACACAGACCCATTGAAATGAATGGGTCAGGATTCAGTGCGGATGCTATGCGTTCACATCACGCATTGCACCCGCGCGGAAAACTCGCTCGTGTGAAAGGGGCCTAATAGTTATGCACAACTAGGCACATGGGAAAGCTGGGTAACAAACCCTTTGGTGCTCGTATATATTGGTTGTCACTCAGCTTTCCTAGGTGTAGTTTAAACCAAGAAGACGCTGAGAAGAAGTTGTAACAAAAAGAAACTTAAATTTACTGCAAAAAATGTGGGAATTTTTCCTCAAAATGAGAAATACATGTCACCCCTAAGGGACGCTGAATAATAGGTTCTGTCCTGTTACAGCTGCTCAGCATTCACAGGAAAGGCACGTGTTTAACCTGGTAGGAGGGTTTCCTGATGGCTGCTAAATTTATCCATTTCAGATTTTTTTTTTCCGGTTCCAGCAGTTTCTGTGGAGAATCATATACATCAACAGACGGCGCTGGACGGCTTCACATGTCAACACCATCACTATAAACTATCCAACCTGATCAAAGCCGACGGCTGCACCACAGGCGACTGGAAAGTGCTCCACTTAGATTTCTGAGAGGATTGATCAAATTACAATAAAGAGATTCAGAGTCACTGAATGATTAGACTCAATTGGTTGATTCATGGGAAGCAATATTAGCCAAAATCAGCTGGACCTAAAATGATCGAATTACAGTCAGCCAATCGTATAAAGGAAAGTTGTCTTTATTTCTATAAAAGAACAGGTCCAGTCACTGTAAGAGGAGCTCCCTATTAAAATACTGCCCCTATATACAAGAATATAACTACTATAATACTGCCCATATGTACAAGAATATAACCACTATAATACTACCTCCTACGTACAAGAATATAACCACTATAATACTACCTCCTATGTACAAGAATATAACTACTATAATACTACCTCCTATGTACAAGAATTTAACTACTATAATACTGCCCCCCATGTACAAGAATATAACTGCTATAATACTGCTCCTGTATACAAAAATATAATTACTATAATTCTGTCCTCTATGTACAAGAATATAATTAATATAATACTGCTCCCAATGTACCAGAATATAACTACTATACTACTACCCCCTATGTATAAGAATATTACTACTGTAATACTACCCCTATAGGGGAGAATATAACAATTACTATAATACTGCCTCCGACGTACAAGAATAGAATTATTATAATACTGTCTCCTATGTACAAGAAAATAACGACTATAATACAGTCCTCAATGTACAAGAATATAATTATTATAATACTATCTCCTATGTACAATAATATAACAACTATAATACTGTCCTCTATGTACAGGAATATAATTAGTTTAATACTGCCCCCTATGTACCAGAATATAACTACTATACTACTGCGCCCCTACAGTCAAGAACACTGGTAGCTGACGACAATTAACAGGATACATCTTCTCTTGGCCTGCTCCGGGGAAAAACACATGCTTCCCATCCACACAGACTGTGTCATTGGCGGTTGCTGCCATTTAAATAACCAAGAGACACATCAGAATCCAACGGTAAAAATAAGAACTCACAGAAAACCACAGGCCCCATAAGGCCAAATGTAACTCTTTCCAGGAACTCCCTGGAGCAAGGACACTATTAAAGGGCCTCATCTGCTTCTGATTTCTGTCTGAAGTACTTAGAGAAAAGCTAAGGCTTGGGCTATACATTGGAAGCAAATGTCATTGAGGATCATATAACACTCTTTTGGTGGTGTCTCCCCTTTATACTGTGCCATCCTGAGTTCCCCCATACTGTGCCATCCTGAGTTCCCCCTCCAGTCAGCATGCCCCACCTTTATTCCAGATGAAGTTATAAAAAAGGTTTGGGCTAACTAGTTTGATGTTTCACCAATAGATGGCAACGTTCAGGCCACTTGCTGCTGACACAGCCAGTTTCATCTCTCCACAGGGTCAGAACTGAAAATGGATACCCCAATATGTACCCCAACCCATTTCTAGCCTCTGTGGCACTATTACAAGTATTGGGTCATCTCAAGTACTTCAAAGACTTCCTTAAAAATACAGATGGGGATTCATCTTAATTTGTTTCATTTCTTAAAGGAATTATCCCATGAGTAACGTAAAAAAAAAAATCTGAAAATGAAAATCTGATATCATATAGTACATGGCAATCCAGCCCTGTATCTCACATGGATCCAGAGATCTCCCCATTCATTGCTCCAATTGTTCTGCTAGATTTATTTCAAGCTGGCCACTCAGGGGCATGTCCTTTATCAGGGAGCATATCCTTTCTACTGCAGCTCTCTCCCTGTCACAACTCCTTTCTGCTATAATAGAGAGGGTGTTTCTTTCTCAGGTGGTGTGTCCTCTCTGCTACAGCTCTCTTCCTGTATCTGTCAAAGCTTCTAACAGTGGAGCTGGGTGGGGGCAGCTGAAGGTTGGAGCTTAGCATGTGCATCCACCTTAGGCTGGGTTCAGACTTGTGCATATTTGATACGCGCGTTTCTGTCACGCGTATCACAGCGCGTTTTTGCAAATAGGAAACGCGCGTCGTACACGCGTTCGTGTGATTGACTACTGGGGCGTCAATCACAATACACGCGACAAAACGCCCCAAAGAACCTCAAGAACTTTTTTGAGTGTAGGGCGTTTTTCAGCGCGTTCAAACGCGCTGTAAAACGCTCAAGTGAGAATCAGGGCCATAGGGAAACATTGGTTTTCATGTGTTGAGCGTTTTACAGCGCGTTTGAACGCGCTGTAAAACGCGCAAGCCTGAACCCAGCCTTTACCCTCAGTTCACACTTGCGCATTTTACAGCACGTTCGAACGCTCTGTAAAACGCATAACCGATGCAAACCAATGCTTCCCTATGGGACTGGTTCACATTTTCGCGTTTTACAGCGCGTTCGAACGGGCTGAAGAACGCCCGACGCATAAACAAGTACTTGAGCATTTCCTATTTCCAAACACGCGCTCTAATATGCGCGACAAAAATGCGCGTGAAACACGCGTATCAAATACGCTCAAGTGTAAACCCAGCGTTAGGCCTAATTCACACGTTCAGTAGTGTGTTTTGCAGAAACACGGATCCGCAAAACACGGACGGCTGCAATGTGCATTCCGCATTTTGCGGACCGCACATTGCTGGCACTATATAGAGAATGCCTTTTCTTGTACGCAATTGCAAACAAGCATAGGACATGTTCTATTTTTTTGCGGAAACGCGGATCGGATGCGGATGTGGACATCACATAGCGTGCTGTCCACATCTATTCCTGCCCCTTTGAAATAAATGGGTCTGCAACCCTTCCGCAAAATTACGGATGGGATGCGGATCCATTTTGCGGACGTGTGAATTAGGCCTAATTGTGTTACTAAGGTGGACATGTAAATAAGGAATAAATCAAACAGCAGGTGGCGCTACACAGAAATACTTAATTGAATAACTTTTTAATCACATCCGATGACAAAATTATTCAGATCCAGGTGTTTGTTTGAAAAATGTATTTTGTTGGATCTGTTGTTAATGATCTCATGCAAAGAGATATGGGGGAGGGTGAATTTATTAAGACCGGTATTTTTTTTATACAAAAATATGCTGGTGTCAGATGCACCAAATTTATTAGGAAGAGTAACACCTCTTAATTTTGGCGCATCTGTGCAGCAACTGAGATGATCGCCAGCCAGGAGCAGGTGTATTTACAGCAGTTTTCTTATTTTATCCTCTCCCGGCAAAAATGTTTGAGGCATCTTCAAAAATTTGGTGACTTTTTAGTGTTACTGATTTGGCTTGATAAATTCCCCACTGTACATGATAAAATTCTACACAGAAACAAACTTTTAGCGGCTCTCACCTGCGTTCATTTGCAATGAGCCCGGAGACAGCACCTGGGTTGTGCTGGCAATAGCAAATCCAACAAACTTGAAAATCCGGCTCCAATTAGCAAAATAAAAATCGTATTTTTATTTCAGCGGTTTATAAAAAATTTCCAGCACAAGAAATAGTTACGCGTTTCGAACTATTTTACTAGAGGACCTTCGTCATTTGGTCCAAAATGCGTAACTATTTCTTGTGCTGGAATTTTTTTTAAAACCGCTAAAATAAAGATATGATTTTTATTTTGCTAATTGACCCGGATTTTTCAAGTTTGCTGGATATGATAAAATTCTGTCTGCCTAGAGCCACCACTAGGGGGAGCTTAGAAGCATACTGCATAGAGTGTTCAATGAGTATACACTTAGCTGCTGAGCTCCCCCTAGTGGTGGCTTCCAGCAGACAGATTATCATGAATCTCTGTGGTTCTGCAGGGATTTTATGCAGCAGTGACACCTAGTGATTGAAGCATCGAGAAAAGCAGGAAACCATTTGCTCGCCTCTGTAATTTGCTTTTGCTGATTTCCACAGTAAATTGATCTTTGCAGAGTAAACACTGGGACGGTATTTGGGCTCCGCTGCAGGAATTCATCACTGTGAAAACAATTTGCATGAAACTAATCTGATCCATGCCGTGATCTTCCCTTGTAGCATTTGGCCCGCTCCATAGCTGTCTGTCCAAAGACCCAGAAGTCTAAACAAAGTGATGAATGCACTCACTGATAATCACAATCACCAACAGTAACTGGACTGCATACTTTTCTTATTATATAACAGGTGAATGATTGGAGTTGTAGTCCTGTTCTCGATTGCTGAACGCTGGTTTGCAATGTTATGTGAAGGCTTGTGTGTAATGTAATGTGAAGTGTGACCACTCTGATGACTAGTATACCATGTAGGGTGAATGCCAGTTTGAAAATGTGTATACACTACAGTGTGAAAAAGAGTATACAGGGCAGTGTAAAGCCTACAGTGCAATGTGCGCAAAGACTTGGTTACAACAGTGAGAGAGCATACAATATGGAGACATAGTATACAATGCATAACAACAGTATACAATGCAGTGTACGGCGAGGACTATTTTAGTGTGCGTTCACATATGTCTGATGATCCAGGGCCATCCTGGAAGGGATAGGGAGATGCTAGAAGCTGGATGAGTTGCACCCAGCATCCCCTCTGGCGCTCCATGGGCTCAAATGGGGCATGGTGCCAGACCTATGGGCAGGGCGCTGGACCTGTCAACGAGCTGGATCGAAAAACACTGCATTCAACGTTTTTTGATCCAGCAACCACGCAGAAGGGAAACTACATCGCCTAATATACGGTATGTGAAGGCACTGATAACATTAAACAATGCAATGTCAAGGCTAGTATATAAGGCAGTCTGCAGTACAAAGGCTAGTATACAAGGTAGTGTGCAGTATGAAGGCTAGTATACAAGGTAGTGTGCAGTATGAAGGCTAGTATACAAGGTAGTGTGCAGTATGAAGGCTTGTATACAGGGCAATGTGCAGTGTGAAGACTAGTATACAAGGCAGTGTGCAATACGAAGGCCAGTATACAGGGCAATGTGCAGTATCAAGGCTAGTATACAAGGCAGAGTGCAGTACGAAGGCTAGTATACAAGGCAGTGTGCAGTATGAAGGCTAGTACAGAAGGCAGTGTGCAATGTGAAGGCTAGTATACAAGGAAGAGTGCAGTATGAAGGCTAGTATACAAGGCAGTGTGCAGTACGAAGACTAGTATACAAGGCAGTGTGCAGTACGAAGACTAGTATACAAGGCAGTGTGCAGTACGAAGGCTAGTACCAGGTAGTGTGTAGTATAAAGGCTAGTATACAAGGCAGTGTGCAGTGTGAAGGCTAGTATACAAGGCAGTGTGCAGTACAAAGGCTAGTATACAAGGCAGTGTGCAGTACAAAGGCTAGTATACAAGGCAGTGTGGGAAGTAGGAAGTAGGAAGACTAGTAGGAAGACTAGTATACAAGCAGTGTGCAGTACGAAGGCTAGTACAAGGTAGTGTGCAGTATGAAGGCTAGTATACAAGGCAGTGTGCAGTGTGAAAGCTAGTATACAAGGAAGTGTGCAGTACGAAGGCTTGTGTACAAGGCAGTGTGCCGTACGAAGGCTAGTATACAAGGCTGTTTGCAGTACGAAGGCTAGTATACAAGGCAGTGTGCAGCGTGAAGGCTAGTATACAAGGCAGTGGGAAGGCTAGTATACAAGGCAGTGGGATGGCTAGTATACAAGGCAGCGTGAAGGCTAGTATACAAGGCAATCTGCAGGCTAGTGTACAAGGCAGTGTGCAGTATGAAGCAGGGTGGATAAAAATCAATGATTTAAAAAAAAAAAAAAAAAATCCATCCAAAGGTTATTCCATCATGAAATAAAGATTCGTTTTTTAAATTATGTAGAATAGAATAATTTTTTTGCGGATCCATTGTAATAATGCCTATCCTTGTCCGCAAACTAGAAAAAAATAGGACATGCTCTATTTTTTTTTTTGCGGGACTACGGAACGGACATACTGATGCAGACAGCACATGGTTTGCTGTCCACATTTTTTACGGACCCAATGAAATGAATGGGTCTGTATCCTATCAGCAAAAAAAACGGACAAGGAAACAAAATACGGTTGTGTGCATGAGCCCTTCTTCACAGCAAAAATGCTATAACATGAACAGAGTTGAGAAAAAGACCTTAATCCGAACTTCTACAAACCTATGAATAAAGAATCAACCCCTTCAGTGCTAAGTTTAAAGAAGTTCAGTGAATAGAATAGAAACAATATTTTTTCTCCTTCCTAAGTACAACAGAAAAGTTGTCCAAATATGAATTATTAACCTATTAAACTGGGGATAAAAAAAACTAATATGAAAAGTTGTTATTCTAAAAATCTTCACATACTTGCAAATTATAAGTTATACCAGCACGAATTAGGCCTCTTTCACATCAGCGTTTTTGCTTTCTGTCCTAGAGTTCCATCCTCGGGGCTCTAGGACGGAAAGATACTGATCAGGATCATCCCCATGCATTCTGAATGGAGAGAAATCCGTTCAGGATGCATCAGGATGTCTTCCGTTCATTATGTGAACGTTTTTTGGACGTTGACAAAACCGCAGCATGCTGCGGATTTGTCTCCGTCCAAAAATCCGGAAGACATGCCGCAAGGACGGATCCGGAATTAATGCCCCTTGAAAAGCATTAATCCGGATCCGACTTTAAGCTAAACATCGTTTCGGCGCATCGCCGGATCCAACGTTTAGCTTTAAAGAATAGTAACCATGGCAGCCAGGACGCTACTAAAGTCCCGGCTGCCATGGAAAAGCAGCGGGGAGCCGGTGGAGAAGCTACTTACCTTCCGTGCGGCGGCCGGAGCGCTCCTCGATGACGAAACCGGGTCCCTGCGTCGCTGGATCGTATGGCGCATTGCTCACATAGCATAGCTATGTGATCCATGCGACGCAGGGACCCGGTGACGTGATCGAGGAGCGCCCCGGCCACCACACGGAAGGTAAGTAGCTTCTCCCCCGGCTCCCCGCTGCTTTTCCATGGCAGCTGGGACTTTAGTAGCGTCCTGGCTGCCATGATAACCTGAAAGCGTATTGAAGACTGATCAGTCTTCAATATGCTTTCAGTTGTCTTGCGTTGTGACGGATCCGGCGGGCATTTCTGGCGACGGAAGTGCACGCCGGATCCTCACAACGCAAATGGGAAAGAGGCCTTAGTCTTTATGTAGAAAACTATGATTTAAATCAAGCCTTACTGACTAGTGATTTAAATTGTGATTTAAATCAAATCCACCCTGGTATGAAGGCTAGTATAGAAGAGCGTGTGCAGTGTGAAGGCCCCCTGGTGTTTAATATGTATAGTAATGTGCACATTCCACCTACCGAGGCGGTCGCACACGCTCAGTTCAGTCTTTCAACTGCCACCAGCCCTATCTACTATTAGAAGCTGTGCAGTTACAGGTAGAGAGCTGCAGCAGAAGGGACACATCCCCTGAGATGTGATAGGGAGAATTCTGCATCAGAAAGGACATGCCCCCTGAGCTGTTAGCCTGAAATAAATCTAGCAGAACAACTGGTGCAATAAATGGGGAGATCTCTGGATCCATGTGAGGTACAGAGCTGGCTCTGGCTCTGTTAGAAAGATATGGTCCTAGTACATGTTGTCTGATTTTTACATTAATGATGACATAAACCCTTTAATGACTGGCTGTATCCTAGTAAATAATTATATACTCGCTCCATGAAAACTCCATAATCTGCCAGGATCAGGTCACTTGTCTCCTAGAAGTCTGAGGCAGAGCCAGTTATTTGCTAATTATGTTAAGTATTTTATAACTTCCCATATGGCAGTCATAGGGCAGGGCTGTCCAAGGGTTGTATATCACTCTGGCGCCTAGCTTACCGTCCTTCTATAGGTTGTTATCATCTCGGCACATTATGATTTACTCCATTGTTTGCTATCACTGATGATTGTATCCAGCTTTTCTAGTCTCCCGGGCCAGGTTTATAGATAAGTCCCTGAATAAAAAGCAAAGTAGACCCTCTCACAATCACTGCTAGTCATTTTGGACCAGTTCTTGTTATATACACCCACATACCACACCGCCCATGGTTACACTGCCTTTAAAATACTACCATATAGTACACAGATAATATGCAGTAGTGAAATAATACTCTCTTGAAGACACCACTTAATAGTACCCCATATTTGCCACGTAATACTGCCATATCTGTTACAAATAATATTGCAACTCAGTTCACAGATAATAACACCTTATATCACTACACTACACAAAACTGGATGGTCTTAGTTTACTTTTGGGGTACTTAATGGGGCAAGAGGCAACTGAATGGTTAGTTAACCCCTGCAATTCTCTTAAAAAGTTAATTGCGGGGGGAGGAGCTTGGCGCGCTAGGAGATGGCTGCTTGAGTCAGTGCTCCTCTCCTATGTCTCGTTGGCCTTAGCAATCGGAGTCCTCACCTGCCTTCATAATGGGCAAAGTTCGCAGAGACCGATACAGAGAAGCTTCTGGTACCCCCAAGAGCTCGCAAACCCAACCCAATATTGATAAATTTATAAAGAAGCGCCATGCGGTCCCATCAGATGGAGCGGCTAAGATGGCGCCGCTTCCCGGGTTGGACTTTGAGCAAACGGAAGACTCTGCAGATGAAGCTTAGCTGATCTTCACAAAACTGGTGGTTCGGGGGACTCAGAACCAATCTCCAGAGCCTTTCTCAGACAGACCATCATGTTACCATCAAGTTATCTCTCCGGTCATGAAAGAGCTCCAGGAAATTAAGTCTGACCTTCGACACATGAGGCAGCGGGTGGACCGCATGGAACAGTCGTCTATACTAATCTTTGATAAAGAAAGTTCGCCAGAGGTTTCTAGAACAACAATGCCAAATTAACAACTATACTGAAGACCAAGAAAACCGAAGCCGGCTCAAAAACCTCTGCATCAAGGGCTTGCCAGAAGAAGTTATACCGGAGTCTCTGCGCTAGGCCGCGGCATCTTTGGCTCCCTCTTAGGCCCAGACCATGCTCAGGGCATTATCATCAAGCTCATACACAGATCTGTGTGCCCTAAACCTTGCACTGGAGACCTAGCTCCTTAATTACAACGACACCCCGGACCTTCTCTGGGCTGCCCGCTCTAAACCTGATCTCATGCACGAGGGAGCTGCTGTGGCCCTGTACTAAGACATCTCTGCCACCATGCTAGCAAAAATACGCGCAATGAGATGCTTATTGGCCTGCCCTACAGATAGCTGTTTCTATTTGAGATTGCAATTATGAAAGATGGCAAGCCAATCACGGTTCGAGTCCCAGAGGATCTTCAGGGGGCCTGGTGTAAGTTGGGCCTTCAGCCGATAGAGGTACCTTCCTGGCTTACTATCCCTATGGAAGATGATCTTCCTCCATTACTCGAAGCCAAGAAGTGTCAGTTGGTTTCTCAAAAGACTCGCTCCTCAAGACATCAGAGACAAGCTTCAGAGACTGGGGCCTTCTAACTTTCCTAGACAAGGGTCTGTGGTGTTTGGGCTTTGGGTGAGGGATTGACCAGGGGAGGATTGGGAACTTAAAGTGGCACTGTAAAAAAAAACTAAAAGTGGACCCGGAAAAAAAAATAAAAGTTGTCCCATGTTGTAGTGGGACAACAAAAGTAGGCCAGTCAGCAATACCATAGCACAATATACCATCCCAGCAAAACCATATGTCGCAGAACAGCACAATACACTGCCTCGAAAGCTGTCCCTCTGCCCCAAAATCTGTGGTGGCCATAATTAGCTTCCATTTTCTGACCTTCTTCACCAGCTGTCTCTGATTAAGATATGGAGCAGGGGGCTTAGGAGGTGAGGTGAGGGCCATAGCAGTTGAATTCAGAGTGCATGTGCGGTGGCTGGTGGGGTACATAGGTACCTGATTCTCACAGCTTTATTATGTACCCAGCCAGTGGCAGAGAGGAGGGCTTGGGCGGCCCCCTAAGGCATCGGCCCACCAGGAAATTTCTCCATAAGGTCTATGGCCAATCCGCCCCTGGGCTTGACTGTGCCTCAGAAATGATCTCAGGTGATATTTTGCAAAGATCAACCCATGATTGCTCTTCTACAGGAGAGTCGTTTTAAGTCCAGTGCTCTCCCATCGCTATTTTGATAGATGGTACTGGATAGTATCATAGTTGCTATGGCTCCTATGCTTCTAGAGGGATTTCATTCTCCCTCCGATCTGTCCAAATGGACAATGATAGGAGGTTTCTAATCCTGAAGGGCTTTGTGGGATCTGTACTGCTTTCCATAGCTAACTTACATGCACCCAATTCTGGTCAGGTTCCTGGGCTGGTGTCCACACTACGCACATTTCAAACCTTTGGTGAAGGAACCCTAATTGTAGGAGGTGACTTTAACCTGACTTTGGATCCACTACAGGATTCCCCCACCTCTCGCTTGGTGGTCTCCTTCCATCATCTTAAACAATTAAAAACTCTCCTAGCTAAGATGCATTTGATAGACACATGGAGGATGCTGCAACCGAGCGACAAGGACTATACGTTGTTTTATTCCTGGGTCCACAACAGCCATCAGAGACTTGACTACTTGCTAGTATCGCAGACCCTCCTATCCTCAGTGTCTAGGGTTGATATAGGAAGTATCACTGTATCCGACCACGCCCCGGTGAACATGAGCTGCAAATTATCAGGTGTAGAGAAAAGGGGTTATCTTTGGAGATTAAATAATACCTTGCTAGGCAGTGAGGAGATGCTGACAAATTTCTGTTCTAAACCTGCTTTTTACTTTCAGACCAATGATACTGGGGTCCCTTTCCCTATAGTTTGGGAAACTCATAAGGCTCATATATCTGCTGAGAGTTTATTACCCTAGGCTCCTGACTTAAAAAAAACGTAAGAAACAGGCAGCTGGAATTCTTGTTAGCTCAGATTGCGGCACTGGAGAGAAGTAGAGAATAGGGAAGATATCTGCTGCAGGCCACCACCAAGACGACTTAATGGGAGCTTCATTCACAGTTGAAATCTCTGCTTAACGCCCGTATTGCTAAAAATTTGATGTATGCTAAACAAAAGGTTTACACCCTAGGGGATAGAGGGAGTGAATGCACGGTGGCTTTTTTTTTTTAAATCAAATATAATTTTTATTGAAATAATTTCCCCCCCCCCCATATACAAAAGATAAAGAATGGACATATCTTTGTGTCGATAAATGATAAAGCAAGATAAGAGTAAAAATATTGTCCTGTTCCATAAATAGTTGTACACTGATGTCTACAAAAATAACAAAGTACATAAGCCAAACCAAATAAGCCCCCCCCCCAACAATAACCAAGCAGAGGGACGACTACACCATCCCCTATGTGGATAAGTTAACTAAAGCGTATCATGATAGGATACATGGTGGCTTTGGTTAAATTCTCAAAGCTCTCTACTCTCATAGATTGTGTACGTTCGGATACTGGCATCCTCGTCACTCGGACAGCGCAGATAGCCGCACAGTTTAGAGCTTTTTACAGGGCTCGTTATAATCTTGCAGCTAATAACATAGTAACATAGTAACATAGTATATAAGACCGAAAAAAGACATTTGTCCATCCAGTTCGGCCTGTTTCCTACAAGTTGATCCAGAGGAAGGCAAAAAACCCCTGTGAGGCAGAAGCCAATTTTCCTCACTTAAGGGGAAAAAAAAATTCCTTCCCGACTCCAATCAGGCAATCAGAATAACTCCCTGGATCAACGACCCCTCTCTAGTACCTATAGCCTGTAATATTATTACACTCCAGAAATAAATCCAGTCCCCTCTTGAATTCCTTTATTGTACTCACCATCACCACCTCCTCAGGCAGAGAGTTCCATAGTCTCACTGCTCTTACAGTGAAGAATCCTTTTCTATGTTTGTGTACAAACCTTCTTTCCTCAGACGCAGAGGATGTCCCCTTGTCACAGTCACAGTCCTGGGGATAAATAGATGATGGGACAGATCTCTGTACTGACCCTGATATATTTATACATAGTTATTAGATCTCCCCTCAGTCGTCTTTTTTCTAAAGTGAATAACCCTAATTTTGATAACCTTTCAGGGTACTGTAGATCCCTCATTCCAGTTATTACTTTAGTTGCCCTCCTCTGAACTCTCTCCAGCTCTGCTATGTCTGTCTTGTTCACAGGAGCCCAGAACTGTACACAGTACTCCATGTGTGGTCTAACCAGTGATTTGTAAAGTGGTAGGACTATGTTCTCATCACGGGCATCTATGCCCTTTTGATGCAACCCATTATCTTATTGGCCTTGGCAGTAGCTGCCTGACACTGGTTTTTGCAGCTTAATTTGCTGTTTATTAAAATTCCTAGATCCTTTTCCATGTCAGTGTTACCGAGTGTTTTACCATTTAATATGTACGGGTGACTTGCATTATTCCTTCCCATGTGCATAACTTTACATTTGTCAGTGTTAAACCTCATCTGCCATTTTTCTGCCCAAGCCTCCAATCTATCCAGATCCCTCTGTAGCAGAAAACTGTCCTCTTCAGTGTTAATTACTTTACACAGTTTAGTGTCATCTGCAAAAATAGATATTTTACTGTGCAGGCCTTCTACAAGATCATTAATAAATATATTGAAGAGAATAGGGCCCAATACTGACCCCTGAGGTACCCCACTAGTTACAGTGACCCAATCCGAGTATCTACTGTTAATAACCACCCTCTGTTTTCTGTCACTCAGCCAGTTACTTACCCACATACAGACATTTTCTCGCAGTCCGAGCATCCTCATTTTATATACTAACCTTTTATGAGGTACCGTGTCAAATGCTTTGGAGAAGTCCAGATATACGACATCCATTGATTCGAAGCTGATTAAATTTGTTTGGCATGACCGATCCGTCATGAAGCCATGCTGATATGGCGTTATTTGCTTATTTTCATTGAGATACTCCAAAATAGCATCTCTTAGAAACCCTTCAAACAGTTTACCAACAATAGATGTTAAACTTACCGGCCTATAATTTCCAGGCTCTGTTTTTGGACCCTTTTTGAATATTGGCACCACATTTGCTATGCGCCAATCCTGTGGAACATTCCCTGTTATTATAGAGTCCGTAAATATCAGAAATAATGGTCTGGCTATGACATCACTTAATTCCCTTAGGATACGGGGTGTATGCCATCCGGTCCTGGCGATTTGTCTATTTTAATCTTTTAAGTCGCTGTTGTACTTCTTCCTGGGTCAGACAGGGCACTTTTAATGGGGATTTACTTTTACATTCTGCATTTCAACTGACAGTTTATTTTCCTCAGTGAATATAGTGGAGAAAAAATATTTAATAGTTTTGCTTTATCCTCGTCGCTCTCTGCAACACCCCCCTCATTGCTATGTAGAGGGCCGACTCCTTCAGATTTATATTTTTTACTATTTATATAATTGAAGAACATTTTAGGGTTAGTTTTACTCTCTTTGGCAATTAATCTCTCGGTCTCTAGTTTGGCAAATTTTATTAGTTTTTTACATATTCAATTTTTTTCCTTATAGTTTATCAGTGCTTCCTGACTCCCCTCCTGTTTTAGCGATTTATATGCTTTCTTTTTGTCATTTATTGCCTTCTTTACGGTTCCATTTATCCACATTGGTCTCTTATTGTTCCTTAGCCTTTTATCTTCCCCTCCTATAACGTAATTACCCTCCCCCCCAGTCCCTAGTTTAAACACTCCTCCAACCTTCTAGCCATCTTTCTCCCCAACACAGCTGCCCCTTCCCCATTGAGGTGCAGCCCGTCCCTACGGTAGAGCCTGTAGCCAACAGAGAAGTCGGCCCAGTTCTCCATGAACCCGAACCCCTCCTTCCTACACCAGTTCTTGAGCCACTTGTTAACCTCCCTAATCTCCCGCTGCCTTTCTTGTGTGGCTCGTGGTACAGGCAGTATTTCAGAAAATACTACTTTTGAGGTCCTTGCCCTAAGCTTTTCACCTAAATCCCTGAAATCATTTTTAAGGACTCTCCACCTTCCTCTAACTTTGCCATTGGTTCCGATATGGACCATGACCGCTGGATCTTCTCCAGCCCCTCCCAGTAATCTGTCAACCCGATCCGCGATGTGTCGAACTCTAGCGCCAGGAAGACAGCACACTGTTCGGCGATCACGATCTTTGTGACAGATTGCCCTATCTGTACCCCTAATAATTGAGTCTCCCACTACCAGCACCTGTCTGGCCTGCCCTGCTCTCCTGGTCCCCTGCTTACTGGAGCTGACATTCCCCTGACTGGCAGAGGAAGTGTCTGGCTGCAGCGGTGCCGTCCCTGAACTGTCATCCCCCTCATCTGCCAACCGTGCAAACTTGTTGGGGTGTGTCAGATCAGGGCTAGCCTCCCTGGCACTCTTCCCTCTACCCCGCTTTCTTACTGTTACCCAGCTAACTACCTCACTCTCCTCAGCCTCCTCGCTACCACCCTCCCCACATCTACCCCATAGAGTGCTTGCTCAGTGAGCAGCAAACTCTTTTCCAAATTGTCAGTGGCTTTCAGTGTTGCAACTCGCCTGTTTAGAGACTCGATGTGCGATTCCAAGCGGGTAATTTGCTCACATTTTGAACAAACATATACACCCTCGAACGGCTGTTCCAGGACTGCATACATCATACAAGATGTGCACTGGACGGCACTGTCAATAATGGAAGTCATACTAAATGGGGATTACACAGGAAAAGAGAGGGAAAAAAATAAATAAATACAATATAGAGCAGTGATATCAAGATTCTTACTTACTGTGGTCCCTTACAGCAGTAGGAAGACTAGCTGGAATCAAACCAACTGTATACAAGGATGATCTAATGAATCTCTGTTTCTTGCTCCTTTTCCTAAACTCCGGTTTCTTCAACTCCACTTATGAAAGCAGCCACTTAGTAATGCAGGCCTCAGGTAGAGCAGGCTCTGGAAGAGTTGAGTGGTCTAATTTATAGTGAAACAACTTCTGTCGAGTATCCAGTCCTTTCTTAACTCCCTCTCCCTGAACACGATTGACACCGCTAAGTTCTCTTCTCTGACAGACCCGGTAACAGTGCTGGAGATCAGAATAGCTTTACAGTCGACCCCTTTGGGTAAAAGCCTGGGGACGGATGGCCTCCCTGTCTTGAACTTTAAAAAGTTATTTTCTGTTTTGGCCCCTTATTTCCAAAAGCTATGTCATTGTCTGCAAAATGGCTCCTCATTGCCCCCACTGGCACTTAAAGCACATGTTTCGGTATTGGCCAAGGAGGAAAAGGATCAGACTCTTTGCAGTAGCTATCGACCCCCTTCTCATCCAGCCTGTTTGTTCTTTGTATGGATTCAAGCTACCCATAAAAACGAACATATCCAAGGGCTTTCCACCCCCACCCCCCAGGAGCATGCGCAGATGATTTGCTCCTCTTTATTACTAACCCTACTGAAGCCTCCCCTCCTATTCTCTCATTACTAGATTAATTATGCCAAATCCACTGTGCTTAATATTTCCTCATCACCCCCTGACGCTACTTTCGCCCAAACCCTGGCCCCCTTTGCTTGGCTTACACATATCAAATATTTGGGAGTTTTTCTTATCTCGGTACCTCTCCTCTATTTACTTCCTTAAATATCAACCCCTTTTAGCCTCAGTCTCTGCCCAACTCCAGGCTATTAAGGGCCCATAGGCTACATTCACACTAGCGTTTTCGAATCCGCTATTGAGATTCGTCTTAGGATCTCAATAGCAGAAGAAAACGCATCAGTTTTGCCCCAATTCATTGTCAATGGGGACAAAACTGAACGAAACGGAATGCACTAAAATGCATTCCGTTCTGTTTAGTTGCGCTCCCATCGCGGACAGAATAACACTGCAAGCAGCGTTTTTCTGTCCGCGATATGGAGCGGAGCAAGATGGATTCGTCCTGACACGCAATGTAAGTCAATGGGGACGGATCCGTTATCTCTGACACAATAGAAAACGGATCCATCCCCCATTGACTTTTAATGGTGTTCATGACGGATCCGTCATGGCTATGTGAGACATAATACAGCTGGATCCATTCATAACGGATGCATGCTGTTGTATTATTGTAACAGAAGTGCTTTTGCAGATCCATGACAGATCCGCAAAAAAAGCTAATGTGAAAGTAGCCCATGTGTCTTGGCTGGGCGGGAAGGCTATCCTTACCACCTTTATAATGCCAAAGTTTTTATATCTTATGCAAACAGCACCAATTCACCTCCCTCACTTCTTTTCTGTTACAGTACAACGTACTGTATGTTTTCTCGTTTTCTTTGGTGTGGGTCCCGACCCAGGATAGACTACAGATACCTAACTGTCCTCAAGGGCTTAGGGGGTACCAGCCTCCCGGATATTTAGGCACTATGTAGCCGTGCAGATGGTGGGACTTTGTTCGGCCAAATGCTCATTTACCATCGAATGAACTTGAGAGAGCCTTCCTGGACCCCATTCTACACCACCTGTCATGGGTCACTGCACATCTCACGATCTACAGCACGGATGACCAACCTGAGGCTCTCCAGCTGTTGCAAAACTACAACTCCCAGCTTGCCCACACTGCCTACAGCTATCAGCCTACAGCAGGGCATGGTGGAAGCTGGAGAGCCACAGGTTGGCCTTCCCTGATCTACAGACTATCTCTAATCCCCTCACCAAAGGAATGCTTAGTGTTTGGCAGAAGCAATACAGATTCCCCGTATTTGCTCCCTTCCCCTCGCCCCATGCCCCCACTAAATATCTTCCACATTTGATCCTGGGTCTGAGACTAGGAGACATGGCAGAGTTTTGTCCCAAGTTAGAATTGCCCATCTACTCGCTGCTTGGCAAAGGAAGAATTCCTTCTCAACCAGCGCTAGATACAATCTTGGGGATCTCTGGGCTACATATTTTACATTATTATCAGTTTACATCTCTATGTCACAATGTTTTGCAGATCTACTCTTATCCTCGCTCTCTCACCTGGTTTGAACAAGCTATAGTTGACAATAAGCCTCTTCAGAAAGGAATTTCCAGGATTTACAGAGCCCTAGCCACCCTGGCCCAGTCAGATCCACTACCCTTCATGCAAGAGTGAGAAGAGGAATTAAACAGACCTTTCTCACCTGCATAAGCTAAGCAAATGCTACTCCGTTCACCAGGATTCTCCCGCTGTGTCCGAACGCAGGAGAATTCATATAACACACTCACTCGTTAGTACAAACCCCCTATTTCCAAGGATGTAGTCTCACCAGTCAGTGTTGGAGATGTGGTATGGCCCTTGGGACCATCTCACATATTTGGTGGGAGGGCGCTGGGATTCAAAACTTCTGGAAAGAGGTTGGAGATGCTATATGTCAGATATGTGAAGAGACGATTCTCTTGTGGATGGACTCCCTTCACTTAAGCCTCATAGGAGATTCCTCCTGACACATCTTATCACTGCAGCTAAGTTATTGATTCCAGCTAAATGGTTGAGCCTTGAGCTGCCAACGCGGCATCAATGGATTGATAAAGTAGATGAGATCTTCCGGCTGGAGGAAATCACCGCATGGATCGAAGGCACCCATGACTGCTTTGAGCGTTTGTGGCTTCCCTGGTCGCATTTTAAAAGATCCCTTACTGGTGACTCCACCACGCATGGAGCAGAAAGAGTTCCCTCTACACCGAGATAGCGGATACCATGAGGCCTCTATCTCCTTTTCGATAAGGCCGACTCAATAGTGTGACCCTTGACGCCACTTACATTGCATATTAGATGATATGTACTAGGCTGTTGTCTGCCTGAGATTTTCATATAAATAGAAACCAACTGACCAATTCTCCTAACTTTATATATTTTATTGTGTTATGTTACTTGTATATGTTAATGCTTTTATACCAATGAACAAATGTTTGACTAAAAAGCATATTGCAATTTCAAGGCTTCCTTCACCTGGGCCAAAGATTAAAGGGGTTGTTTCACTTCAGCAAATGGCGATTATCATGTAGAAAAAATTAATACAAGACACTTACTAATGTATTGTTATTATCCATATTGCTTCCTTTGCTGGCTTGATTAATTTATCTATCACATTATACACTTCTTGTTTCCGTGGTTACGACCACCCTGTAATCCAGAAGTGTTGGTCGAGCTTGAACACTATAGGAAAAAGTGCTGGCTTCTCTGGTGGCCGGGACCGTGGGAGGGCACATAGGCTGACACTTTTTCCTATAATGTGCAAGCATGACCACCACTGATGGATTGCAGGGTGGTCGTAGCCATGGAAACCATCAGTGTATAATGTGATGGAAAAATGAATCAAGCCAGCTTCCTAGGCTCCTTAAAAGAAAATGTCCTTGTTTGACATATAACTGCATAATGGGACAGATTTGCCATTTCAGAGTCTAGGAAAGTTAAGTGACTAGTAGTTGTAATTGTAGCTGTATTGCTTATCACCCAACTTTCCCAGAAACACATAAGACCTGTCCTGAGGCTATTGTAGAGAGTACCTTATTATTTTGGAGTTTTTCCCACACCCTCCTATGTTTATGGTATTGCTGAAGACAGCTTGGTTGTCGCACTAGGATATCCTCCTGACGTCCTGTCCACTCATGAGCGGTGAAGCCACAACCTTATGGTGGTACATGGTTCCTGAGACTGCAGTTGGGGGGTGTCAGACAGAGGTTAACGATGACTTATCTCCCTGGACTGTGTATGAAATCTAATTTTACTGCTAATTATATCTCCAGCTCAGCTCCCACGGTCTACAGTGCACCATCCTATTACTTTACCCACTGTATATATATTTTATAATGCCGTCATTAAGGCTCCAATAAGTTCTTTCCTTTATATAATAGTTAAACATAACAATCACAATTTTACCCATTTACCCTAATACCACTGCTGAGTGTCTGGTCCTGCAGCAGTAAAATGCCCTGTGTAAACAAAAATAAAATTACTATAAGACTGCCCTCTATGTAAAACAATAAGATCGCCTTCTATGTACCAGAATATGACAACTATAGTACTGCCCCCATGTACAAGAATATAACTACTACATTTCTGCCTTTGCTTACAAAATTATAACTACTATAATATTGCCCCTATGTACAAGAATGTAACTACTATAATACTGCCCTCATATACAAGAATATAACTACTATAATACTGCCTCTATGTACAAGAATATAACTACTATAATACTGCCCCTGTGTACAAGAATATAACTACTATAATACTGCCCCTGTGTACAAGAATATAACTACTATAATACTGCCCTTATGTACAAGAATATAAGTACTATAATACTGCTCAATATGTACAAGAATATAACTAGTATAGTACTGCCCCCTAGGTACAAGAATATAACTACTATAATACTACCTCCTATGTACAAGAATATAACTACTATAATACTGACCCTGTGTACAAGAATATAACTACTATAATACTGCACCTTTGTACAATAATATAACTACTATAATACTGCCCCTATGTACAGGAATATAACTACTATAATACTGCTCCCTATGTACAAGAATATAACTACTATAATACTACCTCCTATGTACAAGAATATAACAACTATAATACTGCCCCTTATGTAAAAAATTATACCTAGTATATTACAGCCCCCTAAGTACAAGAATATAACTACTATAATACTGTCCTCTAGAGTCTAGGTACAATAATATAACTACTATAATACTGCCCCCTATGTACGAGAATATAACTACTATAATACTGCCTCCTATGTACAAGAATATAACCACTATAATACTGTCCTCTATGTACTAGAATATAACTACTATAATACTGCCTCCTGTGTACAAGAATATAACTACTATATAACTACCTCCTATGTACAAGAATATAACTACTATAATGCTGCCCCTATGTACAGAAATATAACCTCTATAATACTTCCCTCTATGCACAAGAATATAACTGCTATGATACTGCCCACATTTGCTTGTTTGGTGTAGTGGTAAAATCCACCCATGGGCATTTGATACAGACAAAGAACTAAATTTGACATCAATAACAGTCAACAGTCATCCTAGAAATCTTAAAAATGTTCTATAAGATTGCTTATGATGAGAACAGGATCATAATACAAATGAACGCTGCTTCACTATTTGCCACCACAGCAGAAACCCGCAACATGAAGATAGTTGGAAGTTTTCACATGCATGTGGTGGGCTTATTTTGTTCCCTCCTATACTGTATATTGGTTACAATGACATGAAACTCTTATTATAATGGAAATAAGACACCAGATACAAATGAGCCACCTGGTGTGAAGGTTTGTAAGCACCTTTTTAATGATATTTTATTAAGGGAAAATAATCTAAAAGTTCTTAACCTGGTTGGAGCAAATGGGATAAGGGTCCTTCTCCTTTACATACATTTTTTTCTTCCCCTTAGGCTACATGCACACGACCGTTGCCTGCCTCCGCGTCCGCTCCTCCTTGAAATTTTGCGTCTGTCAAAAAAAACGGATGATGGACCGTTTTTTTTGACGGATCCGATTTTTATGGCAGATCCATTGTAAAAATGCCTATCCTTGTCCGCAAACGTGAAAAAAATAGGACATGCACTATTTTTTTGACGGAATGAAAACACGGATCACGGATGCGGAACAAAAACGGTTGACCATCCGCATTTTTTGACGGACCCGTTGAAATGAATGGGGAAGCATCCTATCCGTGAAAAAAAACGGAACGGATGCGGAAACAAACAACGGTCGTGTGCATGAAGCCTTAGTCCCGATTTTTGGTAATAAAATTAAAAAAAGGAAATGAGACTCTGGTGGAAGGCCATATTGTTGGGGAAACCAATAAAGCAAATGTATATGTTTTCTATAAAGCATTAGAAATGAGAGAAAGACTTCTCAAATTGATGATGCTTTAGTTTATGAGGCTTTTAAGAATGGTTAAAGAGAAGAAGGCTGTGCTGAAATACCTAAAAATGCTCACAGAGACGGTTCCTGATGGAAAAAGAGTCTTTGCTAGACCTCAAAGTCTCTTTATAGAGCTTCTCAAACTGCTTGACCATCCAAATCTGCAGTGGAATTGGGAACCAAATTAAAATCCTTTAGGCTCATGACCATCCAGAACTTTATTGGGATATTTATAGCCAGGAGATCATTTATAGGTAAGAAGAGTCTGAATGGTATAGAAGACCTGGACTAACATGAAAGTCCAAAGAGAGGATGAAGAAGATGACCTTTTGACCAGGGGAACTTGACAGTCATGGAGACTTCTGTTTAAATCCTTCACAAGAGTAAAACGGAACCAAAATCACTAATTGGCTATATTCTACTGATAAAAAAAATCTTAAAAACAAAAATCTGTGTTACTCTTTCTATTTTATAGAGTTACACCTAAATAATTTAGAATTTAAAATGTGCCAACACTGATGAACTTACCTAATACAAAATGAGGAGGTATGAAAAGGAACTTATTTCTTTTTACATACTTTGGGACAAGTTTCCATGATACTCAAAAGCTGTAATTATGATTTAGGGCCCTTTGACATCGGCTGAGAATTGGGCCTATTATTGGGAACAAAGCCCAGGAGGAGTCAGAGAGGATCATGGGAGTGGTAGTGGCTCTGGCTGTCAATCACAGTGGTTTTCCTCACACCATTGCTCCTTAGAATGGTGCAGTAAATGGAGTGTGCACCATTTCTTTCTCGGGACACACCATGCTGTTGGGGCTCCTGCCTGATGGTTATCGTGGGGTGCCCATGATGTTGAGTATTTGTATGGGTGCAAAGCAGGGCATGTAGAGAGCAATGGCTGGCATGTGGTGCGAGTCAGTTAGCAGGCCAGATGTCTCAGAATAAACGTCTCTCTTGGGTGACAGTCATCATGATGATCATTCGTCTTCCCATTCATTTTACATCGAGCCATGTGAAAGACCTTCAAACGAGCATTAAGCAATTCAGTGCGTGTTATTGGTCTGGCACAGACACCTGGAGGGGAATTTATCAACAGCATTGGGTTGCAGGAGTCACAAATTACATTAAAAATGTCACTTTTTATGCCATGTTCGCTAAAGGTGAAAAAGTGGACATGGTTTACTAGACAAGCAACTTCATGTTATCGTATGAAACATCAGTTAAATAAAAACTCGGGCAGCCCCTGTAAATAGTTTAAAATAAAGACTCAACACTTACCCCATTTCTCCCCTGCCTCTTCCTGTGCTGCGCTGTTTGTTTTCCTGGCTTCAGCGGTGATGTTCTTTATACTGCTGAGGCCAGTGATTGGCTGTACTGTGATCTGGTATGCACAGAATGTCACCGCTGCAGCCAGGAAGACGTCAGCAGCGGGAAGGACTGAAGAGCATAGCAGGACGAGGCAGGGCAGAAAAGGAGTAAGCAGACTTCTTATTTTTATATAAGCACATGTACAGGGACTGACTGGATTTTATTTGACTCGGAAAACTCCTTTAATAAATGTCGAACCTAAACTTTTGTAGGAAATATACACTACTCACAAAAAGTTAGGTAAATTTGGCTTGTGGGTGAAATATCAGGAGGCACCTAAAATGCACTCTAACCTTTACAGGTGAACTTAATGTGACCTTCTCTAAACTTTTAAATGCACATGTCCAACTGTTCAGTGCTTTAGTACTTTTTGCACAGCTTGCTGTTCTCTAACAAGAAGCTTAACCCCTTCCCGACCACCCATTGACTATAAACGTCCTTGGGCTGCTTGTTTATCTCTAAATGAACGTTCTGGTAAGTCCATTCAGAGATGTCAATAAAAAAAGTCGTATGTACCCCAAAATGGTAGCAATAAAAATGTCACCTCATCCCGCAAAAAATGAGCTCCCACACAAGACCATAGCCAGGAAAATAAAAAAAATATGGCTCTATGAAAATTGCAACACAAAAACATGATTTTTTTAATAAAAAAAGCTCTTATTGTGTAAAATGTAAAAAAAAAAAGAGACATATTTGGTATCGCCGCATCCGTAACAGTTGGCTCTACAAAAATACCACATGATCTACCTTATCAAGTAAAAAAAAACAAATAAAAATTATGCCAAAACAGTTTTTTTTTTGTCACCTCACCTCACCTCACAAAAAACCTAATATCAATCAATCAAAAAGTCGTATGTACCCCAAAATGGTGGGAATAAAAACGTCACTTCGTCCCTCAAAAAACAAGCCCTCATACAAGACTATAGCCAGAAAATTGAAAAAATATGGCTCTAAGAAAATGGCAACACAAAAACATGATTTCTTTTTCTAAAAATGTTTTTATTGTGTAAAACGTAAAAAACAAAAAACTAGATATATTTGGTATTGTTGCATCCGTAATGACCGGATCTATAAAAATATCACATGATCAACCCCATTAAGTGAACGGTGTAAAAAAAAAAAAAAAAACGAAAAATGACACCAAACAGCTTTTTTTGTGACTTCACCTCCCAAAAATTAGATAAAAAGCAACCACAATGTTGCCAATAAAAACTACAGCTTGTCTCGCACAAAATAAGCCCTCATTCAACAAAAAATAAAAAAAGTTACTGCTCTTAAAAACCATTACAGAAAATTCCATGTTAGAAAATCCAGATGCTGCTCCTTCCCTTCTGAGCCCTGGCATATCCCCAAATAACAGTTTACAACCACAACTGGGGTGTTACTGTATTCAGGAGAAAGTGGGTAGCAAATTGGGGGGGGGGGGTATTCCCCTGTTATTACACCCAAGTATTAAAAATTCTATGAAACAGCTGTTGAGTGAAGTGCTCTCTACACCCCTTAAAAATTCCTTGGGTGGTGTAGTTTACAAAATGTGGTCACTTTTTAGGGGTTTTCACTGTGGGGTTACCTCAGGGCCTCTTCAAATGCAACATGGAGCCCAAAGACCATTCCAGAAAAATCTGCCCTCCAAAAACCATATGGCGCTCCTTGCCTTCTGTGCCCTGCCGTGTGCCCAATACAGCGGTATACGACCACATATGGGGTGTTTCTGCAAACTGCAATTAAGGTTATAAATATTGAGGTTTGTTTTGTTGTTAAGCTTTGATGTGTTTAGGGAAAAAATTGAACAATGGAAATGGAAAATCTGCAAAAAAAGTGACATTTTGGAATTTCACCTCTATTTTACTTTAATTCCTATGGAATACTTAAAGGGTTAACAACATTTCTAAAACCAGTTTTGAATAGTTTGAGGGGTGTCATTTCTAAAATGGGGTCATTTATGGGTTGGTCCTATTATGTAAGCCCCACAAAGTGACTTCAGAACTGAACTGGTCCTTAAAAAAGTTGACTTTGGAAATTTTCTTAAAAACTTAAAAAATTGCTTCTAAAATTCTAAACCTTCTAGCGTCCTAAAAAATAAAATTACATTACTAAAATGATGCAAACATAAATTAGACATATGGGGAATGTTAATTAATAAATATATTTATTATGATGCATCGCTATCTGTCTTAATAGCAGAGAGATTCAAATTTATTAAACAGTGAATTTTTTCACATTTTTGTTAACTTTTTGATTTTTTTAATAAATAAAGATAATACATATTAACTCAAATTTACCATTAAGATGAAGTACAATGTGTCACTATCAGATAAATTGAAATTTTAAAATTTGCAAATTTTTCCAAATCTTTGGTAAATTTGGTATTTTTTTTTATAAATAAAAATGAAATATTTTGGCTCAGATTTACCACTGCCATGAAAACAATCACTGAATGGCTTGGATAAGTAAAAGCGTTCCAAAGTTATTACCACATAAAGTGACGCATCAGATTTGCAAAAGTAGGCCTGGTCAGGAAGAAGGGTAAATGGCCTGGTCTGGAAGTGGTTAAGGGCAGAATTCAAAATAGGTGTTTGATCCATGAATCGCTTAATAAATTTCCTGGTTCAATTAGAACTGGTATTTAAACAGTCCTCCTCATCATGCTGCTTACATTTTGAAATCTTGAGACCAAGACGACACCTAACAATTGATCAACAGGCTGCTGGAGTTCGGGGACCTCAAATAGATGGCCTGCTCTTTCGAATCCCTCTCCCAAATCCCATTGAAAACCTATGGGATCAGCTGAGTCGCCATGCAGAGGCTCATAACTCTGTACCCCAGAACCTCAATAACCTGAGGGCCACCCTTCAAGAAGAGTGCGATGCCCTGCCTCAGCAGACAATAAGGCGACTTGTGAACAGCAGGAGACGTGTTCAAGCTGTAATTTATGCTGAAGGCCACATGTCTCAAGTTTTTGAGAAAGTGACATTTTTGTGGGGGGTACACCCACCACTGTTGGCTTTGGTTTCAATAAATTGTTTGAGATGAAGAAATCATCATTGCTGCTTCTACTTAAATGCCCTACTTTCATGATATATCACTGGAGAGTGATCTTTTTACATTTTCCATAAGTTTCACCCAAAAGCAAAATATATACATTTTGTAAGTAGTGTAGTTACGTAGCTAGTAAGGTTGAAAACAGACACAAGTCTATCAAATTCAACCAAGAGATGGGTGGGGATGGGAATATTAGGAGAGGGGAGTGAGAACCTGACTTCTACACGTTTAAATAAGCATTAATGTTACTTAAGAATTCATCTAAGCCCTTTTTCAAACTGTTCCTTCTGTGACCACATCCTGAGGTAGACTATTCCGCAGATTTACAGTTCTTAAAGTAAAGAAACCTTGATGCCTCTGGAGAATTAACTTTTTTCCTCTCTAGGCGGAGGCAGGGTCCCTTGTCTTTTGAAGGGATTTTACATGAAACAGCTTTCCACCATATTGTTTGTACAGGCCATTTATATACTGTATTTATACAATTTACTCATGTCCCTCCTTAGACACCTCTTCTCAAGACTAAATAAATGTAATCCTTTTAAAGAAGACCTGTCACCTCTCTAGACTTGTCTGTTTTCGCAGCTACTTCCATTCCCCAGGCAATAACAATTCTGAGGAATAATTTCTTATGACTCTATGTTGTCCCATTCTTCTCTTATTCCTGCTAGAAGATTATGGATACAGGTACAGATGGCTGGTACCAGTTGGGGGGTGTCCGTGTACAGTCTTCCACTGGCAACACTGATTGGTCAATGATAGCCTGTGCAGGGACACACACCCAACTGGTAACTGCCGTTTGCACCTTTATCTGTAAACTTTTAGGAAGAATAGAGGAATAATGGCAAAACGTAGTCATAAAAATAAATGTTCTAGGGTTGTCATTTCATGTGGAATACATTTAGGTGACAGGTTCTCATTAATCTTTCCTTATAACGAAGACCCTCCATGCCCCTTATCAGTTTAGTCATTCTCTTTTGTACTTTTTTCCAGCTCCAGCAGGGGCGTTGCTAGGGTCTCAAAAGATCCGGGGCCCAAGCCACAATGAATACGACCCAATTCTCTAAGTCGACACCCCCCCACACACACACACACTGCATTTTACTGTACTTGCTATATAGCAGCACATACCTCTCACATCCAGGGCCTCCCAGGTGATGTCTCCTCTGATGTAGATCTTCTCTGTCATCATCTTCTCGGTTCAACTTCTCTCAGCCACCTTGTCTCTGCAGAGTGTGACACACAGACATCTTAGCTCCCTCACTTTTCTGTACCCCCAAATAGTATCCTGAAGAAAAATGGGTGCCATACAGATAATCTTCCCCATAGTAATAGTGCTCCTAATAATCCCACCAATAGTAAATCCCTTCTAAAATGCCCTCATTAGTAATACTGCCCCCTACAGTGGCGCTAAAAGTGATAGTGCCTCCAATAGTAGAAGAGCCCTCCAGTAGTAATAATACCCTCACAGAGCCCCCCAGTAGAAATAAGGCCCTACTATTGTTCCTCCAGTGGTAATAAAGCTCTCTACAGACCCCTACGTAGTAATAAGGTCCCCATAGTGCTTTTAGTAGAAATAATGTGGATCTATAAGTCCCTCCTATAGAGCCCCCAGTAGTAATAAAAACGCCTATAATGTCCCCTGTATTTTAAATGCACCTACAGTCCCCCCTCTACTGTTATAATGATCACCCTGAAGTGCCCCTGGTATGTATATCGCCCCCTACTGTTATAATGCTCACCCTGACGTGCCCCCAGTATTTATATTGCCCCCTAATGTTATAATGCTCCCCCTGCAGCACCCCTAGTATTCATAATGCCCCCTGCAGTGCCCCTTGTAGTTATATTCCTCCGTTTAGTGTCCTCAGAAATTATAATTCCTTAGCCCCTCCACCATACAGTTCAATGTAAATAACATTATTTCTCTCTGCCATAGACTCCAATGTAAATAACATCACACAATCTCTCCTGCCCCCTCCAATATACAGTCCCACGTAAATAATGGCTCCCCCGCCTCAGCCGCCTTTACCATACAGTCCCATGTAAAGAACATCACCCCCCCCGACGCCTTCAACATACAATCCCATGTAAATAACATCACCCCCTCAATACTCAGTCCTATGTAAATAACATCACTCCTCCCCCTGACACCTTCAACATACAGTCCCATATAAATAAAATCACCCCCTCCCCAGCTACCTCCAACATGCAGTCCCATGTGAATAACATTACCCCTCAACATTCAGTCCCCTCCACCCCACTGTCCCATGTAAATAACTTCTCTGTCTTCAGCCCTAACATACAGTCCCAGTTAAATAACTACAACTCCCAACATTGCTCTGCCTCTCACACTAAGTAATCAACCCGTTCACTTACCTCTCCTCATGTACAGACCTCACCACAGCTTCTTCCCAGGACTTCTCTTCACTGCTGAGCCCTCCTCTCCTGCACTGGTCACATGATGGGGACATCATCATAGGTCCTTTTAAGCTACTGCATTTAGAACTCATCTGCATTTAGAACTGTGATGTCATCACAGGTCCTTCAGCTCTTGCAGGGCATTAGATTCAGTAGTATTGCCATCCTGAGGACGGCAATACAGTTGTATCGAGCCTGGGCCCCGAATGTTTTAACCTAGCAACGCCCCTGAGCTCCAGAGCATCCTTTCTATGGACAGGTGCCCAGAACTAAACTGCATATTCCAGATGAGGCTGCACCAACACTTTATAAAGTGGGAGAGTTACATCCCTGTTCTGCGAGTCCATGCCTCATTTAATACATGACAATATCCTGGTAGCCTTGAGCTACATTCACAGGACCATAGTGTTTTATGGTCTGCAAATTGCAGATCCGCAAAAAACAGATACCGGCTCATGTGCATTCCACAATATGCGGACCACACATGGCCACCACTATGATAGAAAATGCCTATTCTTGTCCGCAATTGCGGACAAGAATAGGACATGCTCTAACTTTTTTGTTACATCCCCTAGGACAGGGATGGACAAACTGCGGCTCTCCAGCTGTTGCAAAACTACAACTCCCAGCATGCAAAGACTTCTTACAGCTATCAGCCTACAGCAGGGCATGGTGGGAATTGTAGTTTTATAACAGCTGGAGAGTCGCAGTTTGCCCATCCCTGACCTAGGACATATGAAGCAGATTATTACTACCAAGATGCATAACTTTACATTTGAACCTCATTTGCCAAGTTGAGGCCCAATCACTCAGAGTGTTCAAGTCAGCTTGTAGTATATGGACATCTTCCATAGACTGTACAGTTCTACATAGCTTAGTATCATCTGCAAAAATAGAAATGGTGCTATTAATCTCGTCCTCGATATCATTAACAAATTAATTAAATAATAAATGGTCCAGCACTGAATCTTGGGACACACCGCTTATAACCCGGGACCATTCTGAATAGGAATCATTGACACAACTCTCTGGACACGGTCCTTCAGCCAGTTTTCAATGCAATTACAAACTATGCTCTCCAAGCCTATAGACCTTACTTTACCTACTAAACGTCTATGAGGGACAGTATCAAAAGCCTCTGTCCTTGGTAAATCCATGCTGGTTTTCACATGTGATATTACTAACAGTCACAATCTCCTGTATATAGTCCCTTAAGAACCCTTCAAACATTTTTTCCACAACAGAAGTTAAAGGGGATATCCAAACTATAAAACATGCCCCCCAATGCCTGGGCCCTTCATATAGATTATACTTACCCCGCTCCCCGGTACCCGCGTTGCTCATGATCCCAGCATGGCCGCCGCTGCATCTCCCTATCGTGCAGATCAAAACATCCGGCGACGGGGGCAGAAGCCAATAGCAGGCCACGATGGGGACGAGCCTCCCTGGGGTCACTCGCGATGCTAGGGAGGCTCGACAACCAGGGGAGATTGGGCTTTTTCAAATTAAAGGGATTCTGTCACCAGTTTTCACCACTGTGAGCTGAGCCTGTGCGCACGCGCGGCATCTCACAGCGGGAGGAGGGGGAGGGAGGGAGAGGCGGCACAGAGAAGTAGGAGGCGGCGCAGAACTCTGGCAAGGCGGCGCTGGGCACCAACGGCGATGGCTGCAGCCGGGCACCCTGCATCCCTGGACCTCCCCTTGGGCACCTTATTTTTATGACTGACAGGTTAGTAAAACCAGTTTTTTGGCAAAACTAAGCTACAGATCGAATTTATAAGCCCACATTAGGAATCATGAAGAGACCCTGAGCATGAGCATATGTTTAGCTCAAAGGGGTGAAAACTGGTGACAGAATCCCTTTAAATATTTCTTCCCTCCCAGCCACAGTTTGCTTCTTATAGTTCAGGGGGGAACATACTGTAATTATATTGTGATCTCTATTACCTGGTGTTTCTCGAACAACATGCTCTGCATTGTAAGAAATTAGCAGATCCAACGGAGCACTGCCCTCAGTGGGATCTTCTACAAACTGACCCATAAAGTGGCCCTGCAGCAAGTTGAGGAATTGTCTCCCCTTTGCACTAGAGGCAGAACCATGACTCCAGTCAATGTCTGGGAAGTTAAAATCTATTATAACTACTGTACAAGCCTGTGCAGCCCACTCTATTTGTTATACAGTTGAATCTCTATCTCCTCAGTGATGTTGGGGTACTTATAGATTACACCAAGTATTATTTTCTGTATTTGTTCCCCTTTGTAATTCCACCCATAATATTTCAACATCCTCACCATCATCATCCACAATTCCCTCTCTCATAGTCACTTTCATATCACTCCTAACATACAGACACACTCCACTTTCTTTTCAATTTGCCCTTTCTTCCCTAAAGAGTTTGAAGCCCTGAAGATTAACATCCCAGTCATGTGAAGAGTCCAGTCATGTCTCAGCCACATCAACTACATCTATGTGTTCCTTCAGTACAATACACTCCATTAGACTCTCTAGACAAAAATAGAGGGAGAAAGTAAAGCATGATAATCAAGGAGACTGATCAAAACATCACAGCAACACTTTGAAAAATCATTTTTTGTTAGAAAACAAAAAGCTGATCGAGTGATCAGCTGCAATCTCTGGGATAAACCAGAAGTGTTCAATTCCCCTGCAGCATCACCTTAGTTGAAATAAAGCATTACACGTTTTGTATATTGTAACAGTACATCCTCCAATTACATTAGATCATACAGTATGTAGCAATCAGGAGACAAAAAGAGCCCTACCGGTCCACCTTTCTGGTGCCAAAAGTGACATGCCTATAGGTTTCATCAGCCCCCTGACTGGCACCTTGGGAGCACTTAGTGCCCTCTAATTCAGCATTGTTTAGGATCCCTCTGATGCTAAAAGTGAGGTGCCTATAAGTTTCATCAGGAGTAATTATTCCCCTTTAATTCAGCATTGTTCAGGACTCTGTAAGATTGATGTCCTAATATAAAATGACCCAGTAACAGATTTCCTTTAAGGTTGTAAAAAAAAAAAAAAAGAATTTAGCTAATTACCACTGGTCTAATGTTATTCTGTGGGCACAGTTGTTGGCAGCAATAAAGTTCTGCCTCTCAAAGCTGTGAAAAAAATGCTTTCTGACCTTTTGTGTCCCAGTGCCAAAAAGCATCGGCGCTCAGGGTGAACGCACAATGTCGTGCCGCTCTCTCCCCTGCCAGTTCTAGACACGACTCAATGAAGATCTTTGCCTTGCCAGCAACGTGCTTAGGGCATAGAGATTTGTCTTGGCACCAAACTTGAAGAACAAAGTTTTCAGCTTGTTTACTGGAGAAATTAACAGGGTCTTAAGCACCCCCCACTACTCCCAACCCCCGACTGTTGTCTTCTCTCAATAAAGTCACCAAGATGCAACCTTCCCATCTTGCTATCCCACTGCATCCCTAGCGCCCCCCACCCCCACCTCCCTGGAGCACCTCCGCTCCCATTTCATCATTAGATTAATATTCTCCACATCTGATTTTAGAACAAACCCTCTATTCATGGCTTTTCTTATGTGGATCGAATAAAGACAGGGAGGTGGAGGGGACTACGTGAGCAAGAGGCTGAAGAGGCATCTTTTAAAGAGATACAAAGATGAGGCGCTAACCAAGAGAAAACAGACTTGTATTAAAAATAATCCCGCATGTTGATTTAAGGAAGCAGAATACCCACAATGCACCCAAATATAGCAGTGCTGCCGGTAAGACATGAAAGGTGCCATTCCGCCTTAATGAAAGATGAACTCGTTGGCTGGCCACAATGCAGAAGCTGTTCTGACACTTTAAAGGGAACCTGTCACCTAGAAAATGTCTATTAAACCGCCAGCAGTACCTTATTGCAGCCTGTAGCATGACTATAAGGGTGTCTGTGTCTTTTCTGCACAATGCGCCAAAAGTCTGAAAAAAGACTTTTATTCAACTGGGTGCGCTATGTAAACGATAGTCTTAAAGTCAAGGAGGCAGCGGCTTTCTCGTCTGAAGTCAAGCATGCTCCGCCCCCTTGCCCGCCCCTTAGTATTTGATTGATAGGATGTCCAATTCCTTTTACTCGCAGGTGCTTGAGCGTAGTCTCGCGCATGTGCAGGCTTTCATGTGAGAGTGCCTGATCACTGAGCCTACCTCATAAAGGTAAGCCTACCTTATAAAGGAAATTAATAGCATTCTCAATACAGAATGCTTTGTAAAATGTGGATTAAGGGGTTAAAAATAAAAAAAATTAACTCACCTTATCCACTTGATCGCGTAGTTGCCAATCTCTTCTGTCCTCAAGCATTAGCTACCATCTAAAGGACCTGTGGTGACGTCACATCACATGGTCCAATCACATGGTCCATCACACCATGGTGATGGACCATGTGATTGGACCATGTGATGAGCTCAGTGACGTCATCACAGGTCTTTTAGCCGGCAGCTAATGCTTGAAGAAGACAGAAGAGATCGGCAACTACGCGATCAAGTGGATAAGGTAAGTTAATTTTTTTAGTTTTAACCCCTCCATCCACATTTTACAAAGCATTCTGTATTAAGAATGCTATTATTTTCCCTTATAACCATGTTATAAGGGAAAATAATAAAATCTACAGAATACTCAACCCAAACCCGAACTTCAGTGATGAAGTCCGGGTTCGGGTCTAGGTACCAAACATGCCGATTTTTCCCACGCGAGTGCAAAACGCATTAAAACGCTTTGCACTCGCGCGTTTCTCCGCAACGCACCCGCATCCTATCCGGACATCACGTTTGAAAGAGGCCTTAGAGGTTTCCACTTGGCAATAGCCAGCTGTTTTTGAATTGTCAGCAGTGAATATGCTGCACTTACCAACAGCCAGTGTTTTACAGATTTTGATAAGTCAGCGGGGGCTATGATACACTTTGATTGTTTCTACCTGCAACAGCCAGTTATTACCGTACATAGATCAGTCAGTAATGGCTAGGTTGCTTGACAAAAGTCAAAATGTTGAATTGCAAATGACATATGTAATATGCAGACAGTATATAACACATCCAAAAAAATAAAAAGACTAAAAAGAAGACATCCTGAGCAGTATTATGGCTGCGCAGAGTTTGGCTCTCCTCTACCCTTCTCCTGTCTATTTTCACACAGACCTGTCTAGCTTTTCTTCCCTTACGGAAATTTTTTTCTAATTTTGTCTCGGAAACTTGGCAGTTGTGAAATGCCAGAAAGTCAAGTAATAAACTCTTCACAGAGAGGCAAAACCGAAGGAAGGAACACGGAAGACGCAGAAGATAACAGCGCCCGAACCAAGTGTTTGATCTATTTTAGAACCTGAACTGTGGTATTTCCAGGAGACGTAAAACTAAACACAAGCCCTGCTGCAAATCCGACCGTGCAGCCCGAGCTGGACATGTGACCGCTCTGTACAAACCCTGAAGTGAAAGGTTAACCCCTTCAGGACCCTGCCATTTTTCACCTTAAGGACCCGGACATTTTTTGCAAATCTAACATGTGTCACTTTATCTGGTGATAACTTTGGAACGCGTTTACTTATGCAAGCCATTCTGAGAGTGTTTTCATGGCAGTGGTAAATCTGAGCCAAAATATTTCATTTTTATTTATAAAAAAAAATACCAAATTTACCAAAGATTTGGAAAAATTCGCAATTTTCAAAATGTCAATTTATCTGATAGTGATACCTCCTAAAATAGTTATTACTTTACATTTACCATATGTCTACTTCATGTTTGGATAATTTTGTAAATGACATTTTCTTTTTTGGGACGTCATAAGGCTTAGAAGTTTAGAAGCAAATCTTACAATTTTTAATACAATTTCTAAAACCCACTTTTTAAGGACCAGTTCAGGTCTGGAGTCACTTTGTGAGGTGTACATAGTGGAAACCACCCATAAATGGCCCCATTTTAGAAACTACACCCCTCAAGGTATTCAAAACTGATGTTACAAACTGTGTTAACCCTTTAGGTGTTCCACAAGAATGAAAGTAAAATGTAGATGAAATTTCAGAATTTCACTTCTTTGGAAGATTTTCCATTTTAATCCATTTTTTTCCAGTAACAAAGCAAGGGTTAACAGACAAACAAAACTCAATATTTATTGCCCTGATTCTGTAGTTTACAGAAACACCCCATATGTGGTCGTAAACTGCTCTACGGGCACACAGCAGGGCACAGAAGGAAAGGAACGCCTTGTGGTTTTTGGAAGGCAGATTTCTCAGGGATAATTTTAAGTTGCCATGTCACATTTGGAGGGAAGTATTATAGTAGTTGCATTCTTGTACATAGGAGGCAGTATTATTGTAGTTATATTCATGTACATAGGAGGAAGTAATATAGTAGTTATATTTTTGTACATAGGGACAGTATTATAGTAGTTATAATATAGTAGTTAGATATTACTGCCTCATAATACATATGAGGCAGTAATAAAGTAAATTCGTGTATACAGAGGCAGTGTTACAATAGTTATATTCAGGTACATACGGTGCAGTGTTACAGTAGCTGTATTCTTGTACATAGGGGGCAGTATTAAGCCTCATTCACACGTCAGTGTTCGGTCAGTGATTTCCATCAGTGATTTTGAGCCAAAACCAGGTGCGGCTCTAAACATAGAACAGGAGCAGATCTATCCCTTATACCTGATGTCTGTGGGGGCTCCAATCCTGGTTTTGGCTCATAATCACTGATGGGAAAACACTGACTTGTGAATGAGGCTTTATAGAGGTTATATTCTTGTACATAGGGGACAGGATTATAATAGTTATATTCTTATACATAGGGGGCAATATTACAGTAGTTATATTCTTGTACATAGGGGACAGGATTATATTAGTTATAGTCTTGTACATAGGGGCAGTATTACAGTATTTATATTAAGGTACATAAGGTGGAGTATTACAGTTCTTTCATTCTTGTACATAGGAGGCAGTATTATATTAGTTATACTATTGTACACAGGAGACTGTATTATAGTAGTTATATTCTTGTACACAGGAGGTGGTATTACTGTAGTTATATTCTTGTACATAGCAGGATAGGGGAAATAATATTATCAATAAACTATGTATTTTAATGGAACTTTGTGCCATCCGTATTTTTGAGATATAGATGTTTGATTGTAGGATAGCGTTCCTTTATATGCTGATCTAAATTTAGAAGGATTAGTTTTTATTCCTGTACATAGGAACTTGAGGGAGTAGTATAATAGAAGTTATATTCTTGTACATAAGGGCAGTGTTATAGTAGTTATATTCTTGTACATAGAAGGCAGTATTATAGTAGTTATATTCTTGTACATAGAAGGCTGTACTATAGCACTTATATTCTTGAACATAGAAGGCAGTATTATAGTAGATATATTCTTGTACACGGGAGGTAGTATTATAGTAGTTATCTTCTTGTACATAGACACAGAATTATAGTAATTATATTCTTGTACAATGGTAGGGCACTATTATACTAGTTATACTCTGTTAGGTGATACTTTAAATAAGCTCTAACAGATGCCTGTTCATTCTACATGCACAGGCTGAAATGTAATGTCATGTAGACATTTGACAAGACATGACATAAAAAAGGAAAATAAAAAAGTTTGACAGTAAAGTTTCATTAATGGAACTAGAAAAAATCTAATTACAAGTTACAATAAGCATGTTACATACTGGTACAGGAGGGAGGTCCCTGCCTGAAAGGGCTTACAATCTACAAGTTGAATAAAGTTCAATAAAATTCATTTTCATTCAATAAAAATCATTTAAAGGAGTTGGTTAGTTTAGGTATCATATTTCCAAATGTGCTTGAAGTGTTAACTGAGGCAATAATACATAGCTTTTTCAATTCTGTACAGCTTATTTCTTCAGTGAAGATATGGCCTAATTTTTTCTAAGACCGAACAGTGCTGTGTCCATAAGATGGCTGTTGATGGCGGAACATGTGATAAGACACACGCACTACCAAATACAAAAAAAAAAAAAAAAAAACGTGCTAGCATAGGAGAGCTGCTGCTTATTAGAGATACAGCATGGTCTGAGGGTAGAGAAGGGGGGTTATGAGAACAGCCCAAGGCCTATGGTACACTTAATCCACCACTGTCTGGTCACCCGTTTACAGTGCAGAGAGATGCATGGGTGGTGACCCTTGTGTCCTCTCCAATCTCCATACACATATCATAGCCTTTTGCACTCCCTACAGTTTCACGAAGGATGGTGAGACCAGCAGCAAATTCCTCTTCTACTGTCTCTTGGTCATTTAGATATGTTCACAAGATGTTGCTGTCTTCATCAGATCCTACCTTTTGGTTCTGCTCTCCATGCTGACTTCAGCAGGTGAGGAACTGATTCTTGACCATTCCTCCATGTTGTGGCAGGAAAGGTCCTGAGAATGCTAGGGAGGGGCTATTTACACGACCGTATTTTGGTTCTGTGTCTGATCTGCTTTTTTTTTTAATCGTATGCAGACCCTTTAAATTCAATGGGGCCTCAAGAAAATTGCGGACAGCACATGGTGTGTTGTCCACAACCATATGTCCATTACGCAGCCCCGCTAAAACAGTAACCATGGTATAAGGGAAAATAATAAAATCAACATAACATCTAACCCAAACCCGAACTTCAGTGATGAAGTCCGGGTTCGGGTCTGGGTACCAAACATGCAGTTTTTTCTCACACGCGTGCAAAACGCATTAAAACGCTTTGCACTCGTGCGACACTGGTCACGCGGCCAGGATCTCTGAGCAGCGCTTATCCCATAGAAATGAATGGGATCGCCGCAGCAGTCGCAAGAAATCTAATACGGCTTTATTCATGTCTATGGGATTACCGCTGCCCAGCGATCCTGGCTGCGTGAGCAGTGTTGGAATAATTGAGAACTGGCACAACATAGAGTGCTCTAGAATTGATATTACATGGGGAATGTAAGTAGTTACTAAAACAGATATATTAGAGATATGTCACAAGATGAATCACATACATTACATTCTGGTCGGAGGGACTTGTCACTGTATGGCAGAGCAATGAAAGGTATTTTAGTGCCCTGGACCAGGAAGAAGCGCATGTATAGGGAGGGAAGTATATCAGGAGAACTAAAAGTTTTAGCATTTCCAGGCAGGTTATTATTGCATATTAAAGGAAGTGACAAGCAGCTTGTATGGGGCTCTGAAGCAGACAGACGGTCACTGCACCTCTGCTAATGAAGTTGTATCGTCAGAAAAGGCTACAATTTTCATGTCAATATTGGAATTTGACCTCCGCTGATTGAAGAAGGGTTGCTGTCTCCGATGAGTCACATTTTTTACTTCATTGATCGGATGAATGTTGGCATGTCAGGCGGGAAACATCAGAGAACAAACTCCCTGCAGCCATTACTGGAAGAACACAAGCTGGTGGTGGCAGCTTTATGGTCTGGGGAATGTTTTCATGGCATTCTCTGGGCCACTCATCCATGTGGAAGGCCCTCTCAATCCATGTGGGCATGAATCCATCCTTGCAGATCACATACAACCATACATGCTGATTGTTTTCCCTGGGGTGGATGGGATCTTCCAGCAAGACACTGTGACATGTCACACAGCTAGAAATGTCCAACACTGGTTGAAAGAGTATGGCCAAGACTTCCAAGTACTACCATGGCCACCTAACTCCCCGGATTTGAACCCAATTGACATCTGTGGGACCACCTCGATCGTTGTTTTCACTCTATGGATCCTCCCCCATGCACCCTCCAGCAGCTGTGGGATCACCTTGTGATCAGCCCCTCCAGCAGCTGTGGGATCACCTTGTGGTCAGCCCCTCCAGTGGCTGTGGGATGCACTGAGTGAGCATGGCTCCAGATCCCTGTGACAACCTACCCGGACCTTATAGAGTCACTCACAGCCCGTCTAGCACATGGCGGTTACCTTAGATATTAGCGACTGGTTGTAAGAATGTGACTCGACTTTGATCTTGAGCTAGTTACTAGCTGATAGCCAGACTGGGAAGAGCAGGGTATTAATAGCATCAGAGCCACTGTGATATCACCATCTACAAAACACTTTATGATGTCATCAACTGCAGCCTTGTGCACCCTGGAAACCGTATCACTATGATGTCATCACTTGTAGAGCTACATAAGATTATGTAATTATGTTATTCTCTTCCTCATCAAAAGATAATGTGCAGACGGCATTTGCACACATTTTTAATAATTAACCCCAGAAAACCGTCATAAATCATAACTGAAATCTGATGCAGATTTCAGTTTCTGGCGCACAGACGTTACAGATGTGGCAGGTTACTAAGGAACCTGCACCTCTACATAAAGTGGTTGCAACTTAGGCTACTTTCACACTAGCGTTTTTAATTCCGCTTTTGAGATCCGTCATAGGATCTCAATAGCGGAAGAAAACGCTTCAGTTTTGTCCCCATTTATTGTCAATAGGGACAAAACTGAACTGAACCAAACGGAATGAACCAAAATGCATTCCGTTCCGTTTGTCGTGCGGAGAAAGACGTTTTCTCTAAAACAACAGAAAACGGATCCGTCCCCCATTGACTTTCAATGGAGTTCATGACTGATCCGCCATGGCTATAGAAGACATAATACAACCGGATCCGTTCATGACGGATGCATGCCGTTGTATTATTGTAACGGAAGCGTTTTTGCAGATCCATGATGGATCCTCAAAAAACGCTAGTGTGAAAGTAGCCTAAGGGCCCTTTCACACTTGTGTTTGGAAGATTCAGCATAGAGTTACTTTGTCGGGGCTCTATGCCGGAAGAATACTGATCTGGATTATCCCCAAGCATTCTGAATGGAGAGAAATCCGTTCAGGATGCATCAGGATGTCTTCAGTTCAGTCACTCAACGTTTTTTGGACAGAGAAAATACCGCAGTATGCTGCGGTATTCTTTCCGTCCTGGGATGCGGAGCAAAACAGAGAAAACCCCTGAAGAAGCCAGAGATCTGGCGAAACATGTCGGGAGGCAGTTTTTTGCATTTGTTGGTCACCCTAAAGCAGTTTTTAGGGAGTTCTGTGGTAGGACACCTTCTCGAGTACTGCAGCGTCAGATGAGGCCAGCTGAGTTCGCATAGCTAGTCAGCCAAGTCATCATGTCATTTGATTATAGGTCACAGTGTGCGGTGTGTGTGTTGCTGCATGAATGTGATTTCACAGCTACTGACGTAGTGTTGGACAAGTGTGCAGGTCATTGAGTGCGTTTGTTCTCAGCACAGCAACATTCACAGGATTGTCACCATCTAGGATCAAACCGCAGGTGGCTCACTCCCCTAGCTCATCCATGCACCGTGTCTCAGAGTCATGTCAGTCGAGTGGCTGCTAGCTATATAGTGAATTTCCACTGGCCTCATACTTACGCTAGCACAGACAGCTAGTAGTGATTTAGAGATTGTGCACATCTCTATTTTCCAGCATATCAATCACTTCAGTGCTTTTCGGTGACAGCATAGTTTTTAACTGTTTGTCTTGGCTCACAGCCATTTTATTATTAGATATTAATAAAAGTCAAGTCTTAATCACCATATTATACCTGGGTCAAGATAGGGTCAAGCCTTTTAGGCGTTGTAAATAAGTGAATTACACATTGGTAATGCCCTTAAAATGCTGATTTTGTGAATGCTAATTGCACCCATCAAAGTGCCTGAGAAAGTGCCAATCGGGCTCACCCTGATGTCATAGCAAACACCTGCGGCCACCCTTAGAGGGACACATTTACTCACCTCCCATAAGAGAAATGGTATAAATCTATATGCAGTGAGCTCCCCCTAGTGGGGGCTGCAGGCAGCAAGAACTGAGTCGCTGAGCCAGAAAAAAAAGAGATTTCCTACTAACAAAGGCGTTGTACACTTGGCAGAGCTCTCAGTGGGGAGGTTAAGCCCGATCTAAGGTTATGCTTTCTGTGTACACCCTTACTATGCATTTCTGGTGATATAACAGGCACAGGGCACCCCTCGATGAGGCAGCAACTGGTTGTGCAGCTGTTCTGTGATCTTAATGACACCTACCTGCTCCACCCGAATTTCATATTCCATGTTCACCTTCTTCCCTCTGAAATACTTGGCCCTGCAGGGGAAGGAAATGACAGCTAAATATTACAATGGTTTCATCGTCCTGTTTGAGTCATGCTGCTTGGCATCAGCTCATATACAGAGAATGGAAGTGTCCACATTTAAAGGAACACAAAGTAATCCATGATTGAAACAATGGTGTCCACAATTGAAAGAAAAAAGTGAACCCTTTGGAGTCACCTGGATATCTGCATTGACAGCTAAAAAAGTGGTCTGATATCGAAGCGACAATTACAGCCAAACATAATCTGACTAAACTAGTACTAAATAAGAGGGTGTGCCAAACATCCACAGTGCAAGGAGAAAAAGTAAGTGAACCCTTGAATTTAATATCCTGTTTATCACCTTGACATTTTCTTTAACTACAAATTTGTACATTGTCCAGGAGCAGGACTGGTGCAAGGATTTTTGCCACCCTAGACAAAAGCTAATTTTGCCGCCCTCCCCCCCCTTGGCTCTGCGCACCGACCATGCCCTTTGACCCGCCCCACAGATCCCCCCTCACCCCACCCCATAACAGTGTCATCCACAGATCCCCCTTCCCGCTGCTCACAGGAGTATACATTTCTAAACTGTAATCCGTATCCTGCAGTAACTTTAACTTTAAATCAGCGCTCATCTCTTTACTACCTTACACTCAGCTCCGGTAACAGGCATTGCAGGCGGCGCTCACTCACTGACGTCACGCACCTGCGCCGCCTAGTGGTGAGTGGACAGTGAGTGAGCGCCACCTGCACTGCCTGTTACCGGAGCTGAGTGTAAGCTAGTAAAGAGATGAGCGCTGATTTAAAGTTAAAGTTACTGCAGGATACGGGTTACAGTTTAGAAATGTACGATCCTGTGAGCGGCACGGCCGGTGTAGAGTACAGTTACTGACCCCACCGCGAGTTGCCTCCAGCCCCGCCTCCCTCCACTAGCATCGATTAATCGTTGCAGGCTCTATTGTGGCCAGAGCGGCGCCCCCAGCAAGAGTGCGCTCTACGCGGTAGCCTACTTTGCTTATGGGTGGCGCCGGCCCTGTTCAGGAGAAATGTTGGACCATTCCTCCCTGCAATTGTGTTTCAGTTCCTCAATATTTCACCCTGCGTGCACAGCCCTCTTCAGGTCATTCTACAGCATATGAATAGGATAAAGGGTTGTCCACCTTTTACATATTGATGACCTATCCTATTGTCCACTGTGTGGTGGCCGTGCCGCCTCGCTGCAGCTCAGCCCCTCTTACAGCTTCACTTGAGCGTCTTTTATAGCCTTAGCAGTACATCGGTCTCATCTAATACTGGTTTTTATACGCAGAGCTGTTTGCAGAGTGACCAGTGATACTGGCTCCTCCTAAATCATTTAGAATACCAGGTTCAGGTTCTTGGTCTTTGTTGCCACTAGGGGGCCACACATGCCATGACTGACACTTTCCGACACCGGACAATGGCCACTCTGTTGGTGCGGTGAGTAATCAGCCGAACGTATTTGAAACAGAAGATCTTGGATGAGAAAAATACTCATAGACTTAGGTCTCACAAACCCTTGAGGGAAAAGTAGAATCATACAAGAGATTCTTAAATGTTTTGTAAAAGAAAGCATTCACATGTTCCTGGCAAAACACCCAGCACTGCCGAGATCTGGACTTTGGCTTCTGCGGGGGGTAGATCTTGGGATCACTTTAAGCAAGTGAAATGCTTCAGTGACTAAAATGTTCTTCTTAATTTCTCAGGCTTAAATTATTGTGTATTAGTACAGTTCTTACAGGGAAAACATGAAAAATTATTAATGTAGCAGCCCCACCTAGTGGCCAAATAATCATGTTGCTTCACTTTTCAACACGATATTAGTTTACTTGTCTACAGTGACATCATGTCATGTCGATTTCAGCATGCTGTGGTGGACACAATGGAGTGCAGAGATCAGAGGCTGCAGTCAAATGATGTCACCAATGACATCACTACAACAACCCAAAATTATGTGCATCTTTCCCTGGTTAGGAGGGGTTTGCAGGGTCGTAAGTACTTCTGGGGGCACCAAGTCAAGTATATTACAGATTTGTTATTACCCTATCTTCAGCATAATTAAAGGGCGCTTCGCGCTTGGCAGCTGAAGGCATCTGTGTTGGTCCCATCTTCATATGTGCCCACATTGCTGAGATAAATGAAGTTTTAATATAGGCCAATAAGCCTCTAGGAGCAACAGGGGCGTTACCATTACTCCTAAATGCACAGCACTCTCTGCAGCTGCGACGCCCTCTGCACTTTGATGGACAGGACCAGGCAGCGTAAATGTGATCACACCTGGCCCTGTCAATCTAAGTGCAGAGGACTCGGCAGTTGCAGAGAAATTGGAGCCTCTAGGAGTAACAGTAACGCCCCCATTGCTCCTAGAGGCTCATTTGCATATAATAAAACCTAATTTTTCTCAGCAATGCGGGCACATATGAACATGGGTCCAACACAGATGCCTACAGCTGCCAAGTGCACATGTAACAGGTCAGCCAGTGTCATAGGGACAAATCGGCTGACAGATGCCCTTTAGGCCTCTTGCACGCGAACGTTTTCTTTTCCCGTTTCCGTTCCGTTTTTGCGGATTCCGTTTGCGGTCCGTATGCGGAACCATTCATTTCAATGGTTTCGCATAAAAAAAAACTGAATGTACTCCGTATGCATTCCGTTTCCGTATTTCCATATATCCATTCCAGTGAAAGATAGAACTTGTCCTATTATTGGCCGCAAATAACGATCCGTGGCTTCATTCAAGTCAATGGGTCCGCAAAAAAACGGAATGCATACGGAACACATCTGTATGTCTTCCGTTTTTTGCGGATCCATGCCCACTTTGCCCATGTGTTTACTGTTAAAACACATTACAGTACATTACATTACAGTACATTACATTAATGATTAAAAATTTTATGTTTTTGTTTGCGATCCGCAAACAATGGATCTCATACGGAAAACATTGCGGAACTACGGAACGGAAACACAACGGAAACAAAAAAAAAGAGCAACTGATCAGTGAAGGAGGACCGCAAAATACTGAAAAAGCCATACGGTCGTGTGCAAGAGGCTTTAAAGTGGAACTGAGAGTCTATTACAATTGTATCCATTCTAGAGAACACATCGGCAGCACAAATCTCTGTCCTGATCTGGTAGTTTGTTACAATGTATCAGTGCTGTTTTAAATGTTTCAGTTTGGAGTCACAGAGCATTGTCTAGACTGGATATACCTGTAGCAAACAGCTGTGAGAAGTATTGGGGCTGCATGGGTTTTCAGCTTATGGATGTCTCTATTCATTGACAACATGCATAGATATTAAAAATGTTGAGAATAATTATAACTTATATTAAAGGGTTACTCCCATCATACAATGGTGTGGCATATAGCAGAATATGTCAGACTCAAAACATTCGGAAGGACCTCTGAGACCCCTACCGATTCAGAAAATATGTTTTGTTGCAGTGCCCTGCACAGCAGATGGGCCGGTGCCTTGCTCTGAAGGGGCTGCCAGACCCCCATGATCAGTAGGCGATGGCGTAGAAAGCCATGTCATGTTCCGGCCACATTCAAATCTGCCTTAGGAATCTGCTTGTGGATTTAAGAACTTTTGGGGAACTAGAAGTCTCAGAATAAGGGCTCATTCACGTAGCCATAGGTGGGCCGGTCGGTGCATAGGGGACCGCAATTTGTGGTCCCCAATGCACGGGCAACTTCTGTACGGCCCCTGGGATGAATCCGGACCCATTCAACTTGAATGGGTCTGCATTTGTCCGTTCCGCAAAAAGATAGAGCAAGTTCTATCCTTTTGCGGAACGGAAGTACGGAACACAACCCCACGGAAGCACTCCGTAGTGCTTCCATAGTGTTCCGTTCCGCATCTCCGGATTTGCGGACCCATTGAAGTGAATGGGTCCGCATCCGTGATGCGGAATGCACACGGAACGGTGCCGGTGTATTGCGGATCCGCAAACGCGGTCTGCAATACGGCAACAGGCAGCACACTTTCATGTGCATGAGCCCTAACTGTCAGGGAATTGGGGTTCTAGCGCACATAGATTTAAAGTACATTTACGCCTTCAGTTTTCTCTCTTGAATTTGCATATATAACGCGTTAAATCAATAAATCCCCCATGAATAGGATTCCTAGCTTTTCTTCAGAATGGATCAGGAAAAATCTCCCATGGGAATAAGTAGGATTCTTTTCTTTTGTGCCCTGATTTATTTTGGCCAGGGATTCCATCACTTCTTCTCTTAGCATAGACCCTGCTGTGCATGTAGATCATGTCCACTCACATCCCCGGGACTGTTTGTAGGATTAATCCAGAGATACGACACGTCCGGGCAGTGTCTGCTGTAATATAATGACCCAGAGCTGTGAAATGTGTCAGCCACTGCTAGCGTCCCCCGCCATCACAGGCTGAAGGATCCGGGGGGACAAGGCTCTACTGTATGCGGGTATTGTGTGCAGATAATGGCGGCAGCCAGGAGGCACACTGCCTGCTGGGAGATGCCGAGCAAAGATGGAAAAATGTTTAGCGGCTCCTCTCACCAGGGGCCTAGACTTCATCTTCAACACCATCGAAGATAAAGGAATCCCACCTAAATTCCAATGTGGCACCATAATAATGCGTATATTAGGAAGTTGCTCAATTAGCAATTCCCTTTATTGGGGGTTTACAGGGATCTTATTCTAGCTGATGAGAACCTGCAGGACTGTGGGGAGTCCCATTTCCAGCAGTTGCCTTGCAAGAGCGGTCCACAGGATACAGAAGCTGGTTATGGCAAAGCACTGCAGACACTAACTAATAGGGGACTCGGGAATCTGGACAAGCAGTGGTGCAGTATAAAGCATGTGGGAGGGACCGGACAGCAGTTGCAGTCTCTTATGAAGCAGAGGGTCACTATCAAACTTAGTCTTAACAAGTTTGGTCATATTTGACAGTTTTCCAAGAATGAGCAGGCAAATGTTCCTGGTGAACAACATAATCACCTCTCCCCATTCCTGCACTTTCATCCAAATCCACAGACAACACCCTGATGCCACCCAGCGTCTAAGACCTGAGGGAAGAGCAAGAATTTGGAGAAGAGAGTAGCCAAACGCCTGGTCTGAAGCCTGAATACTATTATAAATGGGAAGCTTGGGGTCTGGTCTTGGGTCTGTAAACAGGAGGGGTCTGGACTGGAATCTATAAACAGGGATAAGGGGTCTGCTCTGGAGCCTGTATACTTTTATAAATGGGAAGCTTGGGGTCTGGTCTTGGGTCTGAAAATAGGAGGGGTCTGGTCTGGAATCTATAAACAGGGATAAGGGGTCTGGTCTGGGGCCTGTATACTTTTATAAATGGGAAGCTTGGGGTCTGGTCTTGGGTCTGAAAATAGGAGGGGTCTGTTCTGGAATCTATAAACAGGGATAAGGGGTCTGGTCTGGAGCCTGTATACTTTTATAAATGGGAAGCTTGGGGTCTGGTCTTGGGTCTGTAAACAGGAGGGGTCTGGACAGGAATCTATAAACAGGGATAAGGGGTCTGCTCTGGGGCCTGTATACTTTTATAAATGGGAAGCTTGGGGTCTGGTCTTGGGTCTGTAAACAGGAGGGGTCTGGACAGGAATCTATAAACAGGGATAAGGGGTGTGGTCTGGGGCCTGTATACTTTTATAAAGGGGAAGCTTGGGGTCTGGTCTTGGGTCTGCAAATAGGAAGGGTCCGGTATCTCTACTGGTTACTGTCTGTATACTTTTATAAAGGGGAAGCTCGGGTCTGGTCTTTGGTCTGTAAATAAGAGGGCAGTGGTCTGGGGCCTGTAAATAGGGGGTCTGGTGTGAGGTATGTGTACTTTTATGAAGGTTAAGCTTGGGGTCTGGTCCTGGGTCTGTAAATAAGAGGGCTGTGGTCTGGGGCCTATAAACAGGGGGTCTGGTCTGAGGACTGTATAGGTGAGGTACTGGCCTGGGGTTTGTATACACGAGGTTCTGGTCTGGTGTCTGTATAAAGGAGAGTCTGCTCTGTGGGTTTATATTTTTCTGTCTGGTGTCTGGTCTGGATTTGTTTAGTAGGTCTGCTGTGTGGTATGTATTCTTTTTGGGGTGTGCTAAATGGGGTTAAATTCACTATCTGTGAACCAAATTCCATGGATGGAGGCATCGCCTATATAAATGGATGGAGCACAAGGAAGAAAATTTGATCTGAATTTTTGATCCCATCTTTGGAATTTCAATCATCCTTTTCACTAAAGTTGGCAAGTATGCATCTGGTGTGTACACTGAACACATACCGTACACTGTCACTGGTGTAAACCCTTGTGCTGATTTACACCTCACTCCAGGTGGCGCCATTTCCCAACCACAGGGGGTCAATAGCCTTGCAGCTGATACTGAAGGAGGAAGAGGCATGGAGGACTGAAAAAGGTAAGTGATGGCTACTCTAGGGTTGGCATCTATTCATTACTATAAGACTGACACTATGGGAACTTGTGAAGCTGGCACTATAGTCCGGCACTAAGGCAACTATTATTGTCAAGAGGATTAGAAGCCGTGACCAAAGTATTCAAGAAAAGGACTTTCATGCACAAGTCATTATCACATAATTAAAGGGGTATTCCAGTTATACAGTATAAAGTTATCCCTATGCACAGGATATGGGATAACCTTTAAGGCTCATTAACATGTGCCACCAGTTCCATGCAATGGGGACTGCAAATTGCGATGCCCAATGCATGAGCACCCGTCTGTGTGGCTGGCACAGATGGATCCAAACCCATTCAACTTGAAGGGGCCCATGATCTGCCTGCCTCACAAAAAAATAGAACAAGCTCTATTTTTTTTGCAGTGACGAGGCGCGGAGAGAAAACCCACAAAAGCACTCCGTAGTGCTTCCACGGGGTTCCGTAACTCCGTTCCGCACTGTAACTTCCGGATTGCGGACCCATTCAAGTGATGACGTACACAAACGACTGGCACCTGTATATAGTGGACCCGCTGTTTGCGGGACACAATACAGGCACCGGCCAACAACGGTCGTGTGCATAAACCCTTAGATTGGTGGGGGGATTCTACGGCTGGGATCCTTACCGTCCAAAAGAACAAGGGCACCATGCCTAACAGTGCTCCCCGAAATGAACAGAACTGCTGGTTGGGCGTGCTCACGGCTGCTCCGTTTATTTTTATGGGAGTTACTGTGGATAAGGGAAAAAGGTTTTTTAACTGTAATACCCCTTTACGTTTCATTATATTTTCCTATGTGCAGAGAGAGATGCCCCTCTCGAAATACTAATCAGTTAAATGGCGACATCTAGTGTCACAATCTGTAATTACAATATTGTTTTAAAAAACCCAAATTAGCCAATTAGGCCTCTTTCAGATGAGTGTGCCCTGTGCGGAAATCATGCTCCGTGTGTGAGCGATATAAAGATTATTATTAACTATTATTAATACATAACAGTCTCATATAGTGACAAATAAATTTTACCATGGATAGCCTAAATAATAGTGCCATACAGTTAACACATAACAATACCATATAGTACCCACCAAATACTGCCATATAGTGTAATCACTAGATAATAATTGTCATAAGGTGAACACACAGTGCTTACTGAATAGTGCCATACAGCGCCTACATAAAAAGGGAAGTACAGTTGAGACAAATAATCACACCCAGTGGCGGATTAACATAGGGGCATTTGGGTCGGCAGCCTATATAGTAGTAGAATCCCAGGGCAGTCGTGGGTGATTACATCATCGCGTGCCTGCGCCGGGACGTAGGACAATAAAGATTGCACGCCTGCGGCCTGCCTCACTATCCTGGACACAGGTGAGTATTAGCTTTTAGTTTTGTTTTGTTTGTTTTTTTAATTTTCTGTGTGTGCCAACTTTGGGGGCAGAGGAGGACATGGGGGCAAATCTCTTCAGGGCAGGCAGAGTGGGGGCAGATTATTACATGGTGGCAAATCACTTCATTGGCGGCAGATTATTACATGGGGGCAAATTACTTAACTGGGGGCTTGTGAAGGGCAAATTACTTCATGGGGGGCAGTGTAGGGGCAAATTACTTCATGGAGGCTGTGTAGGGGCAAATTACTTCATGGGGTGCAGTGTGGGACAAATTACTTTATGGGGCAGTGTGGGGGCAAATTATTTCATGGGAGGGCAATGTGGGGGCAAATTAATCATGGGGGCAGTGTGGGGGAAATTACTATATGGGGCAGTGTGGGGGAAATTACTGTATGGGGGCAGTGTGGGGGAAATTACTATATGGGGCAGTGTGGGGGAAATTACTATATGGGGCAGTGTGGGGGAAATTATTACGGTATATGGAGCAGTGTGACGGAAATTACTATATAGAGCAGTGTGGGGGAAATTAGTATATAGGGCAGTGTGGGGGAAATTATTATATAGGGACAGTGTGAGGGAAATGACTGTATGGAGGCAGTGTGAGGGAAATTACTATATGGGGCAGTGTGAGGGAAATTATTATATGGGGCAGTGTGGGGGAAATTACTATATGGGGCAGTGTGGGGGAAATTACTATACGGGGCAGTGTGGGGGAAATTATTACGGTATATGGAGCAGTGTGACGGAAATTACTATATAGAGCAGTGTGGGGAAAATTATTATATAGGGCAGTGTGGGGAAAATTATTATATAGGGCAGTGTGAGGAAAATTATTATATAGGGCAGTGTGGGGGAAATTATTATATAGGGACAGTGTGAGGGAAATTACTGTATGGAGGCAGTGTGAGGGAAATTATTATATGGGGGCAGTGTGGGGGAAATTACTGTATGGGGGAAGTGTGGGGATGATTACTATATGAGGGTAGTGTGAGCGAAATTATTATATGGGGCAATGTGGGGGAAATTACTATATGAGGCAGTGTAGGGGAAATTACTATATGGAGCAGTGTTGGGGGAATTACTGTATGGGGGCAATGAGGGGAAGACTAATATATGGGGGCAGTGTGAGGGAAATTACTGTATAGAGCAGTGTGGGGGAAATTGTTATATGGGGCAATGTGGGGGAAATTACTATATGGGGGCAGTGTGAGGGAAATTATTATATAGGGCAGTGTGGGGAAAATTATTATATAGGGACAGTGTGAGGGAAATTACTGTATGGAGGCAGTGTGAGGGAAATTATTATATGGGGGCAGTGTGGGGAAATTACTGTATGGGGGCAGTGTGGGGGAAATTACTGTATGGGGGCAATGTGGGGAAGATTACTATATGAGGGTAGTGTGAGGGAAATTATTATATGGGGTAATATGGGGGAAATTACTATATGAGGCAGTGTAGGGGAAATTACTATATGGGGGCAGTGTGGGGGAAATTACTGTATGGGGGCAATGAGGGGAAGACTAATATATGGGGGCAGTGTGAGGGAAATTACTGTATAGAGGCAGTGTGAGGGAAATTACTGTATAGAGGCAGTGTGAGGGAAATTACTGTATAGAGGCAGTGTGGGGGAGATTACTATATGGGGCAATGTGGGGGAAATTACTATATGGGGCAGTGTGAGGGAAATTACTATATGGGGCAATGTGGGGGAAATTACTATATGGGGGCAGTGTGGGGAAAATTACTATATGGGGCAGTGTGGGAGAAATTACTGTTTGGGGGAAATTACTGTATGGGGGCAATGTGGGGAAGATTACTATATGGGGGCAGTGTGAGGGAAATTTTTATATGGGGCAGTGTGGGGGAAAGTACTGTATGGGGGCAATGTGGGGGAAATTACTATATGGGGCAGTGTAGGGGAAATTACCATATGGGGGCAGTGTGGGGGAAATTGCTATATGGGGCAATGTGGGGGAAATTACTATATGGGGCAGTGTGAGGGAAATTACTATATGGGGCAGTGTGGGGGAAATTACTATATGGGGGCAGTGTGGGGAAAATTACTATATGGGGGTCTACATGACAGGAGATGTCCCTGGATGTAAGAGGTATGTGGTGCTGTATTCTCCTATATGTAGAGCTGGCTCACTACTGTGACCTGCGTCTCATCTTCTCATAATCATATGTATTTTAAATTTGGCAACTAAAATTTTAATTGTCACCTTCAGTCCTATGTATTGTACTTACAATAGTTCACTGTGTTATATGGGGTGTTACAAAGGACTGCAGGTAACATCTATGACATCTGTACTCTGCACCGCCGCCAATCAGCTGTTTGAGGAGACCGCAATGTTCCAGTGAGCGCCGCAGCCTCTTTGCTCCTTACATAGCACAGCGCTGTCCATTTGATAGCACTGCGCTTGGTATTGCAGCTGAGCCCCAATCACTCGGATGGGGCTGAGCTGCAGCTAGGCCATGTGAACGATAATTGTGATGTCATATGGCCTAGTAAGAGACTGTGGCGCTCATGAAGCACCGCAGCCTCTTCATACAGAAAAAAATGTAACTAAAATGGCGGGAGGGGCCCGAGTTGGGTAAACAGCTCCGGGCCTATCATGCACTTAATCCGCCCCTGATCATACCATATATGCAGGAGCGGACTGGGATCTTAAAGTGAAAGTAAAATTGTCCCTAAAGGCAGGCTTAGGTGCCCCCCTGGGCATCGGCCCACTGGGAAATTTCCCTATATAGTCTATGGCCAGTCCGCCCCTGCATATGTGATAACATTGTCATAAGACATCTCAAAGTGGGCTGCACAATGACAGTGACCAATAAGTGGTAGAAACCACAAATAGTTATTTTAAACCTAGATGTGCCAAATTGCATCACATTTTGGTGTAATTGGCGAAATCTAGGTGCACTCACATAATAAACGTGGGACTGTGACTTTACTTGAGATATAGATGCGTACTTCCCCCCTCTTAGTGCTTTAAGCATACAAGCATACATTTACCTACCAATCTGTATGTGCATCATCAATGACCAAAAGAATCTTGGGTTTCAGGACCACAGGAGGAGCAGGAGGTCCTGTGTGTTCCACAAGCCCTGCAGCAGCTTGAGTGGACGATTTTACTGCATTCGTGATAGAGCTGAAGAGACTGGTTCCAGATGTAGATGTGGAGGATGCTGGGACTTGCTGTGGTGGTTGTTGCTTCCTCTCCAGTGCTGGAGATACTGGGGAGCTGGTGGAATTGTCTGGTCGTTGAAGGTCCATCATGTAGCCATTGGGCAGGTTAGCCACAAAGCTGCTGTCGGAGAGACGTCTGCGGAGGAAATTCATGGCTGCGTCTCAGTGCAGGAAGTTAGTGGCCTGTGGGGTTTGTTTTGGGTGTCTTGTCTTGTTTTTCTAGGATCTTTGTCCTTTTAATCTAACAAAAAGAAAATGAATTATGATTACTATAATACTTTCCCACATATGTATAAAAATACAGCTGCCATAATTTTGCCCCTATGTACAAGAAAACAAGTAAAAAAGCTTTAACAGTACTCCTATGTAGAAAATTAAAACTACTATAATACTACTTCCTATGTACAAGAATATAACTACTATAATACTGCTTCCTATGTACAAGAATATAACTACTATAATACTACTTTCTATGTACAAAAATATATCTACTATAACACTGTCCCTATGTACAAGAATATAACTGCTATACTACTGCCCCTATGTACAAGAATATAACTACTATAATACTACTTCCTATGTACAAGAATATAACTACTATAATACTGCCCCCTATGTACAAGAATAAAATTACTATAATACTGCCTCCTATGTACAAGAATATAACTACTATAATACTGCTCCTATGTACAAGAATATAACCTCTATAATACTGGTCCTATGTACAAGAATATAACTACTATAAAACTGCCTCCTATGTACAAGAATAAAACTACTATAATACTGTCCCTATGTACAAGAATATAACTACTATAATACTGCCTTCTAAGTACAAGAATATAACTACTATAATACTGCACCTATGTACAAGAATATAACTACTATAATACTGCCCCCTGCTGTATGTACAAGAACATAACTGCTATAATACTGCCCCCTATGTACAAGAATACAAGTACTATAATACTTCCCCTATATACAGGAATTCTATAATCTTAGGCGCTTCCTGTTCTGTAAGGAACGCTCCATACAGTTTGTCTTGCAGAAGTTGTCTCCCTACTACAGGGCCCCTGACACTAGGGGTACTCGATGCTGTCATTTTGAGGTAGCAGTCTGCAGTCCTGAGTTGGATATTACCAGTATAGGAATACCTCCCCTCCATCACTAATTTCCCATGACAGTGAACAGTATGTGGGTTACACTGAGTCCTGTGAGTGCGGATGTTACATTTCTCTACTCTCAGTTGCCACAATCCCCACTGACACGCGGAGTCGCTGAGCCCGGACTATTTGTGGCAAAGGTAAAACATCTTGGTGTCATCAGTGGCAAAGAGTAATAACATGCTGAGGAGGGACTGAGATCAGCAGAAGCCCCGGCCATTACCATAGCGAGACTGGACTGGGTATAATGGTTTATCGCGATCAGGAGAGGGAAGTGGCCGGGCTCATTAAGCTTAATTAGTGCATAATCAACGGTTCTGCAGCTATGTAATATACTAATATGCTTTGTGTTTCTTCACCATTTTTAAGACCTCTGCTTGCTGTTTGTGAATGGAAACATTCTTGTTTACATCCAGAGCCTGTTCTGATATGGTTCTGCTCACACAGGTTTCTTACATTACATCTGTCCATGCAATCCCCTGCCACAAATCCTTCTCCTGTTCTGATCTGCAGTCTCACTACGCTTCCCTGACACATTGTAACAAACTGTAACTATTTACTGACGACCACATTTTAAAGATAATAGTACATCTTAATGGGCTTGCCCCAGTTCAGAAAACCCATTGGTGCCATTTTGGGGATACATATGACTTCTCCGATCCCAAAAGTGAGAGCCGGGTGCCAGCTGTATAATTAGATTCAGAAGTCACTTAGCAGTAAATGGAGAAAGCCATGCAAGCGCAGCTTGTTCTCCGTTGATGGCAGGGCCCTGTGATTGAGATAGAAGCAGATCCCAGAGGTGGGACCTGCACCTATTGAAGATTTACGGCATACCCCATTGATATACCATACATGTGCAGAAGGCATAGCATCTTTAAAGGCTATGTACACATTTGGGGGCAATTTTTTCATTATTGCATTGTACTTAGTTTGAGCTAAGATCATTTTTTCAATTGGTCTTTATTAAAAATATGGACTTCTATGTTGTGTACAGAGCTGACATGCTCTACTGGCTGCCTGTGGGTTTTCTGTCTTTTCCATCATTTGGGGAGCTGACTGGCTCCTTATTTCTGCTCATCTGTGACAATATAAACACTCATTATAGCTTAAGAATGTGGCTTAAATAAGCGTCTGTGACCTTTAAGTAGTTTAGAGATAAGGGTTATTAGAGGAACAAAGTGAAAGTACCAGTCACACAGTTAGGCCTAATTCACACGTCCGCAAAATGGATCCGCATCCCTTCCGCAATTTTGCGGAAGGGTTGCAGACCCATTCATTTCATAGGGGCAGGAATGGATGTGGACAGCACACTATATGATGTCCGCATCCGTGTTTCCGCATCCGTGTTTCCGTTTCCGTGTTTCCGTTTCCGCAAAAAAATAGAACATGTCCTATTCTTGTCCGCAATTGCGGACAAGAAAAGGCATTCTTTCTATAGTGCCAGCAATGTGCGGTCCGCAAAATGCGGAATGCACATTGCAGCCGTCCGTGTTTTGCGGATCCGTGTTTCCGTGTTTTGCGGATCCGTGTTTCCGTGTTTCCGCAAAACACACTACGGACGTGTGAATAAGGCCTTAGGCCTCATTCAGACGACCGTATAAACGGATCCGCATCCGATCCGCAATTTTGCGGAAAGTATGCGGATCCATTTATTTCTATGGGCTCCTCAAATATGCGGACAGTCCTGCGTGTGCCGTCCGCATCCGTCGTTCCGTTGTTTCTGTCCGCAAAACAAAACTCACTTGTCCTATACTTGTCTGCAGAAAACGGTCCGTGGCCTAATACAAGTCTATAGATCCGCAAAAATGCGGATGCCAACGGATGCATTTCCGTATGTCATCCGCATTTTTGCGGATCTATGTCCGCATATTTGGCTGAAATGTTCTGTGACAGGATTTTTTTATACACATCTCCTTTTTTAAAAATGTCTGCCATCATACCTTTATAAAAAAATAAAAATGACACCTTCCGTTTTTTTGCGGCTCCGCAAAAAAACGGAACATATTTTGCAGGATCCGTTCCGTTTTTTTGCGGATCTGCAAAAAAACGGACATGTGTCCAGAAGAACTTACTGAAGCCATACGGCCGTCTGAATGAGCTCTTAGAAAAACAATTAACCCTTTGTGACAGAATGGCTCAATATTTTTAATAAAGGCCAATCAAAAATATGATTTTTTTAGCCAAAAATGAGTAAAATGCAATCATAAACAAAAATTGCCTCCGAAGGTGTACATACCTTTTAACCACTTCAGCCCCCCTAGCTTAAACACCCTTAATGACCAGGCCACTTTTTACAATTCTGCACTACACTACTTTCACCGTTTATTGCTCGGCCATACAACTTACCACACAAATGAATTTTACCTCCTTTTCTTCTCACTAATAGAGCTTTCATTTGGTGCTATTTCATTCTTGCTGACATTTTTACTTTTTTTGCTATTAATCAAAAATTACCGAAATTTTTGCAAAAAAATGACATTTTTCACTTTCTGTTTGAAAATTTGTCAAATAAAACTACATTTCTATATACATTTTTCTCAAAATTTATTGTTCTACATGTCTTTGATAAAAAAAAAAATGCAATAAGTGTATATTTATTGGTTTGGGTAAAAGTTATAGCGTTTACAAACTATGGTGCAAAAAAGTGAATTTCCGCACTTTGACTTTCTGAGCACCTGTCCTGTTTCCTGACGTACTACAATGCCCAGACAGTAGAAATACCCCATAAATGACCCCATTTCCGAAAGTAGACACCCTAAGGTATTCACTGAGGGGCATAGTGAGTTCATGGAAGTTTTTATTTTTGTCACAAGTTAGCGGAAATGTTTTTTGTTTTTTTCAAAAATTTCATTTTCCGCAAACTTGTGACAAAAAATACCTATAGAGTGTCTACTTTCCGAAATGGGGTCACTTGTGGGGTATTTTTACTGCCCTGGCATTTTAGGGGCCCCTAAAGCGTGAGAATCCAAATGCGTAAAAATGCCCTGTGAAATCCTAAAGGTACTCTTTGGAATTAGGGCCCTTTTGCGCATCTTGGCTGCAAAAAGTGGCACACATGTGGTATCGCTGTACTCAGGAGAAGTAGGGCAATGTGTTTTGGGGTGTATTTTTACATATACCCATGCTGGGTGAGAGAAATATCACTGTAAATTGACAACTTTGTATAATTTTTTAAAAAGTTGTCGTTTACAGCGGTATTTATCACACAAAGTATGGGTATATATAAAAATACACCTCAAAAGTCATTGCCCTACTTCTCCTGAGTACGGAGATACCACATGAGTGACACTTTTGCAGCCAAGATGCGCAAAGGGGCCCAAAACCAATGAGTACCTTTAGGATTTCACTGGGCAATTTTACGCATTTGGATTCCAAACCCTTCTCACGCTTTAGGGGCCCCTAAAATGCCGGGACAATAAAAATACCCCACAAGTGACCCCATTCTGGAAAGTAGACACCCTAAGGTATTCGCTGATGGGCATAGTGAATTCATGGAAGTTTTTATTTTTGTCACAAGTTAGCGGAAATGTTTTTTTTTTTTTTCTTTTTCATACAAAGTCTCATATTCCACTAACTTGTGACAAAAATAAAATTTTACATGGACTCACTATGCCCCTCACAGAACACCTTGGGGTGTCTACTTTCTAAAATGGGGTCACTTGTGGGGTATTTTACTGCCCTGGCATTTAGGGGCCCCTAAAGCATGAGAAGCGGTTTGGAATCCAAATGAGTAGAAATGTCCTGTGAAATCCTAAAGGTACTCATTGGATTTAGGGCCCCTTTGCGCATCTTGGCTGCAAAAAGTGCCACACATGTGGTATCGCCGTACTCGGCAGAAGTAGGGCAATGTGTTTTGGGGTGTATTTTTACATATACCCATACTGGGTGTGAAAAATATCTCTGTAAATGACAACTTTTTCCATTTTTTATACAAAGTTGTCAATTTACAGAGATATTTCTCTCACCTAGCATGGGTATATGTAAAAATACACCTCAAGCACATTGCCCTACTTCTCCTGAGTGCGGCGATACCACATGTGTGCCACTTTTTGCAGCCAAGACGTCAAGGGGCCCTAAATCCAGTGAGTACCTTTAGGATTTCACAGGGCATTTACGCATTTGGATTCCAAACTCCTTCTCACGCTTTAGGGGCCCCTAAAATGCCGGGACAATAAAAATACCCCACAAGTGACCCCATTCTGGAAAGTAGACACCCTAAGGTATTCGCTGATGGGCATAGTGAATTCATGGAAGTTTTTATTTTTGTCACAAGTTAGCGGAAATGTGTTTTTTTTTTTCTTTTTCTTACAAAGTCTCATATTCCACTAACTTGTGACAAAAATAAAATTTTACATGAACTCACTTTGCCCCTCACAGAACACCTTGGGGTGTCTACTTTCTAAAATGGGGTCACTTGTGGGGTATTTTTACTGCCCTGGCATTTTAGGGGCCCCTAAAGCATGAGAAGCGGTTTGGAATCCAAATGAGTAGAAATGTCCTGTGAAATCCTAAAGGTACTCATTGGATTTAGGGCCCCTTTGCGCATCTTGGCTGCAAAAAGTGCCACACATGTGGTATCGCCGTACTCGGCAGAAGTAGGGCAATGTGTTTTGGGGTGTATTTTTACATATACCCATACTGGAGTGTGAAAAATATCTCTGTAAATGACAACTTTTCCATTTTTTATACAAAGTTGTCAATTTACAGAGATATTTCTCTCACCTAGCATGGGTATATGTAAAATACACCCCAAAACACATTGCCCTACTTCTCCTGAGTACGGCGATACCACATGTGTGCCACTTTTGCAGCCAAGACGTGCAAAGGGCCCTAAATCCAGTGAGTACCTTTAGGATTTCACAGGGCATTTTTACGCATTCAAACTCCTTCTCACACTTTAGGGCCCTAAAATGCCGGGACAATAAAATACCCCACAAGTGACCCCATTCTGAAAGTAGACACCCTAAGGTATTCGCTGATGGGCATAGTGAATTCATGGAAGTTTTATTTTTGTCACAAGTTAGCGGAAATGTGTTTTTTTTTTCTTTTTTCTTACAAAGTCTCATATTCCACTAACTTGTGACAAAAAATAAAATTTTACATGAACTCACTTTGCCCCTCACAGAACACCTTGGGGTGTCTACTTTCTAAAATGGGGTCACTTGTGGGGTATTTTTACTGCCCTGGCAATTTCTCTGTAAATGACAACTTTTTCCATTTTTTTATACAAAGTTGTCAATTTACAGAGATATTTCTCTCACCCAGCATGGGTATATGTAAAAATACACCCCAAAACACATTGCCCTACTTCTCCTGAGTATGGCGATACCACATGTGTGGCACTTTTTTGCAGCCAAGATGCACAAAGGGACCCCAATTCCAATGAGTACCTTTCAGGAGGGCATTTTTACGCATTTTTCTTCTCACGCTTTAGGGCCCCTAAAATGCCAGGGCAGTATAAATACCCCACATGTGACCCCATTTTAGAACGAAGACACCCCAAGGTATTCTGTGAGGGGCATGGTGAGTTCATACAAGATTTTTTTTTTGGCACAAGTTAGCGGAATTTGATTTTTTGTTTTTCACACAAAGTCTCCATTTCCGCTAACTTGTGACAAAAATTCAATCTTTCATGGACTCAATATGCCCCTCAGCGAATACCTTGGGGTGTCTTCTTTCCAAAATGGGGTCACATGTGAGGTTTTGTACTGCCCTGGCATTTGAGGGTCTCCATAATCATTACACGTATGGCCAGCATTAGGAGTTTCTGCTATTCTCCTTATATGGAGCATACAGGTAATGAGATTTTTTCCGTTCAGCCTCTGGGCTGAAAGAAAAAATGAACGGCACAGATTTCCTCATTCGCATCGATCGATGTGGATGAAAAAATCTCTGCCAAAAAATATGCAAAAAAATAGAGGGGCCTGGCGATTGCCAGGACATAGGAGCTCCGCCCAAACATCCATACCCACTTCAGCTCCTATGTCCTGGCAAGCGTGATTTCTCCATTCACATCGATCAATCCATCGGTGTGGAGGAAGACATCTTTGCCAGATTTTTGATACAAAGTGTTTGCCAAAGCATATGAACTCCAACACCTCTCCTCAGCTCACATGCCAGGGCAAACGTACCTGTCCTGCAGAGGAGAAATCTCGTCTTGCAGCGCCGCATACACCGACTTCACGTGTCTTCTGACAGCAGCGCAATGCTTCTCTCAGAATTCACATCAGTGCTGCGGCGTTTTCATCGGTTGGTCCGTTGATCTACCTGGAAAATAAAGGGTGGTTAGGGAAAAAAAAAAAAAAAAACAGGCAACAGGCACATGACTTGAACGTTGCAAACTTTATAAAACATGAATAAAACCTGAACATGAAAAAAAAACTGAACTTTTAAAACCTGAACTAACTCAAGATTTTTTTTCTTGCTACCTGTTTCATTTTTTTCTTTTTTAACCATTTCACGCTTTATTTTCCTAGCAAACCTCTCCTTTCCCATGGGACAATGTGTAAAGTGTAAATCACACAGAGATGGTGCGAAGTACATTATGCACTTTATCCCAAGTGAAAGGAGAGGTTTCTACCGTTTCACTCTTCTGCAGCAGCACAGCAGCACCGTCCCTATGTGTTAGGGTCTCTCAAAACCTAGTATCCTGAGAGACCCTTGAGCCTGATTGTAAAAACTACCTGTGTCCTGCAATCCCTAGGTCCCTAAGTGTACCTGAGTGTGGTACTTCCGGAAACACTCCCCTAGGCATAGGGCAGGGTGGTCAGGACAGTCAGGACAGAAATAACGGGTGTCACGCCTTATTCCACTCCTGCTACAGACACGACATCTTTTTCGGGGTGGCGGTTGGGTTGAGGTACCAGGCACAACGCTAGGGAAGTGCCGCTCGTGTAGACGGCTAACTACACTGGTGGATGGGGCCACGGAACCTCCTGGATACAGGAGTTCCGAAATGATCTCTTCCTGAAATTTGAGGAAGGATCCTGTTCTCCCAGCCTTACTGTAGAGAACGTAACTATTATAAGCAGCCAATTGAAATAAATATACAGACACCTTCTTATACCAGCGTCTGGTGCGTCGGGAAATTAAATACGGGGCCAACATCTGGTCGTTGAAGTCCACCCCTCCCATGTGGAGGTTATAGTCGTGGACCGAGAGGGGCTTTTCAACGACACTGGTTGCCCGTTCAATTTGGACTGTCGTGTCTGCGTGAATGGAGGAGAGCATGTAAGCGTCACGCTTGTCTCTCCATTTCACCGCGAGCAGTTCGTCGTTACACAGTGCAGCCCTCTGCCCCCTTGCAAGTCGGGTGGTAAGAAGCCGTTGGGGGTAGCCCGGCGACTAGGTCGCGCGGTGCCGCAGCAGCCAATCTGTTCTAGGAACAAATGCTTGAAGAGGGCCACACTTGTGTAAAAGTTGTCCACGTAAAGATGGTACCCCTTGCCGAATAAGGGTGACACCAAGTCCCAGACTATCTTCCCACTGCTCCCCAGGTAGTCAGGGCAACCGACCGGCTCCAGGGTCTGATCTTTTCCCTCATAGATCCGAAATTTGTGCGTATAGCCTGTGGCCCTTTCACAGAGCTTATACAATTTGACCCCATACCGGGCGCGCTTGCTTGGGATGTACTGCTTGAAGCCAAGGCGCCCGGTAAAATGTATTAGGGACTCGTCTACGCAGATGTTTTGTGCAGGGGTATACAAATCTGCAAATTTCAGGTTGAAATGGTCTATGAGGGGCCGAATTTTGTGGAGCCGGTCAAAAGCTGGGTGGCCTCTGGGACGGGAGGTGGTGTTGTCACTAAAGTGCAGGAAACGCAGGATGGTCTCAAAACGTGTCCTGGACATGGCAGCAGAGTACATGGGCATGTGATGAATTGGGTTCGTGGACCAATATGACCGCAATTCATGTTTTTGTAATGCCCATGTTGAGGAGAAGGCCCAGAAAAGTTCTAAATTCGGAAACTTGGACTGGTTTCCACCGGAAAGGCTGGGCATAGAAGCTTCCCGGGTTGTCGGCGATAAATTGAGTGGCATACCGATTTGTTTCTGCCACGACTAAGTCATAGAGCTCCGCAGTGAAAAACAGCTCAAAAAACCCCAGCGCCCGATCCTATCTGAGCTGTTTCCACCCGAACTCCTGACTGGGCGGTGAAAGGGGAACTACTGGTGCGGCTGAAGTTGGGGGCTGCCAATCAGGATTTGCCAGCACCTCAGGGACTCTAGGGCTCTACGGGCCTGTCTTTGCGGTGGCTGCGGCGGGAAACTACTGCACGTGCCACCGTACCAGCTTCAACTGCCCTTCTGGTGCTCGCCACTTCACCATGTTGTACGGCAGTGCTGGTACTAGGTCCAGGACGGGCTGCGCTGCTGGTGTATGCCTCACCACGTAATCCGGCAGCGCCAGCCCCACTCTGCTGCCCTTGAAGCGGATCCTGCGCAGCCTGCGGTCTAGCAACACGGGGCCGGGTACGCCTGGTTCTATCAGGGACCTCCACCTCCTCGTCAGAACTTTGAGTCAGAGAGCCACTGCTCTCTACAGGTTCGTATTCTGACCCGCTAGATTCGTCAGATGAGGGTTCCCATTCCTCATCCGACTGGGTCAGAATCCTGTAGGCCTCTTCAGAGGAATACCCCTTGTTTGACATTTGGGCGTCTAAATTTGGGGGTATTCCCTGAGACTACCCAAGAAAAAAGCAAGCCTGTCTTACAAATGGGAGTGTAGCGAAGTACAGAAGCCGCTGCGATTGATAAAAAGATCAAAACTGATTTTTTTATCGCCGCAGCGCTTGTGAAGTGATTGTGCAGTGATACAAAAAAAAAATTTTTTTTGTCACTGCGGCGGGGCGGGCGTGGGTGAACGCAGGTGTGGGCGACCGATCAGGTCTGATCGGGCAAACACTGCGTTTGGGGTGGAGGGCGAACTAAAGTGACAGTAATACTATTATAGATCTGACCGTGATCAGTTCTGATCATTTACAGATACTATAAAAGTACAAACGCTGATTAGCTCTACGCTAATCAGAAAATCAGTGACTGCGGTGCGGTGGGCTGGGCGCTAACGCTAACTACCTACCGAAGGGACCTAAACTAACCTAAACCTAACAGTCAATACTGGTGAAAAAAAAAAAGTGACAGTTCACAAAAGTGACACTGATCACTTTTTTCCCTTTCACTATGTATTGACAGGTGATCAAGGGGTTAATTATAGGTGATCAGGGGGGTGATCAGGGCCTGATATGTAGTGATTGGTGCACATACTTGGGATCTGTGCTCTGTGCTGGGTCCAACCGATGAAAAGGACCCAGCACATGGCACAGATCCCTTATAAAAGCCATATATTTATAAATAAACCTTATATCGCCTATTTCCATAGGCGATTTTGAAAATCACCAGCCTGCCAGCGCTGATCATTGGCTGGTGGCTGGAACTTGTCCTGAGCCCGGCGGTGCGTTCCATTTGCGTTCCACCGGGCTCAGGAGCGCGTCATCTCGCGTCTCGCGAGATGACGCGCGGGAGCGTCAAGGAGGAATGAACCGACCGCCCGCAGGACGCAATCCTGCGTGAGGCGGTCGGAAAGAGGTTAAGTACTATAGATTGGTGTGAAAGTAGAGTGGCCACTTGCTTTCCCTTCATAAGCAGGACACTGTAGGCCACAATGACCCTAAGCCAGGTCCCCCGCTACCGGGGAAGAAAAAGAACCTGAAGACCGTTAAATGAGCTGTGGGCTGGGAGAAGAGCTTCTCTCCCCCTCAGTCTGTCACAGAGAGCCATGTCCGCCGGCTCTAGGTACTGACTGGGGGTGAGAGAAGCCTCAGTCAGTCAATTTGTTGCTGCAGCTCACGCTCAGACAGCACAATGCTGCTGTCTAAGAGTGATGCCACATTAAGGCCTCTTTCACACGGGCGTTGCGGGTGCACTCCGTCAAACAGTGCGGGTGCGTTGCGGGAATCGCCGCGATTTTTCCCTGCGAGTGCAAAGCGCTGTCATGCGTTTTGCACGCGCGGGAGAAAAATCGGCACTTTTGGTACCCAGACCCGAACCTGCACTTCTTCACAGAAGTGCATGTTCGGGTCCGAAATTGTCCCGCTGGTATTATTTCACATTATAACATAGTTATAATGTAAAATAATACCCTTGGCCATCTTCCTAATGTTGAACCCGGTGCTGAATGGGTTAAAAATAATAAACTAATCATAACTTACCTGGTCCATTTGATCGCGAAGCCCGGCATCCTCTCCATTAGCTTGCTACTAGGTAAAGGACCTGTGATGATGTCACATGGTCACATGGCCCAATCACATGCTCCATCACCATAGTGATGGAGCATGTGATTGAGCCATGTGACTCATGTGACATCATCTGAGTCCTACCTAGTAGCAGCTAATGGAAGGATGCCGAGCTCGCGATCAATGGACCAGGTAGTTATGATTGGTTATTATTTTAACCCATTCAGCACCGGGTTCAACATTAGGAAGATGGCCAAAGGTATTATTTTACATTATAACTATGTTATAATGTGAAATAATACTGAACCGGTTACACATCCCGATGGTTGCATAGCAACCATGCGGGAAAATCGCAACGCATCCGCACATGATTGCAGATGATTGCGATTTTCCCGCATCCCCATTCACTTCTATGGGGCCTGCGTTCCGTTAAAAACGCAGAAGATAGAGCATGCTGCGATTTTCACGCATCGCAAAAGTGATGGGTGAAAATCAACTGTCATGTGCACAGTCCCATAGAAGTGAATGGGTCAGGATTCAGTGCGGGTGCAATGCGTCCTCCTCACGCATTGCACCCGCGCGGAAAACTCGCCCGTGTGAAAGGGGCCTAAAGGCAGACAATTCTGTCTGTCCAGGCCCTGCACCAGATGGAGGACAGGGAGCCAGAAAATCGGACTGTCCGGACTAAAACCGGATGTCTGGCCAACCGGTGTGAAGGTAACACAGTTCTGAGGTCTGTGTGAAGTCTACAGTGACCTGCTCAAAGTAATTCTCACTTGTTTGTAGCACTATTCCATCGCCAGGAGTGAATAGTAACCAACAAGCATATAGCGCCACCTAGAATGAACTGCACCCAAGACGTTTCTGTGCCTTGACTGTGAAACCATTCCCCTTTTTTATACGAAAAGTAAGAATCTCATGTTTAACCAATACAGGGTGCAGCTGTTTCTTTGAAGGGGAACCTTTGCCTAATACCTTACATGATAGCCCTTACCTGTACTGTTACGTTGCAACAAACCATCAGCTGTTTAGAAAACCTACTTTTGAATTCCCTTTTGTCAAACTCTGTAGGAGGTTACCTCATTCAGGATCATCATGTATTATCCAGAACAGTGAGTGTCTACCAAGAATGGCTCTGGCATGGAGGACCCAGCATTTCAATACATTACCTAGACAGCTCATTTTACGTGAGCACTGGTGCAGTTCTTCATTTCACCTGTGGTGGTGCTGCTGCATGGAAGCTGAACACTTGCTGCCAGGTTCTCCCAAACATTTTTCCCACAGAGGACATCCTATGATCAGCGTATCATCAGGAGACCCTTCTAACAAAAAGGTACAGTCCAAAGCAGACCACCCCTTTAATGCACTCTGTGCAGACGGCGCCATCCTGAGGCAGATGCAAGCTTAGGTTGCTTCTAAAATGTCCCTTGCGTGCATCATGGCCCCACATTCCTAACCCACGAAAACCCTCCACCAATTCTGAACTTATACAAACGATGATGACTCTATTCTTGTACATTTTTTTTAAGACATCCATGACTAATGTCGGATTAGTTACTATGGGTTTTGGCTATTACTCATATCTGTACATATGCCCAGGAGTAACATAAGCTTGTATGACATTTTCTGTAATCCTGGCATAATAGGATTTTTTTTCGGAAAATATCCACTTCCCTCTTCAGCCCATAGGTGGCGCCCTCATAGCAATCTTTGTTTCTAGGCTTAGGAGCTATCTAGTGTTGCCTGGTATGTCTTGGAGAAAGGATTTTAAATATGCCATGTGGGATTTACAAGTAAAGAATTCTGATCTTTTTTCCATTTGACCTAATTTTATAAAACTGGTTTATATCCACCTGCTGGTTACACTGGAGACAGGAGTGAGCTCCTTGTCACTGAGGCAGATGCAAATATGAAATATGCAGTAAGTATAGGCTCAGGGGATGATTCCCTAAGAGATTAGTTATTACAGGGCCATTAGGCAGCGCTCAGGTTGGGGGCCCCAGCTCCAATTACATTTCCAAACATGATCACTTGTTAGACAGCAACAGTTTTCAATATACCGTAATATGTCCGTGGGACAATGTCTCTGGACAGATCAATTTCTTAAAGGGGTTTGATTAAACTTTAATAGTAATGAAATATGCTCAGCATAAGTTATTATTCTTGGATCAGTTGGGGTCCGAACCACCGCAATCAACTGTTTGAAAGGGCCACATCGTTTGATGTAACGTCCATTGGTTAAAATGTATGGTGGTATGCCCCTTCAAGCAGCCTATCTGTAAGGCCTAATTGACACGTCCGCAATCAACGTCCGCAACCGTTCCGCAAATTTGCGGAACGGGTGCGGACCCATTAATTTTGAATGGGGACGTGATGGATGCGGACAGCACACACTGTGCTCTCCGCATCCGCATTTGCGGAGCGCGCCGACTATCTTCCAGACGACGGCTCCGCAAAAATATAGAACATGTCCTATTCTTGCCCGCAAGTATAGGCATCTCTATAGGGCTGGTGGCAAGGTGTTTTGCGGATCGGCAAAACACTAAGGACGTGTGAATAAGTCCTAAGGGAGTCAGACCCAATCCAATCCTGAGGATAGGTCATCGCTATTAAAGTCCTGTTAAACCCCTTTAATGTATCTTTATGCTTCCTTTTTTTTAAATACACATAGTTACAGTACATGACAAAATTCTAGCTCTCTGCAGCCACCACTAGAGGGAGCTCTACTTTAGGCCTCATGCACAAGACCGTATGTATTTTGCGGTAAAAATGCGGATGACCTCCGTGTGCATTCCGTATTTAGCGGAACGGAACAGCTGGCCTCTAATAGAACAGTACTATCCTTGTCCGTAATGCGGACAAGTACCCATTAAAATGAATGTTTCCGTATACGGTCTGGCAAAAAAATTGAAAGGACACGGAATGAAAATACGTTCGTGTTATACTGTTTACAGATTGAACAGTAATGCAGTAAGCTCCTCGGCTGCAGGTTTATAGCATTTTAGAACATAACTGATGTGTTGCTGCTAGAAGGGACAGTGCTCTAATGTGTCATTCAACTTTCTCACGCTTCTGAATGGAATTTCTTATTATTTATGCAATCATATGGAAACATAAGGGCATAAAAGATCATTTTCCACGTCTGCCTTTTTAGGATTCTGAGAAAGAGGAATGACAATTATAATAAGTCGCATTATAATATTATATAATATTATAAGTAAAGTACTGATTAGGCCCTGTTCACATATGTATCAGAGGCTTCCATCATTTTTGATGGGAAAAATAATGCAGCATACCATGCTAGTATCAAAATGATGGCCATGACATCAGACCCCAATGGAGGTGCTGTCAACACATCCAAATACTACAACACAGATCTGACTTAAAGGGCTATTCCAGTTGTTTGAAATGATCTCCTATTCACAGGTTGGGTATGCGCATGGCCGCTCTAGTCATTTCTATGGGAGTTCTGAGGGTGGCTAACTACAGCGCTGGGCTATCTACGGAATTCCCATAGAAATTAATGGAGCGGCCGCACGCATGCCTGACCGACCACTCCGTTCATTTCAGGGGTTCTGCACTGGGTTCGGGGCCCTCGTTCTCGTGATCGTTGGGGTCCCAACGGTAGGATCCCTACCAATCTAATCGTTATCTCCTATCCTGTGGATAAGGCATAACTTCAAGTAACCGGAATACCCCTTTAATTTTATATCACATAACTCGTGCTAATGCTGCCATTTTGTGGTGTGTCCATATTTCAACATAGAGGCACCGCCTTAAAGGGTTTTTCCAGGGTAACTATGGCTTTAAAAATTATGCTAATGAATTTGCTCACCTCATGTACATCTTCCCCATGCCTTTTCTTTTTCAGTTTGGACTCTCCTGGCTCATTTTCATCATGCAAATCAATCCCTCTGGTTTGTTTCCATCCTGTTTGCAGCACTTACTGTTCTTGTATCCAACCAAACCCATGATGCACTTCTCCTTTCTGGGCCACTGCTCGAGCACTGCCCCTAACAACACCCAGCTAGTTTATAGCTCCTCCCACCAGTTACATAGACACTCCCCTATCACTGCCCCTAACAACACCCAGCTAGTTTATAGCTCCTCCCACCCAGCTAGTTACATAGACACTCCCCTATCACGGCCCCTAACAACACCCAGCTAGTTTATAGCCCCTCCCACCCAGATAGTAACATAGACACTCCCCTATCACTACCCCTAACACCCAGCTAGTTTATAGCTCCTCCCACCAGCTAGTTACATAGACACCCCCTATCACTGCCCCTAACACCCAGCTAGTTTATAGCTCCTCCCACCATCTAGTTACATGAACACTCCCTATCACTGCCCCTAACAACACCCAGCTAGTTTATAGCCCCTCCCACCCAGATAGTAACATAGACACTCCCCTATCACTACCCCTAACACCCAGCTAGTTTATAGCTCCTCCCACCCAGCTAGTTACATAGACATTCCCCAATAACAACACCCAGCTAGTTTATAGCTCCTCCCACCAAACTAGTTATAGCCACTCCCCTATCGCTGCCCCTAACACCCAGCTAGTTTATAGCTCCTCCTACCCAGCTAGTTACATAGACACTCCCCTATCACTGCCCCTAACACCCAGCTAGTTTATAGCTCCTCCCACCCAGCTAGTTACATAGACACTCCCCTATCACTGCCCCTAACACCCAGCTAGTATATAGCTCCTCCCACCAGGTAGATACATAGACACTCCCCTATCACTGCCCCTAACACCCAGCTAGTATATAGCTCCTCCCACCAGCTAGATACATAGACACTCCCCTATCACTGCCCCTAACACCCAGCTAGTTTATAGCTCCTCCCACCCAGCTAGTTACATAGACACTCCCCTATCACTGCCCCTAACACCCAGCTAGTTTATAGCTCCTCCCACCAGCTAGATACATAGACACTCCCCTATCACTGCCCCTAACAACACCCAGCTAGTTTATAGCTCCTCCCACCAGCTAGATACATAGACACTCCCCTATCACTGCCCCTAACACCCAGCTAGTTTATAGCTCCTCCCACCCAGCTAGATACATAGACACTCCCCTATCACTGCCCCTAACAACACCCAGCTAGTTTATAGCCCCTCCCACCCAGCTAGTTACATAGACACTCCCCTATCACTGCCCCTAACACCCAGCTAGTTTATAGCTCCTCCCACCAGCTAGTTACATAGACACTCCCCTATCACTGCCCCTAACACCCAGCTAGTTTATAGCTCCTCCCACCCAGCTTGTTACATAGACACTCCCCTATCACTGCCCCTGTTGCTACTTTGACACATCCATGGACATAACATCACAGAAAATAAGAAACAGCTGCATGGACATGGTCATGTGACCACAGTCCAGGATAAAAGATAGTAGTAATAAAGTTAAAAGAAATACATAACACAGTTCCAGGTACAGTGGTGCTTGAATGTTTATGAACCTTTCATAATTTTCTATATTTCTGCAGAAATCTGACCTAAAATACATCAGATTTGTACACAAGTCCTAAAAGTAGTTAAAGATAACCAAATCAAATAAATGAGTCAAAAATACTAGGCTTGGTCATTTATTTATTGAGGAAAATTATCCAATTTCATATACAGTATATGTGAGTGGCAAAAGTATGTGTACTTTTAGGATTAGCAGATAATTTGAAAGTGAAATTAGAGTCAGGTGTTTTGAATCAATGGGATCACAATCGGGTATGAGTGGGTGACCTTTTTTTTAGAGAACTGGGATCTATCAAAGTCTGAGCTTTATAACCACGTTTGTGGAATTGTTTCATAGTACTAGCAAAAGAGATTTCTGAGGACCTCAAAAGAAGGGTTGTTAATGCTCATCCAGCTGGAAAAGCTAATAAAACCAATTCTATACATTTTGGAGTCCACCTATCCAGTCAGACAGGCTGTGTACAAATGGAGAAAATTCAAGACAATTATTACCCTCTCCAGGAGTGGTCAACCAACAAAGATAACACCAAGAGTAAGGTGTGTAATAGTCTGCAAGGCCGCAAAGGAACCCAAGGTAACCTCTAAACAAGTAAAGGCCTTTCTCACATCAGCTAATGTAAATGTCCATGAATCCACCATCAGGAAGACACTGAAAAACAATGGTATGTATGGCAAGATTAAAAGGAAAAAGCCACTGCTCTCCAAAAAGAACATTGCTGCCCATCTACGGTTTGGTAAAGATCACCTGGATAACCCAGGAGGCTATTGGAACAATGTTTGTGGATGGATAAAACCAAAATAGAACTTTTTGGTTTATATGAGAAGCATTACGGTTGGAGAAAGGAAAGCACTTCACCCCAGCATAAAAACCTCATCCCATCTGTGAAACACAATGGTGGTTCGATCATGGTTTGGGCCTGTTTTGCTGTATTCTTGCCAGGATGAAGCTAGGAATTCTGAATTATACCAGCAAATTCCAAAGTAAATGTCAGGACATCCGTCCATGAGCTGAATCTTAAGAGCATGTGGGTCATGCAGCAAGCCAACGACCCTAAGCACACAAGTCCTTCAACCAAAGAATGGTTAAAGAAGAATAAAGTTCAAGGGGTTGTCTCACTTCAGTAAGGGGCATTTATCATGTAGAGAAAGTTAATACAAGCCACTTACTAATATAATGTGATTTGATTGTCCATATTGCTTCCTTTTCTGTCTGGATTCATTTTTTCATCCCATTATACACTGCTCGTTTCCATGGTTACAGACCACCCTGCAATCCATCAGTGGTGGTTGTGTTTGCACAATTTAGGAAAAAGCACTAGCCTATGTGTGCTCCCGGCCACCAGAGAGGCTGACTTTTTTTCCTATAGTGTGCAGGCACGACCACCACTGATGGATTGCAGGGTGGTCTGTAACCATGGAAACGAGCAGTGTATAATGGGATGAATACAGCCAGCAAAAAAAACAATGTGGACAATAACAATACATTAGTAAGTGCCTTGTATTAACTTTCTTTACATGATACATTCCACTTACTGAAGTGAGACAGCCCCTTTAAAGTTTTCGAATGGCTGAGTCAAAACCTGACCTTAATCCGATAGAAATGTTGTGGAAGGGCCTGAAGCGAGCAGTTCATGGGAGGAAGCCCACCAACATAAGAGGGTTGAAGCTGTTTTGTATAGAGTAACGGGATAAAATTCCCCCAATCTAATGTGCAGGACTAATCAACAATTACCGGAAAACATTCCACACGCAATCTCCGATCTTCACAAGATCTCCTTCTCTCCTTATCACTTTTTCCAACAATCGCCTCCAAGATTTCTCCTGTGCATCCCCCATATTCTAGAACTCTCTACAGCAACATATCAGCCGCTTATCTATTGTGGAAACCTTCAGAAGAAACCTGAAAACCCATCACTTCAGACAAGCCTACAACCAGTGACCCTGCTGCCTCTATACACCTATGACCAGCTTTACCCTCGCCTACTGTGTCCTTCTCCCATACCGTGTAGATTGTAAGCCCTCGCGGTCAGGGCCCTCTCTCCTTCTGTACCAGTCTGTAACTCGTCTTGTTCATGCTCATTGCCATTGTCTGTATTATGTTTGTGCCCCGCTTATCATATGTACAGCGCCATGGAAAGGATGGCACTTTAATAATAAATAATAATAATGATAATAATATTTAGTTGCAGTTATTGCTGCACAAGGGGGTCACACCAGATCCTGGAGGCAAAGGTTCACATACTTTTGCCACTCAAAAACACGTGATACTGAATCATTTTCCTCAATAAATAAATGACCAAGTCTAATATTTTTGAATCATTTTTTTTTTTGTTATCTTTATCTACTTTTAGGACTGAAAAAAATATATAGAAAATTATGAAGGGTTCACAAACTTCCAAGTACCACTGTACCTTCATAAATGATCATTTTAAAGAAAGTTGATGCTACCAGAAAACCTCTTTAAGAAACAACTGAGGATTTCCCTAAGGCCTCTTTTACATGAGCGTGAAGGATTAGGTCCAGATCCGCACCATTTTACAAGAAAGTTCAGTCAGTTTTTTCTACGATTGCGTTCAGTTGTTCAGTTTTTTCTGCGTGGGTGCAATGCGTTTTGATGCGTTTTTCACGCGCGTGATAAAAAACTGAAGGTTTACAAATCTCCCAGCAACCATCAGTAAAAAACACATCGCACCCACACTTGCTTGCGGATGCAATGCGTTTTTCACACAGCCCCATTCACTTCTATGAGGCCAGGGCTGCGTGAAAAATGCAGAATATAGAACATGCTGCGATTTTCACACAACACAGAAGTGATGCGTGAAAAACAACGCTCATGTACACAGACCCATTGAAATGAATGGGTCAGGATTCAGTGCGGGTGCTATGCGTTCACATCATGCATTGCCCCCGCGCGGAAAACTCGCCCGTGTGAAAGGGGCCTAAATGTCTGATATGTCGAGAAGGAATGATTGAGGAGCAGGCATCAGGGCAAACGGCTGAGCCCAGGCCTGACACAAACCTCTGCTGCTGTCACTCTGTGATGCAGGGACATGAGGAGATGCTGGACGGGTTGGCGCGGCTGTGTGGGCGTCCTGTCAGCTCTCATCAGCCGCCTCCTCTCTTTATAATGTTCTGCCAAGAGAGGATTCTGCACCAACCCTGCAAAAACCATCAGTACTTGATTCATGGTGGTAAAACTACTGCAGTGCCCATCTCTATGCCAGTCCAGGTGGAAATCACTATGAGTGACTGGTTCTGCCTTTTAAGAAGAAGTCAAAAAGTGACTAATCGGTTCTTCTTTGGACACAATATCCAGGCTACCAAGTTAAGGAATGAGCGGCAAAAGGGGCAAGTGCGCAACTTTAAGTGATAGCAGAAGCTGGTCATCTTGTATTATTTGGGTACTACCCTGTGGTTCTGTCATGTGATCACTGTTGTAAAGCAATGTTGTTCTGGCACATTAAGGGTACATTCACACGACCGTGTGTAATCCTTTCCGTTTTGTAACGGAACCGTGTGTCCTAATGACTTCCGTTTGTGCTCCATATGTCTTTCCTTTTCTACGGTCCGCAAAAAAAGAATAAAAAAAAAAAGAATTATTAAGGCCTTCAATAATATGGAAACAGATCCGCAAAAAACGGATGACATACGGAAACCATTCCGTATGTCAACTGCAATTTGCGGATCCTTGACTTGAATGGGGCTGCGGACCGATCTGTGCAGACAATAGTAGTACAAGCTTCATATTTTTGTGGACTAGAAATGCGGAAACACAAATGCGGACAACATACTGAACGTTGTCAGCATATTTTATTCACCCGTAGGAATGAATGGATCCTCATCTATTCCGCAAAATGCGGAGCGGATGCGGATCGGACGCGGATAAAATTATACAGTTGTGAGAATGTACCCTAAGGTTGTATTCCATAGGCAATGTATGGCAGTACTATCTGGACACTATATGGCAGCATTATCAGAGTACTATGTGGCAGCACGTTGCAGCGCTTGGGTCTCTAGGTTCGAATCCAACCAAGGACAACATCTGCATGGAGTTTGGATGTTCTCCCCATGTATGCTAATGTCTGGGAATATCATCTCTACATGAGTATAACGATAATATGGGCACTCTATGGCAGTATCATTTGAGGTAAATTTATTGGGAACTTGGTTGTAGTAGGCACAGTTACTTTGGTACACTGAAGAAGTATTATGTAGGCACCTTATGGTACTGTTACTTGAGCACTGTGTGGCAGTATTTTGTAGGCACTGCATTATTATGTGTGCGATGTTTATTGTAGTACTATGAGGACATCATGTGGGCACTTTACTTCCATGTTCAGTTCACCTCTTTTATTTCAGGGGGCACTCTGTATAAACATTATACAGGCCCCTCATCCATACTCGCAATGGCGGGGAATCCCTGAGCACAGTGCAGACTGGTGGAGGAGTAATTGCAGCTGGCAGTGGCGGGAGGTGGGCTATCCTCCATTCATGCAGATACACGTTCCAGGAGAATAAGATCAATAACAAGATAATTGGCTCAAATTCTGGTCACAGCAGGAAAAGGCAGCCGCACTTAATAGAGAGGGTTATGGACGGAGCACGGGGGCGAGCAGCCACATAACATACTGCAGGAATTACCCACAAGCCCTTAACAGGATAGAAATCCCCTCTGTTACATCCCCTCACCATTTACAGACACCATTCATGAACCAGGGAGAATATCATGTACAGCTCTGTTCTGTTACATCTCCTCCCCATTCCCCACCAATCTGCCTGTGTAATGTCTATAGAAATGATGGGGGTCATTTATGAAACTGCTGTAAAGTAGAACTGGCTTAGTTGTCCATAGCAACCAATCAGATTCCAGCTTTTCATTTTCAAAGGAGCTGTCCAAAATGAAAGGTGGAATCTGATTGGTTGCTATGGGCAACTAAGCCAGTTCTACTTTACACCAGTTTGATAAAAGACCCCATATATTTCCACAAGTCCATTTATGAACCAGGAGGAACAGGATGAACTATGTTAAGTTACATTATTTCCGAATTCTTTACTCTGTGTACTTTCCCATACCTTCTTTTCTCACAATTTCATTCATGGAGAGAATATCATGTACAGTGCCATGTTATATTACATTTCATCTTCATTCCCTACTGTGCTGCCTGAGTAATTTTAATAGACTGTACCTTATATTCCTACATTTCCGTTTATGAACCTGGAAGAACTAGATGAACAGTGTTTTATTGTTAAAGAGGACCTTTCACCTGAAAATGCTTGTGAAACTGAAGACATACCCTTACTTGCCTGTCCCCCGTGGTGCTTAATCAGCTCTTCTTTTTTCAATATGTGCCCCCTTTTGTCCGCGGTGTCCCCTGCAATAACTCCCGCCGTGTATGCTAATAAGCCATTTGGCTCAACTGGGCAGGCCTGCAAAAGTTCTCCTGGGCGTGTCTGTCTTCTCCCTGGCACGGAGCGCATCCAATTAGCGCGCTCCGCTCTTAGCCAGGGAGAAGAAGCTCCAGTTCTCGCGATAACAGGAGCAATTTCATCCATCCTGCTTCCGCCTCCGACGCTGCTCGCCGCGGGAATCCAAGATGGCACTGGCAGCAGGATGAATGAAATTGCTCCTGTTCTCGCGAGAACTGGAGCTTCTTCTCCCTGGCTAAGAGCGGAGCGCGCTAATTGGATGCGCTCCGTGCCAGGGAGAAGACAGACACGCCCAGGAGAACTTTTGCAGGCCCTCCCAGTTGAGCCGAATGGCTTATTAGCATACACGGCGGGAGTTATTGCAGGGGACACCGCGGACAAAAGGGGGCACATATTGAAAAAAGAAGAGCTGATTAAGCACCACGGGGGACAGGCAAGTAAGGGTATGTCTTCAGTTTCACAAGCATTTTCAGGTGAAAGGTCCTCTTTAAATGTTACATTACATTTCCTCCCCAATCTCTGCTCTTCTGCTTGCGTAACTTTTATACAAATTACATACATTTATGATTAGATAGACACAACTTTTTGGCGTATATCTGTCGCAGATTCGGTCGCAAAGGTGATTTGCAGAGGAATCTGCGACTTCTTCTCCTTCCATGTACGCCAGTTCTAAAAAAGGGGCATGGCATCAGCGCGGAAGAGGGCGTGCCGGAAGCCCGTCTCTTTTATCATTTCCTACGCCAGTTTTTGGCGTGCAAAATGATCTAAATCTTAACCAGCAAGACAGCTGCTGTAGATTTAAGGCTGTTAGGCGCCGGCAGTGGATTTGCCTAAGTTATGTAGGTGCAGGGGTATTAAGGCTGGCATCTAAAACGCCGGTCTTAATAAATGACCTAATATTTCTACAATTACATTCACAAACCAGGAAGGACAGGATAAACTACGCTATGTTAAATTACTTTATCTCCAGTTTCCCTTCTCCTCTGCCTGTGTAACTTTCCTTATGATCCTACAATTTCATTCTAAGGGTACTTTCACACTAGCGTTAAACTTTACCGGAAAAAAAACGCATCAGTTTGTCCTAATGCATTCTGAATGGAAAGCAATCCGTTCAGTATGCATCAGGATGTCTTCCATTCCGTCCCTTTTACAGTATTTGGCCGGAGAAAATACCGCAGCATACTGCGGTTTTTCTCCAGCCAAAATTTCCGGAACACTTCACGGATTTCCGGATCCGGCATTATTTTCCATTGAAATGTATTAATGCTGGATCCGGTACCAAGTGTTCAGGAAATTGCTGCATTGATGGAACCGGTTTTCTGGTCAGACCTTTAAAAATGTGAAAATAATAAATACCTAATTAGTTTTTCCAGATGACACAGGAGAGATGGATCCGGTATTTCAATGCATTTGTCAGACGGATCTGCATCTGGATCCGGAAACAAATGATATCCGTTTGCAGACGGATTTCCGGATCCGGCAGGCAGTTCCGGCGACGCATTCTTCAAACGCTAGTGTGAAGGTACCCTTAAACTGGGGAGAATCGGTTGAACAGCACTGTGTTATGTTGCATTTCTTGACAGTTTCTTGCTGCTCTGCCTGTGTAACTTCTATGTATATATTTCTACAATTCCATTCCTGCACCAGGCAGAACAGGATGAACAGCTTGCCTTGCCTTGAAAGGGCATAATTGACAAGGAATCTGAATTTCCCTACTAACTACAAGGGTGGAATTTTTCCACTGGTAAAGGAGGAAATGTTATAAATTACGTTTTATGGCCCTAAAACGGTCTTTGACTGCTGTGCAATCTGCCTGGTCCTGGAATTGTCTTCATCCAACAAATGATGCTCAAATCTCATCCCGGAAATGAGAGAGAATCCCAGGAGTGAGAGAAAAGAAAAATCCAATCCTGTTTAATGGCCGTCAATTCATTACCTCCAGGTAAAAAGAGCTGAGAGCTGTGTAACTGCACCTCGATGGGTCATAAATGGCCGCACACAGTGGCAGTTCTCTGGTGGCTCTCGTCACATCTCATTGGAGCCAATACCTCCAGATATCTATACATTGCTGTGTAAAAGTATTCACGCCCTCCCAGGTTAGACTGAGACTGTAACGAGCCGTTGCCCCCTTATTCTAGCAGTCGGTGGTGGCCCTTTTCCACGGACCCTCAGGGTTGATTTCATGACTGCTGGATGTTGGACTAAATGATTTTTTTGGGAAAAATTTTCTTTTATTCCATGATTTATGTCACAGTATTGTGGCTATAACAGCCATGTTTCCCCTGCGCAATATTAGCGTTGCTTTTTTACCAGCTCAGTAATTGATATTTACGGATGCGCTGAGTATATTAGTGGCGGAGAAATGAATTCCCCTCGGATTTGTCTTCATTACATCTGTGGGCAGCCGCTATAGATTCCTCTGTAGGACTGTGCTAGATGGTGACAAGCTCCATGATCACTGATCTATAACCAGGAGCTTGACTGCTGGACCACCTGATGTGGAGCTGGAGGAACAGGAGCTAGGGCTCATTCACACGGCCATAGGTGGGACGTTACGTGCATTGGGGACCACAATTTGCGGTCCCCAATGCACGGGCAATCTCCGTACGGCCGCCGGGATGAATCCAGACCCATTCAACTTGAATGGGTCTGCATTTGTCCATTCCGCTAAAAGATAGAGCAAGTTCTATCTTTTTGCGGAACGGAAGTACGGAACAGAACCCCACTCCGTTCCGTGATTCCGTTCTGCATCTCCGGATTTGCGGACCCATTGAAGTGAATGGGCCCGCATCCGTGATGCAAAATGCACACGGTACGGTGCCCGTATATTGCGGATCCGCAAATGCGGTCCGCAATACGGCAACAGGCAGCACACACGTTCGTGTGCATGAGCCCTTAGACTATGTTGGAAGTTGTAGTTCTTTCCTGAGTAGAGAATTCTCTAAATCCATTGGGAGTGTTTCCCATGGGATTGTAAAGTTTAAAATGTGCTCTCGGGGAGGGAGAGAGCAAGCCGTGGAAATTCAAGGTGGGCAGATCCTATGAGGGAAGTTTTATGGCGGTTTTATGCCATGATATACATCTCCTCAACATGCCCTACACTGCCATGTACTTATGTTGTAATGTCAGGATCGGTGAAAGGTCCTCTTTAATGCTCCCTGGACTACCCCTTTAACATCTTATCCGGCTATTTGTGTTGGACATTTTCTGTCCCATGGACTCCTTGCATATTTACTTTAGTATATACAGTATTTCTGCTTGTTCTTTCATTCTAAGGTTCAGCTTTCTTTATTAAGTAAAAACTGATTATATTAAGGAGAGTGGAAGATGCAGCAGCCTATTCTTCCGTCATAATCAATCATTACGCGGCGCTGCTGGCGAGCGGGGGAGGGGCGAATACTGAAGGGAGGACACATTAAATGAAATGGCTTAATGCAAAACAACATGATGCATCATTGTAATTGTCAAACCTGAGAGTGTAACTGTAGCAGAGCCGGGGGGATCCTGTGCTGCTGTTTAAAGGGGAATTCTACCTAAATGTTGTACTATAGAGTTATTCTGGAATAAAACAAAAAGTCTGTGTGCAGGGATGGCCGTGGATTCCCATAACCTAAAGGGGTTGTTCCAACATTTAAATTTATCAATTGTTCACAGGAATACTAAGACCCCGACCGATCAGATTGCGAGAATATGGGTTCTGTGCCCCCTTTAAGAATGGAGTGCTGCTCCATATACACAGGGTATGTCAGCAGTGCTGCTCACAATCGCTGCAGGATCCGGCCGTTAGGCTAGGGCTACACGACGACATGTGTCGCATGACACATAGGGCACAACTACACTGCAACAAGTGTCACGCGACATTGATGTCGCACCAACGTTGCGCAACAATTTTTATAACTATAGCCTGTGGTGTTGCTCTGCGACATGCTGCGACTGTGACGCAACAGTCGCAGAAAAATCCAAAAAATCTTGCATGGATTTTTTGCCACTGTCGTGTCGCAGTCGCACGTGTCGCATGTCGTGACACCATAGAATATCATTATAAAAATTGTCGCGCTACACATGTCGTCGTGTAGCCCTAGCCTTATACTTCCACCAGTCAGACTTGCTTGAGGATAGGAACGGTAGGACAACCCCTTTAAGGTGACCATACAAAATAATGTTGATAACATCTTCATCATATGGGGGTCTCCTGATTCTACCCTGGTGGCACATATCGTGGAGAGAAGCACTGGGTAGTTGGAATTTAGCTTGCCCAATCTGTTTGTTCTTAGAGGGGTTTTTCATCTTTTTAGCCTTTTCTACAGGCCCCACAAAGTGCCCAGAGCCGAGGTAGTAATCGTACAAACCTGATTCCTGCCCCGGGGTTCGGTTTTCCCCACATCAACATCCGTTATGACACAGACTGGCTGCAGTGGTGACATGTCACCCATATGAAATGAAAGGACCGGTGTTCTGTGAAAATTTGCTGCCCATAAAAATCTGCTGCCCGCGTCACTTCCTGTCTCGACGTCCGCCTTCTGAGGTAGGTGTGTTCCAAATCCGGCAATGTGATAGGCTGTAAAGAAGGCTCGGCTCCTAGCAGCTATTTGAACAGCTGCTTTAGGTGAACGCGCGGCAGCAGAATTTTATGGAAGGCGCAAGGCTGTGAACGCGCATGGAGCAGCAGATTTTCACAGCAGGCGCTGCTGTGAACGCGCAGCACAGCGGGGACACTGGCAGGGGGATCGGATCCAGGGAGCAGCAGCCTTTATGGGGGGAAAGTGGGCACACTGGCAGGGGGCAGCAGATGCAGGGGGCATCGGAGACACTGGCAGGGGGATCGGATCCAGGGAGCAGCAGCCTTTATGGGGGGACAGTGGGCACACTGGCAGGGGGCAGCAGATGCAGGGGGCATCGGAGACACTGGCGGGGGATCGGATCCAGGAGCAGCAGCCTTTATGGGGGACAGTGGGCACACTGGCAGGGGGCAGCAGATGCAGGGGCATCGGAGACACTGGCAGGGGGATCGGATCCAGGAGCAGCAGCCTTTATGGGGGACAGTGGGCACACTGGCAGGGCGCAGGATCGGATCCAGGAGCAGCAGCCTTTATGGGGGACAGTGGGCACACTGGCAGGGGGCAGCAGATGCAGGGGGCATCGGAGACACTGGCAGGGGATCGGATCCAGGGAGCAGCAGCCTTTATGGGGGACAGTGGGCACACTGGCAGGGGGCAGGATCGGATCCAGGGAGCAGCAGCCTTTATGGGGGGACAGTGGGCACACTGGCAGGGGGCAGCAGATCCAGGGGGCATCGGAGACACTGGCAGGGGCATCGGATCCATCTTATATTCACAGCACTGGGCTGTGAACGCGCAGGGGCAGCAGATTTTTATGGCAGGCTCTGGGCATGTTATCTGTGACTGAGCCTTTATGGGGGACAGTGGGCACACTTGCAGGGGGCAGCAGACCCAGGGGGCATCGGACACATTAGCAGGAGCATCGGATCCATCTTATATTCACAGCACTGGGCTGTGAACGCGCAGGGGCAGCAGATTTTTATAGCAGGCGCTGGGCATGTTCTCTGTGACTGAGCCTTTATGGGGGACAGTGGGGACACTTGCAGGGGGCAGCAGATCCAGGGGGCATCGGAGGCAGTAGCAGGGGCATCGGATCCATCCTATATTCACAGCGCTGGGCTGTGAACACGCAATTGATGTAAACATAGGATGGGGCACCTAGTCACCTGGCAGTTTATTTAAAATTAGGCTTTGTGTGAAGTCACTCAGAGAGTGCCTGGAGCACAGGGCAGCTTAAATTTAGGGCCAGCCAGCGTCTGCGCGCTGCCCCTAACATCGTGGTTAGCCGAACCTGACAATCAATTTAGGAAAACACTGGGTCCTCAAAAAGAAGAAACTGAAGGGTTGGATCTGTGTCCCCAATGCCTACTACGAGAAAAGGATTTTACGTTGAGTACAAAAATCCTATTTTCTCGTGCATGGCATTGGGGGACACGGCACCATGGGACGTCCAAAAGCAGTCCTCGAGGAGGGAATAAAAAGTGCAATGCCACAAATTTAAAGCATAGCTGCTTGCAGAACCTTGCGCCTCAGACTGGCATCAGCAAAAGCCAAAGAATGAATATGGTAGAACTTAGAAAAGTGTGAACCGACGCCCAGGAGAAGCTGATGCCACCACCCAGGAAGCCCCAACCGCCTTAGTCGAATGTGCGGTCAACCTGGAAGTCGGAACGACGGAAGGGATCAGTGAGGCGAAGAGCCCGAACCACATCCAGGCAATGGAGGGATTTCTCCCTAGAGTGAGAAGGATTAGGGCAGAAGAAAGGAAGGACAATTTCCTCTTTAATAAGAAACAAGGAGACCACCTTCGGGAGAAAGGAGGGAACAGGGCACAAAACCACCTTGTCCTTATGGAACACCAGGAAAGGCGAACGGCAAGAAAGCGCCGCAAGTTCGTAAACCAGGTGGATGGAGGTGACGGCCACGAGGAAAGCCACCTTAAACGAGACAACGACAGAGGGATCTCTGCCAAGGGCGATGACTGAGAGGCGTCGAGGACGAGATTCAGGTCCCATGGCTACACCATAAAGAGAAAGCGAGGGCTCGGCAAGCAACAACCTGGAGAAAAAGTCCTAACCTGGGACCTCAAGGCCACATGACGCTGGAAGAGGACCTAGAGGGCCGAAATCTGCCCCCTGAGAGAAGCCAGGAGAAGACCCTTCTCAAAACCTGCCTGAAGAAAGACCAGAATGTTAGGAGATGGTGAAAAACGCCCGGATTCGCACCAGGCAAAATACACTCTCCAGGTCCGATAGTAAATGCCGGCCGACTGGGGCTTGCGAGCGTGAAGCATCGTCTGGATGACCGAGTCCGAGAGACTACGGGACTTCAAGACCACGGTCACAGCCACGTCGTCAAACGAAGCTGAGGTAAATTCGGGTGGAACAGAGAGCCCTGGGAAAGGAGATCGTGGCGCAGAGGAAGTCGCCATGGAACGTCGGCGAGCTGAAACACCAGATCTGCGTACCACGCCCTGCGTGCCCAATCCGGAGCCACCAGGATCGCCAGAACACGGGCTGCCTCGAGACACTTGGGGAAGGAGAGGAATATGGGGGGGGAGATACAGAAGGTCTAACTGAGACCAAGGCAAAACTAGGGTGTCGACCGCGAGAGACTGAGGGTCCCTGGACCGCGCAACATAGCACGGGAGCCTGCGGTTGAGGTGCGACGCGAAGAGATCCATGTCCAGAGTTCCTCAACGGTGACAAAGTAGGAGGAACAATTCTGGCTGTAGAGACCATTCGCCCGGGTTGACGAGCTGACAGGAATGTGTATGGTGGAGAGGAGCGAAACATGCTTCTCCGTCCACCGCAGGATACGGGAGGCTTCATGTAGGGCCATCACACTCCTGGTGCCCCCTTGGTGGTTCAGATAGGCCACAGCGGTGGAATTGTCCGTCTGAACCCGGATTTGGAGACCGCGGATACGGGGAGTCCAGTGAGACAGTGCCAGCAAAATTGCCCTGAGTTCGAGAACATTGATCTGCAGGGAGGACTCCTGAACAGAACAAAGACCCTGGACAGTGAGGGACTCTAAGACCGCCCCCCAACCCGAGAGGCTGGCCTCTGTGGTGATCACTTGCCAACTGGGGGGGAAGGGAGGAAGGACACCGTCCGAGGATTCAGCCACTAGGAGAGATCCTGGCAAAGCTCGGGAGGGAGACGGGTCTGGCGATCAAAGCCTGCCGGGGACTTGTCCCACCTGGATAGGATGAACAACTGAAGGTCCCGGGAGTGGAATTGGCCACCATCCTGCCCTTCTGTTCCAGGCTCCGTCATTGGAGGACAACCTGTCCAGCCTACGCATCACCCTCTAGGTTCTTTCACAATTCGGTTGGCTCATCAACCACTCGAAGTCCTCTCTCGTCCTATGCCAGAGGATGCCTTTTCTGGGCATGATCTTCGACACTCGCCTTGGGTGGGTGTTCCTTCCCCAGGAGAAGATTGCCTCTCTTCAGGCGGGGGTGACTCGTCTCCGCGACCCGTCCCCTCTGACCATCAGGATGTGTATTCGCGTCCTGGGCAGGATGGTGGCCAATTCCACTCCCGGGACCTTCAGTTGTTCATCCTATCCAGGTGGGACAAGTCCCCGGCAGGCTTTGATCGCCAGACCCGTCTCCCTCCCGAGCTTTGCCAGGATCTCTCCTAGTGGCTGAATCCTCGGACGGTGTCCTTCCTCCCTTCCCCCCCAGTTGGCAAGTGATCACCACAGAGGCCAGCCTCTCGGGTTGGGGGGCGGTCTTAGAGTCCCTCACTGTCCAGGGTCTTTGTTCTGTTCAGGAGTCCTCCCTGCAGATCAATGTTCTCGAACTCAGGGCAATTTTGCTGGCACTGTCTCACTGGACTCCCCGTATCCGCGGTCTCCAAATCCGGGTTCAGACGGACAATTCCACCGCTGTGGCCTATCTGAACCACCAAGGGGGCACCAGGAGTGTGATGGCCCTACATGAAGCCTCCCGTATCCTGCGGTGGACGGAGAAGCATGTTTCGCTCCTCTCCACCATACACATTCCTGTCAGCTCGTCAACCCGGGCGAATGGTCTCTACAGCCAGAATTGTTCCTCCTACTTTGTCACCGTTGAGGAACTCTGGACATGGATCTCTTCGCGTCGCACCTCAACCGCAGGCTCCCGTGCTATGTTGCGCGGTCCAGGGACCCTCAGTCTCTCGCGGTCGACACCCTAGTTTTGCCTTGGTCTCAGTTAGACCTTCTGTATCTCCCCCCCATATTCCTCTCCTTCCCCAAGTGTCTCGAGGCAGCCCGTGTTCTGGCGATCCTGGTGGCTCCGGATTGGGCACGCAGGGCGTGGTACGCAGATCTGGTGTTTCAGCTCGCCGACGCTCCATGGCGACTTCCTCTGCGCCACGATCTCCTTTCCCAGGGCTCTCTGTTCCACCCGAATTTACCTCGGCTTCGTTTGACGACGTGGCTGTGACCGTGGTCTTGAAGTCCCGTAGTCTCTCGGACTCGGTCATCCAGACGATGCTTCACGCTCGCAAGCCCCAGTCGGCCGGCATTTACTATCGGACCTGGAGAGTGTATTTTGCCTGGTGCGAATCCGGGCGTTTTTCACCATCTCCTAACATTCTGGTCTTTCTTCAGGCAGGTTTTGAGAAGGGTCTTCTCCTGGCTTCTCTCAGGGGGGCAGATTTCGGCCCTCTAGGTCCTCTTCCAGCGTCATGTGGCCTTGAGGTCCCAGGTTAGGACTTTTTCTCCAGGTTGTTGCTTGCCGAGCCCCTCGCTTTCTCTTTATGGTGTAGCCATGAGATCTGAATCTCGTCCTCGACGGCTCTCAGTCATCGCCCTTGGCAGAGATCCCTCTGTCGTTGTCTCGTTTAAGGTGGCTTTCCTCGTGGCCGTCACCTCCATCCACCTGGTTTACGAACTTGCGGCGCTTTCTTGCCGTTCGCCTTTCCTGGTGTTCCATAAGGACAAGGTGGTTTTGTGCCCTGTTCCCTCCTTTCTCCCGAAGGTGGTCTCCTTGTTTCTTATTAAAGAGGAAATTGTCCTTCCTTTCTTCTGCCCTAATCCTTCTCACTCTAGGGAGAAATCCCTCCATTGCCTGGATGTGGTTCGGGCTCTTCGCCTCACTGATCCCTTCCGTCGTTCCGACTTCCAGGTTGACCGCACATTCGACTAAGGCGGTTGGGGCTTCCTGGGTGGTGGCATCAGCTTCTCCTGGGCGTCGGTTCACACTTTTTCTAAGTTCTACCATATTCATTCTTTGGCTTTTGCTGATGCCAGTCTGGGGCGCAAGGTTCTGCAAGCAGCTATGCTTTAAATTTGTGGCATTGCACTTTTTATTCCCTCCCTCGAGGACTGCTTTTGGACGTCCCATGGTGCCGTGTCCCCCAATGCCATGCACGAGAAAATAGGATTTTTGTACTCAACGTAAAATCCTTTTCTCGTAGTAGGCATTGGGGGACACAGATCCAACCCTTCAGTTTCTTCTTTTTTGAGGACCCAGTGTTTTCCTAAATTGATTGTCAGGTTCGGCTAACCACGATGTTAGGGGCAGCGCGCAGACGCTGGCTGGCCCTAAATTTAAGCTGCCCTGTGCTCCAGGCACTCTCTGAGTGACTTCACACAAAGCCTAATTTTAAATAAACTGCCAGGTGACTAGGTGCCCCATCCTATGTTTACATCAATTGCGTGTTCACAGCCCAGCGCTGTGAATATAGGATGGATCCGATGCCCCTGCTACTGCCTCCGATGCCCCCTGGATCTGCTGCCCCTGCAAGTGTCCCCACTGTCCCCCATAAAGGCTCAGTCACAGAGAACATGCCCAGCGCCTGCTATAAAAATCTGCTGCCCCTGCGCGCTCACAGCCCAGTGCTGTGAATATAAGATGGATCCGATGCTCCTGCTAATGTGTCCGATGCCCCTGGGTCTGCTGCCCCTGCAAGTGTGCCCACTGTCCCCCATAAAGGCTCAGTCACAGATAACATGCCCAGAGCCTGCCATAAAAATCTGCTGCCCCTGCGCGCTTCACAGCCCAGTGCTGTGAATATAAGATGGATCCGATGCCCCTGCAAGTGTGTCCGATGCCCCTGGATCTGATGCCCCCTGCAAGTGTGCCCACTGTCCCCCATAAAGTGCCTACTGTCCCCCATAAAGGCTCAGTCACAGATAACATGCCCAGAGCCTGCCATAAAAATCTGCTGCTCCCTGCGCGCTCACAGCCCAGTGCTGTGAATATAAGATGGATCCGATGCCCCTGCAAGTGTGTCCGATGCCCCTGGATCTGATGCCCCCTGCAAGTGTGCCCACTGTCCCCCATAAAGTGCCTACTGTCCCCCATAAAGGCTCAGTCACAGATAACATGCCCAGAGCCTGCCATAAAAATCTGCTGCCCCTGCGCGTTCACAGCCCAGCGCTGTGAATATAAGATGGATCCGATGCCCCTGCAAGTGTGTCCGATGCCCCTGGATCTGATGCCCCCTGCAAGTGTGCCCACTGTCCCCCATAAAGTGCCTACTGTCCCCCATAAAGGCTCAGTCACATCTAACATGCCCAGAGCCTGCCATAAAAATCTGCTGCCCCCTGCGCGTTCACAGCCCAGCGCTGTGAATAGAAGATGGATCCGATCCCCCTGCCAGTGTCTCCGATGCCCCCTGCATCTGCTGCCCCCTGCCAGTGTGCCCACTGTCCCCCCATAAAGGCTGCTGCTCCCTGGATCCGATCCTGCCCCCTGCCAGTGTGCCCACTGTCCCCCCATAAAGGCTGCTGCTCCCTGGATCCGATCCCCCTGCCAGTGTCTCCGATGCCCCCTGCATCTGCTGCCCCCTGCCAGTGTGCCCACTGTCCCCCCATAAAGGCTGCTGCTCCCTGGATCCGATCCTGCCCCCTGCCAGTGTGCCCACTGTCCCCCCATAAAGGCTGCTGCTCCCTGGATCCGATCCCCCTGCCAGTGTCTCCGATGCCCCTGCATCTGCTGCCCCCTGCCAGTGTGCCCACTGTCCCCCATAAAGGCTGCTGCTCCCTGGATCCGATCCCCCGCCAGTGTCTCCGATGCCCCTGCATCTGCTGCCCCCTGCCAGTGTGCCCACTGTCCCCCCATAAAGGCTGCTGCTCCCTGGATCCGATCCCCCTGCCAGTGTCTCCGATGCCCCCTGCATCTGCTGCCCCCTGCCAGTGTGCCCACTTTCCCCCCATAAAGGCTGCTGCTCCCTGGATCCGATCCCCCTGCCAGTGTCTCCGCTGTGCTGCGCGTTCACAGCAGCGCCTGCTGTGAAAATCTGCTGCTCCATGCGCGTTCACAGCCTTGCGCCTTCCATAAAATTCTGCTGCCGCGCGTTCATCTAAAGCAGCTGTTCAAATAGCTGCTAGGAGCCGAGCCTTCTTTACAGCCTATCACATTGCTGGATTTGGAACACACCTACCTCAGAAGGCGGACGTCGAGACAGGAAGTGACGCGGGCAGCAGATTTTTATGGGCAGCAAATTTTCACAGAACACCGGCACTCCATAATTTCTTTGCAAAAAAGACTTCTTTATTCGTCACCCATATGTGACGCGCGTTTCGGCACAGACATGTGCCTTTGTCAAACAACAGGTGATAAAGCCATTATCACCTGTCGTTTGAGAAAGGCACATGTCTGTGCCGAAACGCGCGTCACATATGGGTGAAGAATAAAGAAGTCTTTTTTGCAAAGAAATTACGGAGTGCCGGTCCTTTCATTTCATTTTGATGGGGATCCGACCTGCTGACCGTGCACCCGGACCTCAATGAAAGCACAGTGCCGTCCATTTTCTCTAAATTGATGTCACCCATATGGTCACTGGAAGATAAGTTGGCACCAGATGTGTCTGGCAGCACCTTACACCCCTACTGTGAACAAATGCACACTCAGCTGAGCTAAGCATTCATGTGTATGGAGAGTCAAAAGAAATGGGCATTCGACTACCAGCTTTCTAACATGTATGGCCAACATGGAGGGGAGGCTGCTACTTGTGGAGACAGAATTTAGTCTGTGCCATATGACTTTTTTTTCCCATCCACAGGCTACATTTCGGTGCACCTGTGAGGCCTGGGCCATATCAGCCAGTCTTGGGTGTGGCTCAAAGACTTCTCCCTCCTCTCATTGCAAGCATGGCGACATGCTGGAGGTGACTGGGGAGTGTACTGCCTTTACACTCCTGTAATTCAGCCCACTGGCCCCTGGTATTGCCCATACGGCACAGGTAGGTGAGAGTTAGGACCCGAGCTACTTGAGAAACCTTGGTGCGGTGCTCGGGCTCAGACATGTCCTTCACAGTAGGATATGTTGGCTAATTCTCAATTTTAACCTCAGAATGAGGGTTTAGGAAGACCGCAGAGTGCACCTGTCTTTTCTATTGTTATATTGCTACTTGAGACAGAATTTCGTCTTGTGACTTTTGCGTTGACAGCAGTTACTGTTCTGCCCAGCCGAGTTTGAGAATCATTACAGATCACGTCTGCCTCAGTTTTGGTATTTCTGTAGTGATTAGTGTGGTCACTAGGACACATCAGCAGAGCTGTCCTATGCATGTCTTCTTCTCAAACTCCACCATCCTTGTAAAAGTATATCTGGTGAGAGATCTACCTTTGTTTCAGGGATATTATGTTATGCAGAGCTGTTCAGTCAGTTGTAATTGTTACTCAGGGAGTTGTTACTACTGTTAGTTAGACATGTAGTCCTAGGTTAGGCAACCATTTTACCATGTGCTTCAGTGTTATGCAAATGTTACAGTAGATGCTATGCTATATACTTATTCATGTTATTTGTATTCTTGTAGTTTTACCAAACACTCCTTTTTTAATAAACAAGTTACACTACAAAGAACAGTCCACTTATTTGGAAGACAGGAATGGTTTATGATTAATGTCAGACTGCACACTGTGTAAATGTGTATAAAGACAGAACAGTCACGTATTTTGTGCGATTCAATCCCATTTTCCACCACAGAGATGTGATATTCAGAATTAATGCACAGTGACACAGTGCCAGAGACAGCAGCAATAAATGCACTGATCTGGAGATATCATTCTGCTGCTTTTCATATGGACGTGCAGCTTAGGTCCATTTATCCTGAGTTTCTATGGCTGACTCAGTCTTGCTTGCCCTGCGGGAAGATTATGCGCTTCCCAGTCTGTGCGTTCACTTTGCACACCACATGGCACAGAGAAGTGATCAAGTCCGGGTGGCTGCACCATGGATCCAAGCTGAACCCTAAGACACGAAGTGAATTGAAGAGACCCCAATACTTACCCCTGCTAACCACGAACCAGTCATCTGTATAAAAGGAAACACTGGCTGCACTACCACACCAAACAGCCTGAATGTACAAAACAAGCCCCCCCCCACCCCCAAAGGGTTAAAGGGACTCTGTCAGCTCCGAAATCCTAACCTCCAAACTATAGTAAGTGGTGCAGTTATGTCATTTTTATCTTCAGACTCACTTGCAGTCCGACACTGTGCTCCGATAAAGCAGCAGTAGGATGCATTGAGAGGACTGCTGAGCTCATGCTCATAATGCAGAGGACTGAAGGAGGAGTCCTCCCATTGGATCTTACTGCTGGTTTGTGCGTGCACAGTGTGTTAGGCTGCAAGAGAGTATGAAGATAAAAATTACATAACTGTACTCAGCATCATTTACACTGTACACCACTTATGCTGGTTTGGAGGTGACAGATTTCCTTTTTAAAGCGCTACCCGTCTAAAATACTCTGTGCTGCTGGTTGACGTTACTTCTCCTGTTGTCTAATTCTATGTCTTAATTCCCTCCTTGACAAAGCCCTTGTCATACACAGTCCTGATCTTAAAGGGAATCTTTCACCAGAGTCTGGACTATGGATCTTCCGTAATACCACAGATATGGAGTCCAGATCACTGTCAGTGATTAAAGTTGCACTGAAATATATTGTCAGGACTGCTGCGGATGAGCACAGGAGTCCTCTCCATTATGTTAGCACAGCAGTCCAGACTGTATATTTCAGCACAGCTTTGATCGCTGACAGCAGAGGGATGGAGGGCGGGAGGAAAATACATAGTGACCTGGACTCTATATTGGACTCCATCTGCTCACAATTTACTGCAGATAATAGTGTAAAATCATTATTTTAAGCTGGCTTTAAAAGCTGCTGATTTCAGCAGGACTGGACCATTATCTGTCTATGGGACCTCCCAATTCTCACGCAACAGCAGGTCAGATTGGGCATGTTGGATTTCAACTGCCTGATCCTTTTGTTCTCAGGGATATAAGCCACTCTCAGAGAAGACTGGTAGCAGCTTCTACCCCACTTCCTACTGAGAACACACGCATGCTTGGCCAGATGGAGCATGCATGTGTATGAGGAGATTGGGAGTGATAGCTGTTGGCCAAATGAGTGCATGGCCAGCTTTATTAAGATGAATGGACAGGTCACAAGATCTGTAGACTCCTCTACTGAAACACTCTCTACTGCTGGGGACTTTATTCCTTCCCATCAATTCTTTTCACTTACAGTTCATGATGACATATGCAGCCCTGTCCTCGCTAATGTCACGAGAGGACAAGGTTTTAATTCCACAATGTCGTTGGGGGGTACTATCTCTCCTTGGGGAGAGCGCCTTAATCAGCGTCAAGAGACTTATAGAGCATACATGGAATTCTGGGAAGAAAGGGATGTAAATCAGCTCTTAACAAGCTCTGCCTCTTAGGCTGGGAACACACCTAAGCATTTCTGAATCGCGCGTATGACGCGCGTTTTACGCGCGTTTTTTGATGCGCGTTTTGTTAACTTACAAACGCGCGTCATACGCGCGATTGAGTGACTCTCCCCTATGGCATCATTGTCCATAGGCGCGTTAAAACGCCCCAAAGAAGCTCATGTACTTGTTTGGGCGTTGGCTGTTTTACAGCGCGTTTAAACGCGCTGTAAAACGCCCAAATGTGAACCATGCCCATAGGGAAGCATGGCTTTTCACATGTTGTGCGTTTTACAGCGCGTTTGAACGCGCTGTAAAACGCTTAGGTGTGTACCTAGGGTAATGCCACAAGATGTAAGGAAGCTATCCTGTAAGTCAATGTTCAACCCTTTAAATAGGCCTTGAGACATGACTGGGATCATATGAAATATGCCAGCACCTCATCTAAGAGATAGTACCCCCCCAAATCCTGACCTAGGCCTCTGGGCCAGTTAAAGCCAGTACTGTCTGCTCTGCACTGATGAGGGGCAATCCCCCCGAAACAGCTGTCTGCAGATGAGGTGCTGACATAGGCTTCTTTCACACTGGTGTTAGGATTGTCCGGCGGGGGAACAGCCTGCCGGATCCGTACTAACGTTTGCACAAGTGTGCTGCTGGAAGTCCGCTCCGGCCCCATTCAGTATAATGGAGACGGGTGGGAAATGCGGCTGCAGCATCGCAAACATGCCGAGAGGCGGCGGACAAAAACCGCAGCGTGCTGCCGGACAATCCTAACGGCAGTGTGAAAGAAGCCTTATTTAATATCTGAGGCATGTCTCAAGACCTATTTAAAGGGTCGAACATTGACTAGGATAGCTGCTTTACATCTGATGGCATTAGAGGCAGATCTTGCTAAGATCTCATTTGCATTCAGTTCTTTCCACAAAGTCATCACACATGACTCCTTAAATACTCTGTGCTGTTGAGTTATTAATAGTGTTGAGCAAACTTGTATTGAGCATCCAAGGTTCGGGTTCGGGTTATCGGAGAATCCCTTTATGGATTCGGTTACCACGGACCATAACGGAATTCTATGACGGCATTTTTTAATTTCTGGTAGATATCAGATTCCGTGGTAGCGGAATCCATAACGGGATTCTCCGAAACCTTCGATACCGAACTTAAAACACAAGTTCGCTCAACACTAATTATTACTTCATCCCACTTGTCTGAATTTCTCTCTTCACATCATGACTCCTGGCACATGCACCCTGTTCCTCACTGCCTCCTACAGGATCTGCACACTACTCTACTGAAATCCTCTGTTCTGCTGTTTGTATCACTGAGGATGAAGGGACTGATAATGGAAAATTGATGAGGCGCAGTCTGCAGTCAGAGCCACAATCTAAAGAGATAGAAGCAGCCTGTCTTTTGTTGAAATCTGGAGAGTTTATTAAAGTGAACCATTTCATTGCATCATCAGTGAAGCGAGAAGTTTTGAATTGAGGCCCAAGTGCATTGTGGGTAGTCTGTCAGCCAAGCCGCTCTCCGCATTAGTGCTGAGATCCCCCTCGGTCACATCAGCCATTAGCTCCTTTTCTATGAAATAAGCAGCCGCTGTCATTACTGTGCAGACCGCGGTAAATCACCCTTTCTGTGCATCAATCAGCAGCAATCCCACTGGTATTAAAGGGACCGGAGCCATTTCAGACACCCTCTGTAGGACATGCAAATCTCATAGTAGAAGAGGGTCTCCTACTACGGACAACCCGGAGACATGCATCCAAATTGGATGTCAGCTCCAAAGAACTGTAGGTGCCCGCTGAATATAATTGCTCTCCCCACTCATAGAAGATCATCCCCCAACATATAACAGGGACTTCCCTGTGGACGGATGCAGATTTGGAATAGTGGCACAACAATTCTTTAGAGTGGCCCTTGACTGAGGCCAGGAACCCCCACTGTACTATGGAGGTTTCACCAACTTGTACCAACTAGACTGTTGGTGAATGCCACTTGGGTCTTGAAGAGGCTCTGCACGTCACAGGAGTATGGTCCCAAGCCACTAGGTGGTTAAGGCCCCTTTCCAACTAGCGAGTTCCACACTCCGGACTGGCAGCGTGAGTATGCGGCAGCTCCCATCCTGACCTCCCAGCACTGACGGGGTCGCATAGCATTATATTGATTTATGATGCTATGTAACCCTTAGGCCTCTTTCACACGGGCGTCACGTTTGACACCCAGATAGGAGGCGGGTGCGTTGTGGGAAAATGCAGATTTTTCTGCGCGAGTTTAAAGCGTTTTTTAATGCGTTTTGCACGCGCGTGCGAAAAATCGGCATGTTTGGTACCCAGACCCGAAGCCGGACTTCATCACTCAAGTCTGGTTTCGGGTTGAGTATTCTGTCTGTATTCTGTCCGTATTATGTCTATTGCCCTTTTTACTTTGCATTCTCTATTGAGAATGCTATTATTTTTCCTTAATAACTATGTTATAAGGGAAAATAATAAGGATCGGGTCCCCATCCCGATCGTCTACTAGCAACCATGTGGGAAAATCGCACCGCATCCGCACTTGCTTGTGATTTTCCCGCAGCCCTATTCACTTCTATGGCGCCTGCGTTGCGTGAAAAATGCAGAATATAGAACATGCTGCGATTTTCACGCAACGCAGAAGTGATGCGTGAAAAATCACCGCTCATGTACACAGCCCCATTGAAATAAATGGGTCCGGATTCAGTGCGGGTGCAATGTGTTCACCTCACGCATTGCACCCGCGAGAAATCACGCCCGTGTGAAAGGGGCCTTACAGTTCTGGAATGTATTGACTGTATTGAATGTTATCTAATACATTCCAGAACTATAAGGGTTACATAGCATCATAAATAAATATAATGATATGCGACCCCGTCAGTGCTGGGAGGTCAGGACGGGTGCTGCTGCATACTTACGCTGTCAGTCCCATGCGTGGAACTCGCTCGTCTGAACGGAGCCTAACACAGTCCCAGTACAAGTTCTAGGTGGAGGCTTATCTTTAACAGTTTTCATTTTTTACTCTCTGCCTTTTAAGACCTATAACTTTTTTATCTTTCCGTTCACAAGCTGTTCTTTGAGGGACAAGTTGCAGTTTTTAAAATGGTACCGTTTCTTATTCCACAAAATGTAGTGAGAAGCTGGAGAAAATATTATTAATGGGATAAAACTGGGAGAAAATTGCAGTTGCGCCATTGTTTTACAGGTTTCCTTTTATATTTATGTTGACTGTGCAGTAAAAATGACAATTTACCTTTATTCTCCGGGTCAGTACGATATACTTTGAAATACAAAAATCTTTGAAAAATAACTTCTTTGCATCACTGTAATGTGGCACTTATAACATTTTATATTTCCATCTACGGAGCTGTGTAAGGGTGTTCTTTCTATGGGGCAAGCTGTAGTTTTTATAGATACCATTTTGGCGTACGTATCAACTTTTGATCACATTATATTTCATTTTCTTGTGAGGCAAAGTGACTAAAAATGGTGATTTGGGTATTTTGATTTTTCTTTTACAGCGTTCACCGTGCAGGATAAATATTTTTTTTTTAATAGTTGGGGCATTTGTGGAAACAGTAATACCATGATGTATATTTCTTGTTTATTTGTGAAATTTTGAAAAAATGTTGTTTTTTTACATTTTTGAACCCTTTTTTTCCCCTCACAGCAGCACTAAACTGTCAATGGATTCATTATCTATAGGAGTCTTATTTTTCTGTGCCCACTGCTATAGTATAGTTTACTATACCTCACTGGTATAGTACTAGCGAAGCAAAAGACAGCTAAAAATTCAGAAAAAAAGTTTTCTATGAATATTCAGAAAAAAAAATATCCCATTCTGGTAGAAGTGTCCAAGAACTCACTATCCTATTTTACCACACCACCCCATTCTGTTGGACTTAACGTTAACATTTCAATTTTTCACTGATGTGTGCTGTCCGCATTTTCCGCAGACAGCACACGTACCCATTGATTTGAAGGTGTCTGTTCAGTATTTTTTGTACTACTTTGGTCTGTGATGCAGACATGCCCATTATAGTCTATGGATCCGTGAAAATCACAGACACAACACAGATGGCATCATGGTTGTGTAATGACCCAGAGTGCCATTACCCCCACTATCGCTCTCTCAGACGTGGCCCCTCCATCCGTTTCCTACAGTGTCACCATATATAAATTTATTGTATAATACTGTTGAGGGGGTCCCTTCTGAGCTTGGGTCCCAAAGCAGCTGGTTCCCCTTCTTCCCTAAAGCTACACCCCAGGCCTGCGCTACAAAATGGTACAAGTAAAACAAAAAGATCACATTTTTCCACACAAAATTAGTCTATGTCATAAAATCTCGTGCACAGCAACATATTTTTTTCCGCATCCAATCTGCGTTTTTTGCAGGTCGGATGCGATCTCATTCACTTCAATGGGGGCCACAAAAGATTCGGACAGCACACAGCGTGCTGTCCGCATCCATATTGTCCGTTGCGTTGCACCTGCAGAGAAAATAGAACATAGGACTGTTCTATAGAGGCCCGGACGTTCGGTTCCACAAAATGCGGAACGCACACAGCCAGTACCCGTGATTGTGGACTGCAAAACAGGCTACGATCGTGTGCATGAGCCCCAAGGGTGCATTCACACGATCGTAGATGTGAAGTCCATATTGCATCAGTTTTTTTTGTGGACCCATTTTAACAATGCCTATTTTTGTACGCAAAACGGACAAGAATAGGACATGTTCTATCTCTTTCGCGGGGCTGCGGAACCGGCATACACATGGTGTGCTGTCTGCATTTTTTGCAGACCCATTACAGTGAATGGGTCTGCATCCAATCTGCAAAAAATGCATATCGCATGCGGAGCAAAAATACGGTCACGTGAATGGGGTCTTAAAAGGGTTTTTCCAGATTTACATACAGATGAACTATCCTTTGAGCTCTGGTTGCTATGGGCAACAAGGCAGGTTAGCCCTGATCAATGAGGCCTAAAGTGTAACAGTCGTAGTATACAGGATATTGCACAAAATGAAGAAATCGCACTAGAATCCATCTCTGTATAGTCAGCCGGGGAGAGAGATGGGAGGACGACTCCACAGGCCGCTTATAATTACCAGGTAATCTTCTCCCTTCATGGGGAGCAGGAAGGCAAAGGTCAGAGCCGTAAAATGTCACCGAACAAAGGAGCACAGAGGGAGCGATCCATTATCATCTGCTACTGGGAGATTATACTTTATTGTTTACTGCAAACTGGAACCAGTATCAGATGACAATAGTGCATTAGACTGAGGAATAACAGGAATCAAGACCTTCACCACCCAAATATCTACCCGTTTCTATAAGAACATCAAGAATAATGTTCCCATAATGACTGAAATTTGCATCCGAAATCATGGGCCATTTAACCCCTGAATGACACACAGTTTATTCCTACTATTTTTTAAATCTGACCTGTGGAAATAACTTTTCAATGCTTTTAGATATCCAATATTCTGAGATTGCTTTTTCTTGTGTGACACATTGTACTTTACATTAGTGGTAACATTTGTTCAATGTATTTTGTGTTTACTTAGGGCCCTTTCACACTTGCGTTTTCAGGATCCGGCATAGAGTTCTGTCTTCGGGGCTCTACACCGGATTAATACTGATCAGGCATCATCCCCATGCATTCTGAATGGAGAGAAATCCGTTCAGGATGCATCAGGATGTCTTCAGTTCAGTCACTGCGGTATTCTTTCCGTCCTAGGATGCGGAGCAAAACGGATCCGTCATGACCCCCAATGCAAGTCAATGGGGATGGATCTCTGGCACAATCTGCCACAATAGAAAACGGATCCGTCCTGCATTGACTTCCAATGGAGTTCATGACGGATCCGTCTTGGCAATGTTAAAAAATAGTTAAAGTTAATACAAGCGGATCAGTCCAAACGGATGCATGCGGTTGTATTATCTGTAACTGAAGCGTTTCTTTCCGGCATAGAGCCCCGACGATGGAACTCTATGCCGGATCTTCCAAACACAAGTGTGAAAGGGGCCTTACAAAAAAAATCTACAAGAAATTAAAAAATAAATAAATTAGAATTTCTCTGCTTTTAAGTGCTCGTTCACACGACCGTGGTTTTCGTCCGCATCCGAACCGCATTTTTTGCGGCTCGGGTGTGGACCCATTCACTTCTATGGGGCTGCGGACCCATTCACTTCTATGGGGCTCTGTTCCGCGGTGCCGCAAAAATTATAAGTCATGTCCTATTCTTGTCCGTTTTGCGGACAAGAATAAGCATTTCTTTAAAGGTCCGCATGTTCCGTAAATTGCGGAAGGCACACATACGGCATCTGTGTTTTGTGGATCCGCAATTTGCGGACCGCAAAACACGGCACAGTCATGTGAACAAGCCCTAAGACAGATAGTAATACCTCGCAAAAGAGTTATTAATTCAAAGTCATCTGTCAAGGCATGATTTTCATTCCCTGGTCCTGTCAAAGGGCAAAGGGTGCTGCAGAGAAAGCAGAACCTCTAGGTGTAACGGCAACGCCCACATTGCTCCTAGAGGCTCATTTGCATATATTAAAACTTCATTTTTGCCTTCAGCTGCCAAGCGCACATGCAACAGGTCAGCCAGTTTCATATGTACAGATCTGCTGACAGATGTCCTTTTATCCAACCTCAATAATGCCCCCCAAAATGCCCGGGCCCCTCATACTGGTTATAGTTACCCCGCTCCCTGGCACTCGTCACTTCTGATGCCCACATGGCCACCGCTGCATTTTCTCGTTGAGAGGATCAAAACATAATGGGGGAAGGGGGGGGGGGGGGGGCAGCCAATAGCAGGCCGCGACAGGTACGAGACTCCCTAGCATTGCGTTGGATAACCCCTTTAACATTTACCATAGGTCCACTTTATGTTGGCATAATGTTTTAAATAAACTTTTATTTTTTGGGGGATGTTAGGAGGCTTATAAATTATTTTTTTAAACTGGGTTGTGAAAATTTTAAACTGCATTTTTCAACTACAATTTTTCATTTTCACTAGTGTTTATTGGAGAAAAAAACATCAGGATTCTGGTAAATAGGTTTAGCTGAAATGTTTTTTTAATAGCTATAATTTTTTTTTATAATTTGGTGGAATGAGCTGTGTAAGGGCCTATTTTTTTTCTGTGGGACAAACTGTAGCTTCTATTGGTATAATTTGGGGGGTGTTGAACACTTTTTATTTTAATTTTTGGAAAGCAAAGTGGCCAAACAAATTATGACTATCAGCATTTTTTATTTGTTATTTCTGTTGACAGGGTTGTATAGGAGCTTGTTTCTTTGTCGAGACAGGAACCATTTTGGGGTACATATTACTTTTTCATAGATTTTTGGTCCTTTTTTGTGCTGCAAGGTAAGAAAAACAACATTTTCAGAATATTTTTTTAATTTTAGTTTTCCCTGTGCATAAAAACCGTACTTTGCTCATTTTACATAAGGTATATTTTGTATCAAGTTGTTGAAGCCCCGCCAGTTATGTGTAGTATTTTATTTTCAAATTTTTTTTTAGATAATGGCAATTTTTTTAAATGTGAAATGTTTCTTTTTTATTTTTCAAAATCTTTTATTTTTTTAAGTCCTACTAGTATATTTGAACTTACAATCAATGTTCACAGTATGTTCAGATTTTGAAAACGTACTGTTTTTGGCACGTTTTATTAGCTTCCCGTTTATTTAAATCGGAGAATCAGTGCTCCAAGATAGAGCATGCTGCTTCTTTTTTCCACGCTGTTTTTTCAGCATGAAAAATTAATGAAATTAAATGAATGGTAGGCTTTTTAGAGACATTTTTTGGCACGGAAAACGAGTTAAAAACAGCTCCAAAAAGTAACGTAAGTGGGCTCTTACAATCGCTGGTGAAATACATTACTATACTTCTGTATTATGATATATTTTCAAACTATTTTCAACCTACGTGCATTCAATTCATGAACATGAATGAAATACATGAACTAAAGCGGTCACAGGAAGTTCTTGGTCCTAAACAACAGACTGCCTTGGCATGTTGCACAGGCTTCTTTTAGGACCCTCTCACTAACCCTGGGTTCAGACCTGAGCGTTCTTGAAACGCACGTTTTACGCGCGTTTTTGTTGCGCGTATTACAGCGCGTTTTTGCAAATAGGAAACGCGCGTCGTACGTGCGTTTTTGTGATTGACTACTGTGGTGTCAATCACAATACGCGCGACAAACGCCCCAAAAAAAGCTCAAGTACTTGTTTATGCGTAGGGAGTTTTACAGCGCGTTCCCACTGTAAAACGCGAAAATGTGAACCAGTCCCATAGGGAAGCATTGGTTTGCATGTGTTGAGCGTTTTACATCGCGTTCGAACGCGCTGTAAAACGCGCAAGTGTGAACTTAGGGTCAGGCCTCATGCACACGAACGTATTTTCTTTCCCTGTCTGTTCTGTTTTTTATGCGGAACCTTTCATTTCAATGGGTCCGCAAAAAAAACGGAAGGTACTCCGCAAAAGAATAGAACATGTCCTATTATTGTCCGCATTACGGACTAGGATAGTACTGTTCTATTAGGGGCCAGCTGTTCCGTTCTGCAAAATACGGAATGCACAGGACGTCAAAATACATACGACCATGTGCATGAGGCCTAACGGAATATTACATATCACATACAGATATGTATATTACTCCAGAGCTGTGCTCACAAATTTTCTGAGTTTACAGGCGGGTTTACACTCTCAGAGGAGCAGCCGATTATCAGGAAGTAAGCGTTCAGTGCTCAATGGGGGTGCAGCGTTGCATTGACATTCAGTAATCACCTCCACAGTCATCCTCACACAGCCGCATTGTTTCTGGGCAGCAGAGTGCTGTTTAGACAGCCCAGAAGGGATAATTTACTTTCCTGCATGAATGACTGTTTCACCCAATGAAGCAGTGCTTTGCTCATTCATCGGGTGATCGGCTGCACCTTTAGGGCTCATGCACACAATCGTATTTTTTTCCCATGTCCGTTCCCTTTTTGCGGACTGCATGCGGAACCATTCATATCAATGGGTCCGCAAAAAAACAAAACTGAAGTTACTCCATGTGCTTTCCATTTCCGCGTGTCCGTTCCGCAAAAAAAGTAGAACATGTCCTATTATTAGGATAGCACTGTTCTATTATGGCCAAGCTGTTCTGTTCTGCAAAATACGGAATGCACACGGACGTCATCCATATTTTATTGCGTAAAAACCCGCCATTGGAGCTAAAATTTCCTGCTTGTTCAGTGTCTGTACAGAACAACCTCTGAATTGCATTTAAGATAAGGTCCTTTTCACACCAGAAACTTTATAGTCACCTGATGTAGAAAAAACTATGGCGCCCTCCCTTCTGCGTTACAGGAGCTCATGTAAGCTGTTAGGGGCGAGTCCGACAAATCACCTACTGACTACAGTATTTCCATTGACAACTTACATAATTCTAAATGCAGCTCTAGACTTTTCAAAGGTAGACTTACCCTTTAGGGCTGTTTCACACGAGCATGTACAGTGCGGGAATCACGCTGGATACTGCTCGTCTTACTGTCAGTATGATTCAGTAGCAATAAGATCATGCAGAGGCACAGAGCATTATAAATCAGCATAACGATGTGCACTCCTGCAAGAGCAGAAGTGTCCAGAACGGAGGATCACACTCACTCGCCGTGCGTGATTCCCACACTGCACACGCTCGTGTGAAGCGGCCCTTTAACAAATCCATAAGTTAGAAATCCACACTTGAAGTGTCCACACTTCAATAGGCCTTATTCACATGTCAGTGATTCTCAGACGTGTGTTGTCTGTGTTTTCGATGGACAGCACACAGGCCCATTTACTTTAATGTGTGTATTCACACATCCGTTTTTAGCATGGAAGCGTGCCTTATTTTTGTCTGTGTTTATGGATTCATCACGACCATTCAAGTGAAAACATGGACCCAACATTGACTCCATCTGTGTTTCTCCCATGTTTCATGGACCATTTTTAGGAGATGCTCTGAAAATTTTCAGCTGTGCAGTGTCCGTGGAACACAGATGACACACGGAGAGCATAAAATGGACACACAGACCAAACAAGGATTTTTTACCAAAATTTTCACGGACGAATCACTGACCCTGTTATCATGGATTTCATCACGGACGTGTGCATAAGGCCTAACTAGACAAATATGCCCTTCAGGACTGTAGGAAAAGTGGGTGTCAAACTTTTAATTAACTGTATCGGCCGCCATATGGATTGCTACCCAGCTTTTCTAGAAAGGGATAACACCAACATGTTCGACAGAAGAGAATTACTTCATTTTTTTAAATTTTCATACGTGACTGTATATTGACCTTAGCCACGAGCTGCCTCCATCCATCCTAATTTCTCTTTCCAAGAAAATCCTATAAGATAACTGTAAAAACCTTTGGATCTTATCAAGACTGGAAGTGGCAGGATCCTTGACTGATGCCACGAAAGATCTTTTTATAGAAGGTGATAATGAAGTATCTGTGAAATTACAATATGTAACTGTCGGTGCCGTGAAATCGCAAAAACACACATCGAGGTGGTGGGAAAGAATTATAATTAAAATAAAAAAGGCCTTGTATCCTCTGTGCCAATATTTATCATGTACATCGGATAGAAGGCTGGCATTCTTTAACCCTGTCAGGCGGCATTTCCACTCTTTCTACTGCCCTGCTGAGCTGTCAGTGTGAGTTTTCCCTGTAGTTCTGTCTTCTATTCATGAACCAGAAAGGTCAGGATGAGCAATACTATGGGTCACTGCCATATGCAATGCTGCATCAGTGGTGCAATTCATGGGACGCCCGGGAGTTTAGTTAAGGTTGATGATTATTCTGACCATATAATCATGGATATTGGTTCGACCATTGGGAATCCAGTGCTATAGCTGTGCTTATGCAGTATATACTGATTATGGTGTACAGTATATACCATACTACAGGTCAGCACATGTGGGGCCGCCGGTAAATCCATACCCTGAAGCTTATCTCCTTGTGTAAATAGACTCCTGCATGCATCTCTTTGTTCCCTATAGCTGCTCCTCAGAAAAGAGCAAACATCTATTATTGACACTGAGAGGAGACCTAATTACAGTGCTGACGTCCTATCCTAATGAAATGTTTATTTTAGGGGGGACGGACCAAATATCTATATAGAAAGATTGTACGGAAAATTCTTCTGGGGGTCTACCTGTGTTGGGATACCAGTACCGATAGTCCACTGAAATGATGCTGTAATACTGCTCCCTATGTACAAGAATATAGGTACTATAATTCAACCGCAAATGTACAAGAATATTACGATTATAATACTTCCGTTATTTACTAGATTATAACTACTACAGTACTGTCCATTAAAAAAAATGACATTATTTTACCATAAAACTGGCCTGTTGTACAAGAATACAACTACTATAATATGGCCCTTATGTATGAGAATATAACTACTATAATACTGCCCCTATGTACAAGAGTATATCAACTACTATAATACTGCCCCTATGTACAAGAATATATTTACTATAATACTGCCCCTATGTACAAGAATATAACTACTATAATACTGCCCCTATGTACAAGAATATAACTACTATAATACTGCTCCTATGTACAAGAGTATATCAACTACTATAATACTGTCCCTATGTACAAGAATATATTTACTATAATACTGCCCCTATGTACAAGAATATAACTACTATAATACTGCCCCTATGTACAAGAATATAACTACTATAATACTGCTCCTATGTACAGTATACACAGCTGAGTCACATTATTATGACCAACAGCTAATACCCAGAGTAACTATTATGTGCAGCACGGACAGCAGTGAGATTACCTGGGAGTGACTCAATAAGGTCCTGGTAGGTTGTCACAGGTATCTGGAGTCATGCTGACTGCAGTGCATGGAGGGTGTGTGGGGGAGGATCCATACAGTGAACGCGATGATCGAGGTGGTCCCACAGATGCTTAATTGAGCTCAAGTCTGGGGAATTATGGAGGCCAGAGTAGTACTTGGAGTCTTGGTCATGCATTTCTAGCTGTGTGACATGTCACATTGTCTTGCTGGGAGATCCCATCCGCCCCCAGGAAGACAATCAGCTTGTATGGGTGTACATGGTCTGCAAGGATGAATTCATACCCAAATCGGTTGAGAGGGCCTTCCACATGGATGACTGGGCCCAGAGAATGCCACAAAACATTCCCCAGACCATAACACTACCACCACCAGCTTGTGTTCTTCCAGCAATGGTTGCATGATGTTTATTCTCTGATGTTTCTCGCCTGACACATCGACATCCATCCGTTCGATGTTACTCATCTGAGAAGGCAACCCATAGCGTTTCAGTCCACCCATGCGCACTTTCATAGCTGACGTTCATCTCTCACATCAGTGACACGTGGTGCTTTGCAGTTTCCACATCACTTATTCATAGCAGCACACTTTCACCACAGCAGCAAGAGAACTGTTCACAAATTGCGCAATTTCAGAAATACCGCTATCCTTGGCTCGAAAGGCGATAACTGTCCCTTTATACAACTCTGATAAATTGACCATTTTACCCAAGACAGCAATGAGGGATACTGTATGTGTGCAGACAGCCTTATATACCCACCAAGCCAGCTCACGACATGTGATTTCCTTCATGAGGTACATGCTGCCAAAGTCGAAATCAGTAAGCGGTCATAATAATGTGACTCAACTATGTATAACTACTATAACGCTGCCCTCTACGTAATAGAATATAATTACTATAATATATATTATTATATATATATTAATATAATACTGGCCCCAATGTACAAGAATATAACTACTATAATACTGCCTCCTATGCACAAGAATATAACTACTGTAATACTGCCCCTACGTACAAGAATATAACTACTATAATACAGCCTACTATGTACTAGAATATAACTACTATAATACTGCCTCCTATGTACAAGAATATAACTACTATAATACTGCCTCCTATGTACAAGAATATAATTACTATAATACTGCCCCTATGTACAAGAAAATAACTACTATACGATCCTATGCTCATGGGAACAGAGGGAACAAGCTTATGTCGGCACTAGTCAAGAACCAACATCACGCCACTCACATTGCTACTATTAAGACCTCTGATGGTTTAACCCTAAACACTACGCCAGAAATAGCGAAAGCTTTCTGTGCATTCTACGCAGATCTTTACAACTTGCCCTCCCCCGAGGCCACTCTGGGGATAGACCTTAAAAAGGTAACGGACAAGTTTCTTGACTCTTTGACTCTACCCTCTGTTCCCATGGACAAGCTAGAGGCCCTGATAGCCCCTGTGTCTGAAGAAGAGACGCTAAATATTCTGAAATCAATTCCCTCCGGTAAAAGTCCTGGCCCAGACGGGCTCCCTATCCTTTACTACAAAACCTTTAAATCAAACTTGATACCCCACTTCACAAACCTATGTAACTACTTGCTTTCCGGTGGACAATTGCCTCCCCAGTCCCTGGAAGCTCATATTACTGTTCTCCCCAAACCTAACAAAGATACTACTTCTTGCGGCAATTACAGACCCATTTCCCTCCTGAATACAGACATTAAGTGGTGGGCCAAACTACTGGCCATGAGAATCCAGACGGTTTTGCCTGATATAATTCACAGGGAACAAGTCGGCTTTATACAGGGAGGCAGGGCAATGAGAATACGAAGAGGGTGTTGCATCTAATAGACTGGGCTAGAACTAGGAGTCTTCCTCTGGCCTTACTTAGTACGGATGCGGAGAAGGCCTTCGACAGGGTCAGCTGGCGATTTATGTCGGCGGCCCTGTCGAGGTTCGGATTTCCCCGGCTAGTGGATGCAATTCTGACTCTTTATTCTACGCCCTCGGCCCGAGTAAGAGTGAACGGTACGCTGTCTCCATCTTTCCAGATATCGAACGGTACCCGGCAGGGTTGCCCCTTATCTCCAGCTTTGTTTGTTATTGTCATGGAGACTCTTCTCGCACATATACGCCAACATCCAGGGATTACAGGGGTTTCCGTCAAAGGTCAGATCCACACTACAGCTGCATTCGCAGACGATTTGTTGATACTAACCACCAACCCACAATCCTCCTTCCCCGAGTTAGTCAAGGTATTTGAAGCTTTTGGTACACTGTCTAATTTCAAGATTAATTACAATAAATCCTAAGCCCTTAATATAACGTGCCCGGCACAAGTGATCTCTGATCTTAAAAGTCACACTCCCTTCTCGTGGGCGCCTAAATCCATTCAATTTTTAGGACTTCACATTTCAGCGGACCTGTCAGATCTTCACTCGCTTAACTACACGCCTTTACTACGAGAGGTTAAACGCCATTTACTATCAGTGAAACTCCCTTTTATCTCCTGGATGGGAAAAAAGAATTACTTGAAGGCATATATAGTTCCCAAATTTACTTATCTCTTCCTGACCCTTCCCATATGGATTCCTAATTCATATTTCACAGACGCAAGAAGGGTCTTCTCGAGATTTATATGGGGAGGCAAAAGGCACGAGTGTCCTATGCTATCCTGACCAGAGAGAAGCGACTGGGCGGCTTTGGCCTTCCACACCTGGGCTTTTACTATACTGCAACCCAGATCAATCGTGGTTTAACCTTGCTTGCCCCTAACCCTTCTTCTGTATGTGATGAGCTTGAAAGGAATGTCCTTTCCTTTAGGAGCCGTCAGGTCCTGTGGGGTGTACGCCCTTGCTTGCATAATTCAGCAGATGTAGGCCTCTTGTGGAGAGGTATGTTGGTGGAATGGAGCAAGATCTACAAAACTGGAGGCGCGGTCTTCACACACTCACTCCTCCCTCTACCCATGCTGCAAGCGTTTCTGCATAAAACTATTGCGACACCAAGCGGGATTTGGAGGAAGCTCGATGGTATGACTTTATCTGATGTGTGCTCTTCTAATGGTGAAATGTCGTGGGCGATAATTCTAGACTCGCCTCTATTACACGGTGCCCATTTTCTTCACCTTCATAGCTTTCGACGAGACATCAAGCAGCTTACCTCTTCTCTAGACCCTAACTTTTCTTCCACTACTTGGCTAAGCAGTATGATTGGCAAACCATTAACAGGGGTAAAGCCCTCTCGAAAATGTACAGGCTTCTCCTCTCCTCTATGCCTCCTAATACACAGTACTTATCTGCCTGGGAATCTGAGCTCGGGGTTGAGTTCTCGGAACCAGAGAAAATGGCGATTATGTCTAACTCACATGGATTTTCCAGGTGTGTTTTATTGCAGGAAAATTCATTCAAATTAACCACTCGATGGTACAAGACGCCAGCTTTTTGCATAGACTCAATCCGTCAGTGCCAGCTGAGTGCTGGAGGTGTGGAGGAGACCTGGGAACCTTGTCCCACATATGGTGGCATTGCCCTGCTATCAAACCTTTCTGGGCCCAGATCGAGGGTGTTATCAATAGAATGGGGGGCCAGGACAGGGTCTTAAGTTTGGACCCAAAACTGGTTCTGTTGTGGTGTCCAAACCCCACTTTTACTCCGTCGAAACATAACCTACCCTCCATTTTGTTGGCAGCGGCTCGGCTGCTTATACCACTTAAATGGAAATCAGATGTAGCACCTACGATAGAAGAATGGAAGGCTAAGGTAGACCACCTTATGAGGCTAGAGGAGCTATCTGCATGGGAAGCCAATTGTAGAGCCCGATTTCTGACTATCTGGAGGCCATGGATGTCATATCGAGGATTCGTCTAAGCGCTATGAAGTGCCACCCTCTCCCTTCCCCCCTCCTTCCCTCCCTTCTGTGTCCTCGATGTCTTCTTCTACATTGTCACCCCTGTATTGTTCTGTCCTTATCTGTCTTTTGGTTTGATGTTATAACTTTAGACCCGTTCTATCAATAATATGTGTACTATGTTTATATGCGTATACCCGCGGTTCTCTGTACTGTGCGGCCTTGGTCGCTGATTTGAGCAACACCTTATTGATGATGAGTCTGAGACACCTCCGGTAGGACGATGTTACCTTTATTTGAGAATGCTATAGATTTCATGTCTTATGTTCCCAACATATGTGTTATTATTCTTCTTTGCTTGTAACTGCCGACATGCATTTGGTATGCTTCATGGTCGTTTCTTATATGCTCATTTGCTTAATAAAAAGAAAATTGGCAAAGAAAATAACTACTATAATACTGCCTCCTATGTACAAGAATATAACTACTATTATACTGACCTCTACGTCCGGGATCATGAAATCAGCAAAGCAACGGAAGGGTAAGTACTGCTTAAAGTGTGATCTCTCCACAAGTTAGATGAAGGAAGCTTTTTAGGTACAGACCCAGAGAACCCCTTTAATAGAGCAGTATGTCTCCTAAAGGTCTCTTTACACAGACAGATTTAGCAGACAATTGTCAGGAAGGAAGTGTTCCTTCCTGACAGTTGCTTGCTCGTCAGTGGAGGAGACCGCTGTATTTACATGCAGCGATCCACTCCACAGTATAGGGAGGAGCAAATGCTAATGCCATCACTCGTCCCCATACTGACTCATTGTTTGCTGGCAGAAAATCATGTTTAGACAGCACGATCTGCTGTCAGCAAACAATGATTTAAGTCAGTGGTCCCCAACGACCGAGCTGCAGACCAGAACCGGGCCGTGGATCATCTGGTCCTGGTAAGTTAGATGGCGGGGATGGAAACTATTGGCTCCTGTGCCCCGTCGTTTAGGCTCATAGGCTGAGGACTGTGAGGCATGAGGCCTATGGGTAAGTGCTAAGGTGCAGAATGGTCGCGATGGCATCATCGTGCCCTCCTGCATCAGGTCACAGGTGCCGGAGACCGGTGCAGGAGGTCGCAATGACGTTCGTGACCACCTGCACTGTAACGTAGGGACCCGAGGCAGCAAGCTGGAAGAGGCCTGCATCGCGGACTGCCGGAGGGAGGCGAGTATTTTTAATTTTTTTTGAGTTGTGAACACTACTGGGGGCACTAAGGATCAGGGGTTGGTGCATTATATACTAGAGGGCACTATAAGTAAAGAGGCACTACTGGGGATGTGCTATATTTAAAGAGACCACTACTGGGGGCACTAAGGAAGAGGGGTTGGTGCATTATTTACTGGGGGACATTATATGTAAAGAGGCTGCTACTGAGTGGCATTATATGTGAAGAGGGCACTACTGGGGGGCACTTTATGTAAAGTGGGCACTACTAGGGGCACTATATGTGAAAAGTGCACTACTGGGGGACATTATATGTACAATGGGCACTACTGGGGCACGTTATATCTACTGGGGCCTACATGGGGATGATTACTAAGTAGAAGCATAAAAGAAGCCATCCATGCTAAATAGGTGTGTTCTGTTATTCAGGAAGAAGTTGTGGTCAGAGTGATCTGTGCAGGACTGAGAAAAGACAGGGAAGATACAGTACCACCTGTAAGTCACTGAGTGGGGGACTAAACAAGATTATTAATTGTATCTTGTTATGTGCGTGATTCGCTCACCCCCCCCCCCCCACGCGCACACACACACACTTACACATACACACATAAACCGGTCCTCGGGGAAATTATTTTGCATTAAACCAGTCCCTGGTACAAAAATGGTTGGGGACTGCCGATTTATGTAATGGCGCAAACGATCATATTACCCAGTTAATAATTTTGCTCAATTGGCGGCACTTTTACACCAGCAGATAATTGCTAGTGAGCGTTCATGCAAATGCTTGTTGGCGATTATCTGCCGGATGCTTGGCCAGTGTAAAGGGTCCTTTAGACTTCAGTTCCTGTTGCCTGTACTAGCCCCAGTCCACAGCAAACTTATTCTCAATCTCCAGCCACCAGGTATGCTACCAACCATTTTCTCAACTGGTCTTCCAAGGTGATGCTTGTGGTTTCACAGCTTTAAAAGAGAGCGTTTCGGCACAAATGAGCAAAAGACTAACAACTAACAGGACTGATTTAAGGAGATTTATACACGTCTGGGTGACTCAGGAAAAATTCCTGAGTCACATTAAATTGCTGTTCCCCTATTAATGAGAATGATGCCAAAAGATTTGGAAGTGAGCAGGTGAGTATACAGTAGATTGGCTGGAGGAGAGTGAAGGGACGTGTGGGAGGAGGGGTGGGCAAATAAAAAAAAAGAAACCTGCAAAATCCTTTTAATTCCGTGTAATGGAAAGCTGTCACATTTTCATAAACATAATAAAAACATTGTTGGTGCGGATACATTTTTTTATGCCATATGTCTTAACAGATATTCATGTCAACATTGTCCTAGTTAGTCTTGGAGCATAACTAGTTTTCACAGACGTTTCTTTCTACATGTTATCCTAAAACTTGGAACACAATTGTACTGTGAGTCACACAGATGTAGCAACAGAAATTAATACTGAAAAGGTACATCCTTGTTAGGTGGATATAGGGACATTTTTCTTGAATACAATATATAACAAAGTTTTCTTGTAGTACTGCTTTATGGAAACTTGTTTATAATCGAAGGTACACTTTAATGGCAGGATAGGACATGCTGAACAGAGGGTCGGTGAGGAGCCCATCGCTGTTCCTTATATTGCTGCTGACCTGAATATTTCTGAAGTTATGCCTAGAGGCTCCTCACATTGTTAATTTACAAAGATATGGCATTATGTGCTGTAAATTATGTATTTATAGTGGCACCATGGAGTTCTTTCCGAGCTGCTCTGTGATACTGTATATTACGACTTTATGTATCACTAAACTGCTCAAAATTTGAGATGGATACTTCAGGGCTGGTTACCACCTGGTTTAGATTCTACCTAGCCATGTCTGCCCTCAAATCACTGGCAAATCTGCTTTGAACTGTATATTAAACAGTGTGGCAGACTTGTTGCTATGGACCTGATGCCTGACAACACCACTGGAAAGACTGTGGTAGTTAGGCAGCATGCCCATAGTAATCAGTTGATATGAAATGACTCACCTTAAGGGTCCATTCACACGTCCGTGTGTGTTTTGCGGATCCACGGATCCGCGGATCCGCAAAACACGGACATCGGCGATGTGCGTTCCGCAATTTTCAGACCGCACATCGCCGGCACTCTCATAGAAAATGCCTTTTCTTGTCCGCGATTGTGGACAAGAATAGGACATGTTCTATTTTTTTCGGGAACGCAATTGCGGACCCGGAAGTGCGGATCCGCAATTGCGGACCCGGCCGGGACATCGTCTGTCCCCATTGAAATTAATGGATCCGCAATTCCGTTCCGCAAATGCGGAACAGAATTGCGGACGTGTGAATGGGGCCTAAAAGTGGCGGCAAAGAAGGGGCTAATTTGCTTTGTATTAGACACACCATGACAGTCCATATTTCATCCTGCATTATTCGTAAGATTTTCTAAAAATAATGAATAGAATAAGAATATTTTCCTTTGTTTGTGTGTTTTGATTTGTTGACCGAATTGGCTGAGAGAACGAAGCAGATTGCCTTGATGCTCTGAACTCCTTAAAATAAGTTGCTGAGGTCTCCGTAAGTAAAGACCATGACTGTAAGGATCAATACATATTTTCATTAGCTAAAAGGCTTTATAAATATATTATACAGTCAGCTGCCGGCCAAAATCTTATTTCTCCCTGGAATCTCCTGTGCAACAACCCCTTCGGGGAATCTGCGGTGCATGTACAATGGAAATCCAATCTTTAAAAATTGCGCTCCAGAGCGCAGCCGTTGTCATAGCCGCTGGGTTTTTGCTTTTTGCTTTTTTAAACAGCAGAAACCCTGGGCTAATGTCTGTGTTTGGAAATAATAATGCCAATCACAGACATTTAACCCCTTAGATGTCAATCGTGACCAAAGCATCTTAGCATTTTCCTCCAGAAGCTCTGTGCTCCTGGTGCCGAAACGGCTCCCCCACGCAGCAATCGGGTGACTCGTTCATTCGTTGCATTAGCCTTGGTCCCTCTTAAGGATCTGAGGCTACCAAAGTGATAGTTCTCACAGAGCCCTGTCTGTGGCAAGGTTTAATAAGAAAGTTTTGAATGTCCCATAGAAACGCAGAGGGAATGACTTAAAAACCAAACTCATAGAACTATGGCGGTATTGTGTTTCCCCATTGGCTGCTCCTCCCAACCTCTACACAGTGGACAGGTTCTCCTCCTGGCTCCATCTACTATCATGTTTCCAGAGCCAGCAGCTGCAGCAAACAACTGGTCTGTGAGGGCACTGGGTATCGGATCCCCACTAATCTCATAATGATGACCTATCCATTAATATCTAAAAGCTGGACAACCTCATTAAGAATGTAAAAGCTATAGGTGGACAATCTGACAGTTAAGAGGCAGAAACCATAGATCTATCAGAGCCGCGTCATAAAGCCCCCAGTAGATGCCCCCATAGTGCTCCTCCCCCCCCCACACTTTTCCATAGAGCCCTTCAATAATGCATGCCAGTACATAGGGCCCCCATTAGATGCCCCCATAGTGCTCCTTCTCCTCTTCTCAATAGTGCCCCCCATAATGTGCCAGTATATAGGGCCCACATAGTGTCCCCCATAATGTGCCAGTATATAGGGCCCCCACAGTGCTTCCCCTCTTCTCCATAGTGCCCAGCCTTGTTGTGCCAGTATATCAGACCACCATAGTGCTTCCCCTCTTCTCCATAGTTCCCCCCATATTGTGCCAGTATATAAGGCCCCCATAGTGCTTCCCCTCTTCTCCATAGTTCCCCCCATGTTGTGCCAGGATATAGTGCCCCCATAGTGCCCCCCCATGTTGTGCCAGTATATAGGGCCACCATAGTGTGTCCCCTCTTCTCCATAGTGCCCCTTATATTGTGCCAGTATAAAGGGCCACCATAGTACTTCCCCTCTTCTCCATAGTGACCCCCATATTGTGCCGGTATATAGGGCCCCCATAGAGCTGCCCCTCTTCTCCATAGTGCCCCCCATATTGTGCCAGTATATAGGGCCCCATAGTGCTTCCCCTCTTCTCGATAGTGCCCGCCCCCCTCATATTGTGCCAGTATATAGGGCCCACACACCCCTTTTTGCCACAGTATACTATAAATAAGAAAAACAATAAACTCATACACTTACCTTATGCTGCTGTCAGTGATGCGATGCAGGCCTCTTCCGGCCTGTGTCCTGCACTGTAAGGCTCAGGCGGGGCGATGACGCCTGCACCGGCCTCTGATAGGCTACAGGCCTAGTGCCTGTAGCCTATCAGAGGAACGGGCAAGGGAGGCGCCTCTCCCTTGCTCCTCCACACCATTCATCTGTATCGCTGTCCTGATCGCTATGGCGACCTGGGATTTGTCCAGCCCTGTCTTAAAGCACATAACTTGCACTAACTGCTGATTAGCAAAATATGGATATCATCCATGTGTATGCCACATTTTTTTAAATTCAAAACAGACAAAAATAGGACATTTTATATAATTTGTGGAATGGCCGCTCAAATGCGAAGAGCGCACAAATGACATGGGTCAAACATGCATTTCAGAAGCGAATCAAAACAACGGTTGTGTACATGAGGCCTAAGTCAAAGGATGATAAGCAAGTTAAATATTAACCCAAAATACTGCTCCTCAGTTTACCTCTCTATGGTTACTAACATTATGTCTATCAGTAATGTAGCCCATAGACAAGTGTGCCATGATGCTAACAGACTAACAGACTTACTATATAAAAGAATATAACGACTATAGTACTGCCCCCTACATACAAGAAAATAACTGCTAGAATACTTCTCTATTTACAAGATTATAACTACTTTTTATATTATGGAGAAGACTGTAACTAATACAATACTGCCCTTATGTACAAGAATATAACTACTATAATACTGCTCCCTATGTACAAGAATATTACTACTATAATACTACCTCCTATGTACAAGAATATAACTACTATAATACTGCTCCCTATGTACAAGAATATTACTACAATAATACTACCTCCTATGTACAAGAATATAACTACTATAATACTACCTCCTATATACAAGAATATAACTACTATAATACTGCCTCCTATGTACAAGAATATAACTACTATAATACTGCCCTTATGTACAAGAATATCACTACTATAATACTGCTCCCTATGTACAAGAATATTACTACTATAATACTACCTCCTATGTACAAGAATATAACTACTATATAACTACCTCCTATGTACAAGAATATAACTACTATAATACTACCTCCTATGTACAAGAATATACTATAATATTGCCCCCTATGTAGGAGAATATAACTGCTATAATACTGCCCCCAATGTACAAGAATATTACTACTATAATACTGCTCCCTATGTACAAGAATATAACTACTATAATACTACCTCCTATGTACAAGAATATAACTACTATACTACTGCCCCCAATGTGCAAGAATATAACCAATATACTACTGCCCCCTAGGTACAAGAATATAATTACTATTTGACTGCCACTTGTGAGGTTTTGCAGTACACATTAGTGAATGTGTTGTACCTGTCTTGGTTATTGATCTGGTATATCACTCTCTTACCTGACGATTGTATTTATTATGCTCAAGAACAACTGCAGTGGCTTCTGGGCCAACATTCTCTTTGCCTTATTATAATGGTGCCCCCTGGTGTTGAATTTGTTTAGTAATGTTCACATCCGCCTACTGAGGTGGTCGCACATGGTCAGTTCCTTCTTTCAGCTGCCACCAGCCATATCTACTGCAGAAGATGTGAGTTACAGAGAGAGAGCTATAACAGAGAGGACATGCCCACTGAGCTGCCACCTGAAAAGAATCTAGTAGGGCAACTGGAGCAACAAATGTGGGAATTCTGGATCCATGTGAGGTACAGGGCCGGTCCTAGCTTTACTGTAACTTGATATGTCTGATTTTCATTTTTTTACACCAATCATGGAATAACCCCTTTCTGTATTATTATTGAGTTTACACTATAAACAGTATGCAAAATGCCCATAAGCTCCCTCTAGTGGTGGCTACAGGCAGACAGTGGTGCTGGTTATCGGCAAAATTACGGCTTTTTTTTATACTGCTCTTGTCCTTTTTGATGTATCAAAATGTACCAGTTTATCTAACATGACATTTTATAAATTTGGCACAAATTATGTCAATACAGACTCAAAAAAAAATAGAAATAGTAAGAAACTGGAAATAATGATATACATATACTATATACATCATTTCTATAGATACTATGAACACATAGAAACTAGCTTACTGAGACCCCATCCCAGCAAATAAGAACATGTGGCTATATTGCCTGTGCACCTGACACACATATGTGACTAACCATAGAAATGTAGCAGAGCTGAACTTGTCGTTTAAAGGGGTTGCCCGACATCCAATAAAATTTAAGCATAACTAATTGACAAAGCCAGCCCTGCCGCATATACATACGGTATGAGTACATGGCCAACAGCGCAAATCATAAAGCCACTTGTAACTCCTGGGCCTTTAACAGTCAAACCCAGCAACACCCATAATAACGGTCCTGCAGTATATGTGTGTGTGTGTAGTTCTATACCACCTTATTTCAGTGCTGACTGAGCCGAGTTTGTCATTTTCCACAAGTGATGGCGGTACATGGTTACACAACACATGGTTTTACAGCTCATAGAACTGAGCTAAACCTCAGAGAGTTCTGACAACCTAATCAACCTTTTCTGACAGTCTGTTGACAAATTCAGATCTGCTGCATTTAAAGCTACACACTCAGTATCCTATGTTACTGTGCAGCAGCCCTTTACATTTCGGATTATAAGCTCTTCAGCCAAGGGACACATGTTGAATGATGTTCTGTTGAATCTCTATGTAAACAGCCCTGCTGCTTCAGCCATGGGCAACACAGCTACACAGCATCAACTCTGCTACATGGTCACACATCACGCAATGTTTTTATACAGGGGAAGGTGAATTCAGCAGCTAAACCAGTGTCCTAGTGTAACCCCAGTACAGCAGGTGTAGAGGCAGATCTGGGCACTGGTAGGTCTCAGTCTACTGGTCCTGCAGATTCAGATGCACAGACAGTCCTTGTCCCTGCAGCATTGCAGGGGAGCACCCACAGCCCCCTGTTCTTACCTGTATTATGGATGACGGCTCCTCTAGCATCAGACAGTGTAAGATCCCTTCCTGCTGCCACTGTGCATCCTCATCTCCTGCATCATCACATCACAGGGAGGCAGCACAGCCTCTCCCAGCTCAGGCTGCCTGCCATTGGCTTCTTCAGCCTTGAAGTCCCATCCCCTCCCTGCTGCTCCCTCCAAGCATCAGGGCTAGATACATAATTTAGTGAAACAACTGGTGGACAGGCTGGATCAACTGTCAGCCCGGCACACAGCGCATTCATAGGCAATGCGGTTCATTCAAAGGGGACGGGGGTGGATAATGACTACTCACGGGCAGGATGAATGCACTGCACGCAGCTAGGCCTTGTAATTATGGGGTTGAACCTTTTTTACATTACAGTATACTCATTTAGGTTGCACAAAAGGCTCCTCCAACTGCACAGAGGTTGATTTAAAGGGGCATGATGCATGGAAATCAAGGTGCGTCATGCATTCATTTTCTACAGCCAAAAACAGAATCTTACATCTTGAGGGTTTGTTGCAATGGAGTCCAAAAGAACAGGATGTAACGCGGTTCCCACCATATGGAGTACTGCCATACAGTGTATAAATAGCACTATTATAAGCACCATACAGTGTGGTGTCCAGGTTATGGTATTGGCCAATCAACACTTTCACTCTGTTCCCTAGATAACAATAAAGTACTGTATAATACCTAAGTAGTAGTGTCAATGGATAGGTACATTCCAGTATACAGTGCTGAAAAAATACCACCATGTACAGTACAGATTACCACTATATAGTAATAAAGGGAGAGTACCAGAAATTGTTCAGATAATACATATAGACAGTGCATAAATAATACCACATACACTATTCAAATATTACCCTAACAGAGTGCTAAAGTAGTATCCACATGAAGTGCTAAAATACCACCGCACACTGTTTGAAAAATGCTCTAAACTAATACCACATATACTCTTGAAATATTGCCCGCATACAGGGCTAAAATAATAGTCCCTCTGCTCTCAGCAGGCATGCCTGCCAGGTCACTCTCTGTGCCCCTGCGTCGTCTTCGACACTCTGTGCCTCTGCCCAGTCAAAGTCTTCCGGTGAGCAAGGTTTAGGCTATCTTTTTAAAGGAACAGTGTGTGCACATACCTTCTATTGCTCCCAGAATATGGAAGACTACCCATGGGTATATAGGTACCTTCCTGACCAAAAGGTTATAGTTGCTAGTTTCCTCCAAAGGTGCACTAGTCTGTAAGTGATACCACCATACACTGTCTAAATAATACCTAAATACAGTTCAGAACAGAAGTTATACCACCATACACTGTCCAAATAATACCTAAATACAGTTCAGAACAGAAGTTATACCACCATACACTGTCCAAATAATACCTAAATACAGTTCAGAACAGAAGTAATACCACCATACACTGTCCAAATAATACCCACAGACAGAAATAATACCCCATATACAGACCTAAAAGAATACCACAGTACACTGCTCAAATACTACTAACATACTGTGTTGAAATAATGCCATTATACACTGTTAAAATAATACCACCATACAGTGCTGACAAATACCACCTTACAGAGACCAAACAGCTCCAAACATACAGTGCTATATAATGGCTAAATAATACTGCCATACAATGAATATTTCGATTCAGTATTAAGACTGAAGTCTGGCACCCTCTTCAGCAGGGGAATTTGATGTCACCCAAGGCGCACACTCCCAAGGGTTTCTCTGTATGGGAGATGTTTATGTTCTAGAAGTCTGCCTGCGCTGATACACGGGAACAAAACTTCATCATAACATTGCGGTAGAACATCAGGAGGATTTCTGCAATAACTGCAATTAATCCAACACGTGATGTGGTGCACCCTCATAGACTTACCTTAGGGCTGATATGAAACTTCTGTACACTAATACCATATACCGCCATATTGAGTCCAGTTGATATGCCAAAGGTTTCCTGCCAGGTCCCACTGTAAATCTACAGTACTTACACTGCTGGTATTTCTTGTTCTCCAGTCACATCCAGAGCTGATTTCACAATTCTGCTAGTGTTCATGGGAAACAGGCTGCAGTTCAGCTTCACCTGACAGCTGAGCTCTCGCTGCTATGTGTCATCTGCTGGAAAAAAATAAAATAAAATTTGAATGCAGCACTTGATGTGAATGGAGCATAACACAAACTATAAGTGAAGCAAAGTATGTATAGATTTAAAGTGTGCCTAGTCAAGTCATCTATATATGCAGTAATGGGGGGTCGCTTGGTTATTGATTCAAGTGGTGCCATGTAATGCCTCACTTGCCCTCCAGCAGGACCAACGATAAGCTTATTGTCCTGTAGTCCAATGTCTGTTACCTACACTGGTACACTCCATTCAGTGACAGCAAGTAGAGATCTTGTAATAGCAAGACTCTGGGTCTTATTTATTATTTTTGTGAGACCATAAGGAGTGGAAATAATTTAAAAAAAAAACATGTCCGATAAATTTTTCGGTCTAAGGGTCCATTCACAAGTCCGCAATTCTGGAATTGTCCCGCCCGTGTCCGCAATCGCGTTCCCGAAAAAAATTGAACATGTCCTATTCTTGTCCGGAATTGCGGACAAGAAAAGGCATTTTCTATGTAGTGCCGGCGATGTGCGGTCCGCAAATTGCGGAACACACATTGCCGATGTCTGTGTTTTGCAGATCCGCGGATCCGCAAAACACACACGGACGTGTGAATGGACCCTAATTTGTAGCAAACCCAGTGAGACCATACTTATAAAGCACAATGGGGGAGATTTATCCAACTGGTATAAAGTAGAACTGGCTTAGTTGCCCATAGCAACCAATCAGATCCCACCTTTCATTTTCCAAAGGAGCTGTGAAAAATGAAAGCTGGAATCTGATTGGTTGCTATGGGCAACTAAGCCAGTTCTACTTTATACCAGTTTGATTAATCTCTCCCAATATTTTTTGTGGTAATGTCTATAAGTGGTGGCCTGGAATTTTTAGATTCTGGAAAAGCTTAGTCGTCAATAGTCTCTCCCAGTCTCCTGAAAGGCATTTTTTAGCAGAGTGCTTCCACCGAAAAGACCAAATAAATTTTTGCCGCATGTGCGTTCTCATTCTCTTATTGCATTGGCACCCTATGGTCAGGATGGGGTTAATCCTATGCCACCCTCCCCTGGTAAGCTTACTCACTTTTCTGTATTCAGACATAGCCAGTTTGTTACTGCATCATTTATATGGAGGGAGGAGTTACCATGGCAACCCATCAATTTTGGTTCACATTCCTTCCTAAAGATTGTGTGCGTTCCCTTAATCAGATTGCTGCTGGGAGAGGGGAGGTTAATAGTGAAGAGCAGGGCCGGGGCCTATTCCCCTGTGTTACTGAGAACACAAACTGCCTGAAATAGTCAAGCGGCAGCTGCCTAATTAATTCTCCTCTGCTCTGCGCCATTACCATTTCACAGTTGTAAAATGTATACTAGTATAGGTATTAATGGCGAAAAATGCAGTCGTGTGCGATTTTTGTGTTGGACGCTACATAATCTTGTGTGAAACTGAGGTAATATTGTGAGAAAATTACAACAATACCAAATGTATCTACTTTATGTTATGTTTTAACTTCTTCAGGACCGCCGTACGCAGGATTGCGTCCTGCGGGCGGTCCTGTTCTTCTGATCAGACGCGGCGGCGCGTCATCTCGCGAGACGCGAGACTTACTGTGAACGCGCGCGCGTGCGCGTTCACAGCGTCTGGCGTCTGAAGAGTTGTACTACAGCCTGCCAGCGATGATCAATCGCTGGCAGGCTGTAGATGCGATATAAATCGCATCAAACAAGTATATCAGACGCTGTTTTGTGAACAGCGTCTGATATACCTGCTACCTGGTCCTCTGGTGGTCCCATTTGCTGGGATCGACCACCAGAGGACCAGGTAGCTATGTAAAGTTGCACCAAACACTACACTAACCCCCCACCCCCCACCCCCTCACCAATTAACCCCTTGATCACCCAATCTAGACCCCCTGATCACCCCCCTGCCATTGATCAAACCCCTTGTAAGGCTCCATTCAGACGTCCATATGTGTTTTGCGGATCCGTGGATCCGCGGATCTGATCCGCGGATCCACAGATGCTCAAAACACGGACACCGGCAATGTGCTTTCTGCATTTTGCAGATCCGCACATTGCCAGAACTATATAGAAATGCTTTTTCTTGTCCGCAATTGCAGACAAGAATAGGACGTGTTCTATATTTTTGCGGAACGGAAGTGCAGACCCGGAAGCGTGGATCCGTAATTCCGGATCCGAGCGGGACAAAGTCTGTCCCCATAGAAATGAATGGGTCCGCAATTCAGTTCCGCAAACAGAATTGCGGACGTGTGAATGGGGCATAAGGGTCCCTTATCACCGCCAGTTAGTTAGCTACTTGTTAGGTAGTTAGCGCCCACCGCACCGCACCGCAGTCACTGATTTTGGCAGAGATTTTTTCATCCACATTGACCGATGCGAATGAAAAAATCAGTGCCGTTCATTTTTTTTTTTTTTCAGCGCAGAGGCTGAACAGAAAAAAAAAATCTCATTAGGCCTCATGCACACGACCGTTTTTTTATGCTGTCCGCAAAAAGGGGTTCCGTTGTTCAGTGATCCGTGTCCGTTTTTGCTTCCGTTGTGTTTCCGTGTGTCTTCCGTTTTTTTTAGCGGACATGACCCAAAAGATTTTACCAAAAGACAGGCTGACAATGTTTCCCAAGTGCCTGCCAAGGGATCCGCAAAAAAAACGGACACGGAACGCGGATGACACACGGATGGCCATCCGCATTTTTCACGGACCCATTGACTTAAATGGGTCCGTGAACCGTTTTTCACGGACAAGAATAGGACAGGTTATATTTTTTTGACGGACTGGAATCACGGACCACGGACGCGGAGGACAAACGGTGCATTTGCCGAGGTTTCCACGGACCCATTGAAAACCAATGGGTCCGCAGAAAATCACGAAAAACGGAGCAACGGACACGGAATCAAACAACGGTCGTGTGCATGAGGCCTTACCCGTATGCTCAATATAAGGAGAATCGCAGAAACTCCTAATGCTGGCCATACATGTAATGATTGCGGAGACCCTCAAATGCCAGGGCAGTACAAACACCTCACATGTGACCCCATTTTAGAAAGAAGACACCCCAAGGTATTCCGTGAGGGGTATGGTGAGTTCATGTAAAATTTTATTTTTTGTTACAAGTTAGTGGAATATGAGACTGTAAAAAAAAAAATCAATTTCCGCTAACTTGTGTCAATTTTTTTTTTTTCTGTGAACTCGCCATACCCCTCACAGAATACCTTAGGGTGTCTTCTTTCCACAATGAGGTCACATGTGGGTATTTATACTGCCCTGGCATTTTAGGAGTGCTAAAGCGTGAGAATCCAAATGCGTAAAAATGCCCTGTGAAATCCTAAAGGTACTCATTGGTTTTAGGGCCTTTGCGCATCTTGGCTGCAAAAAGTGTCACTCATGTGGTATCGCCGTACTCAGGAGAAGTAGGGCAATGTGTGTTGGGTGTATTTTACATATACCCATACTGGGTGTGAGAAATATCGCTGTAAATGACAACTTTTTAAATTTTTTTATTCAAAGTTGCCAGTTTACAGAGATATTTCTCTCACCCAGCATGGGTATATGTAAAAATACACCCTAAACACATCGCCCTACTTCTCCTGAGTACAGCATACCACATGTGTGACACTTTTGCAGCCAAGATCACAAAGGCAAATTAACGAGTACCTTTTAGAGGGCATTTTACGCATTTTCTTCTCACGCTTTAGAGCCCCTAAAATGCCAGGGCAGTATAAATACCCACATGTGACCCCATTTTGGAAAGAAGACACCCCAAGGTATTCGCTGAGGGGCATAATGAGTCCATGAAAAATTAAACTTTTTGTCAAAAGTTAGCGGAAAGGGAGACTTTGTGAGAAAAACAATAAAAATCAATTTCCACTAACTTATGCCAAAAAAAAATCTTCTATGAACTCGCCATGCCCTCATGGAATACCTTGGGGTGTCTTCTTTCCAAAATGGGTCACATGTGAGGTATTATACTGCCCTGGCATTTTAGGGGCCCTAAAGCGTGAGAAGAAAAATGCGTAAAAATGCCCTCCTAAAGGTACTTATTGGTTTTAGGGCCCCTTTGCGCATCTTGGCTGCAAAAAAGTGTCACTCATGTGGTATCGCCGTACTCAGGAGAAGTAGGGCAATGTGTTTTAGGGTGTATTTTTACATATACCCATGTTGGGTGAGAGAAATATCTCTGTAAATTGACAACTTTGAATAAAAAAATGCAAAAAGTTGTCGTTTACAGCGATATTTCTCACACACAGTATGGGTATATGTAAAAATACACCCCAAAACACATTGCCCTACTTCTCCTGAGTACGGCGATACCACATGTGTGACACTTTTTTGCAGCCTGGGTGCCCAAAGGGGCCCTAAAACCAATGAGTACCTTTAGGATTTCACAGGCGATTTTTATGCATTTGGATTCTCACACTTTAGGGGCCCCTAAAATGCCAGGTGAGTATAAATACCCCACATGTGACCCCATTTTGCAAAGAAGACACCCCAAGGTATTCCGTGAGGGGCATGGTGAGTCCACAGAATTTTTATTTTTTGGCACAAGTCAGCGGAAATTTTTTTTTTTTTTTTTTTTTAATTTTGTTTTTTACAAAGTCTCATATTCCACTAACTTGTGACAAAAAATAAAATTTTACATGAACTCACCATACCCCTCACAGAATACCTTGGGGTGTCTTCTTTCCAAAATGGGGTCACATGTGGGGTATTTATACTGTCCTGGCATTTTAGGGGCCCCTAAAGCGTGAGAAGTAGTCTGGAATCCAAATGCGTAAAAATGCCCTGTGAAATCCTAAAGGTACTCATTGGTTTTAGGGCCCCTTTGCGCATCTTGGCTGCAAAAAAGTGGTACACATGTGGTATCGCCGTACTCAGGAGAAGTAGGGCAATGTGTTTTGGGGTGTATTTTTATATATACCCATACTTTGTGTGAAAAATATCTCTGTAAACGACAACTTTTAAAAAATTTTATACAAAGTTGACAATTTACAGAGATATTTCTCTCACTCAACATGGGTATATGTAAAAATACACCCCAAAACACATTGCCCTACTTCTCTGAGTACGGCGATACTACATGAGTGACACTTTTTGCAGCCTGGGTGCACAAAGGGGCCCAAATTCCAACGAGTACCTTTAGGTTTTACATGGCTGCTCACAATTTAGCCCGCCCAAAATGCCAGAACAGTAAACACACCCCACAAATGACCCCATTTCGGAAAGTAGACACCCCAAGGTATTCACTGAGGGGCATAGTGAGTCCGTATGAGATTTTTTTTTTTTTGCCAGAAGTTAGCAGAAATGGAAACTTTTATTTTATTTTCCTCAGAAAGTGTCATTTTCCGCTAACTTGTGAAAAAAATGAAATGATACATGAACTCACCATGCCCCTCCGCGAATACTTTGGGTGTCTTCTTTCTAAAATGGTGTCATTTGGGGGTATTTATACTATCCTGACATTCTAGCACCTGAAGAAACATGACAGGTGCTCAGAAAGTCAGAGCTGCTTCAAAATGCAGAAATTCACTTTTTTGCACCATAGTTTGTAAACGCTATAACTTTTACCCAAACCAATAAATATACACTTATTGGACTTTTTTTTATCAAAGACATGTAGAACAATAAATTTAGAGAAAAATTTATATAGAAATGTAGTTTTTTTTAAAAAATTTTACAACAGAAAGTGAAAAATGTCATTTTTTTGCAAAAATTTCGGTAATTTTTGATTAATAGCAAAAAAAGTAAAAATGTCAGCAGCAATGAAATACCACCAAATAAAAGCTCTATTAGTGAGAAGAAAAGGAGGTAAAATTCATTTGGGTGGTAAGTTGCATGACGGAGCAATAAACGGGTGAAAGTAGTGTAGTGCAGAATTGTAAAAAGTGGCCTGGTCATTAAGGGTGTTTAAGCTAGGGGGGCTGAGGCGGTTAATACGGTATTTTATAAAAATAAAAATGTTAAATATTTTTTCTTTGCATTGCCATATTCTGACACCCAGAACTTTTTATATCTATGTCTATGAAGCTATGCAAGGGTTAATTTTTTTGCTGGGTGAGCTGTAGTTTTTATTGATATCATTATGAGGTATGTATGATGACGTTTTAATCACCTTTTATTCAATTTTTGGAGAAGTGAAGCTACAAAAAAAACGGCCTTGCGGACATTTCGATTTTCCTTTTCATTACAGCGTTCACCGGGCGAGATAAATGCTTTTATATTTTGGTGGTTCGGGTATTTACTTTTTATTTCCCCTCACCAACAACTTCATCTCTAAACCCATGGAATCACTCGTCCATAAATACTTTTTTACATGTTTTAAACTCTAAACTATTTTATTTAAATATGTAGAAAAAGCACCAGCAACAACTTTAACCTCTTCCTGACCCCTGACATAACAGCATGTCTGCACGGTGGTATATGGATTGGGATCACAAGCTGCAGGTGCCAGATGAGTAAAACAGCTGGTGCCAAGCTGGTGCCAGCTGTGTCATACAGCTGACAACCGGCCGTAATGAACGGGATCAGAGGTAACTCTAATCCCAGTCCTTTAAACCCTTATGCCCCTTTCACACGGGCGTGATTTCCGCGCTGGTGCAATGCGTGATGTGAACGCATTGCAACCGCACTGAATCCGGACCCATTCATTTCTATGAGACTGTGTACATGAGCGGTGATTTTCACGCATCACTTTAGCGTTGCGTGAAAATCGCAGCATGCTTTATATTCTGCATTTTTCACACAACGCAGGCCCCATCGAAGTGAATTGGGCTGCGGGAAAATCGGAAGCATCCGCAAGCAAGTGCGGATGCGGTGCGATTTTCCCGCATGGTTGCTAGGAGACGATCGGGATGGGGGCCCGATCCTTATTATTTTCCCTTATAACATGGTTATAAAGGAAAATAATGGCATTCTAAATACATAATGCTAAGTAAAAAGGGCAATAGAGGGTTAAAAATAAAAAATAAAATTAACTCACCTCCTCTAATTGATCGTGTAGCTGCCGGTCTCCTGTTCTGTCTTCAGCTGGGGGGGGGGGGGGTGTTAAAGCTTCCATGATTGGACCACCAGCTTCCATGATTGGACCATGTGATCCAGTGACGTCATGGAAGGTCTATTACCCCCCCAGCTGAAGACAGAACAGGAGTCCGGCAGCTATGAGATCAATCGGAGGAGGTGAGTAAAATTATTTTTTTTTAACCCTCTATTGCCCTTTTTACTTAGCATTCTGAATTTAGAATGCTAGTATTTTCCTTTATAACTATGTTAAAAGGGAAAATATACAGAATACCGAAACCGGACTTCAGTGATGAAGTCCGTCTTCGGGACTGGGTAACAAACATGCCGATTTTTCTCACGCGCGTGCAAAACGCATTACAACAGTTTGTTTCTGTTTGCAATCCACAAAAAACGGATCGCATACGGAAACTTTTACAAATAAAAAATTAAAAGTTTCAAGTAAAAAAAGCATTCTTTTCCCAAAATAAAGTTAAAAAAATAGAGAGGTATACATATTAGGTATCGCCGCGTCCGTATCGACCGGCTCTAAAAAATATCACATGATCCACCTCGTCTGAACGCCGTAAAAAAAAGAAAATAAAAACAGTGCCAAAACAGCCATTTTTTGGTCACCTTGCTTCACAAAAAGTGTAATACCAAGCAATCAAAAAGGCGTATGTAGCCCAAAATGGTACCAATCAAACCATCATCTCATCCCGCAAAAAATGAGACCCTGCCTAAGACAATCACACAAAAAATAAAAATAAAATAGAGGTCTCAGAAAAAGGCAACACAAAAACAAGATTTTATTCTGTTCAAAAATGCTTTTACTGTGTAAAACAAAAAAATAAATAGACAGATTGGGTATGTCCGCGTCCGGAACAACCTGCTCTATAAAAATATCGCATGAAATGCCCCCTCAGATGAATGCTGTAAAAAAAAAAAAAACTATGCCAAAACAGCCATTTTTTTTTCACCTTTCGCCTCACAAAAAGTGTAACACCAAGCGATCAAAAAGTTGTATGTAGCCCAAAATGATACCAATGAAAACGTCACCTCATCCCGCAAAAATGAGCCCCCAAATGAAACAATCACTCAAAAAATAAAAACCAATGACATTCGCAAACCAATCCATCAAAATCTGTGCTGCAAAAGCCATGTGGCACTCCTTCCATTCTGAATCCTGCCATGTGCCCCCACAGTAGTTTACCACCACATATGGAGTGTTGCCGTATTTATGAGAAAATGGATCACAAATTATGGGGTGCCTTTTCTCCTGTTACTCCTTTGGAAAATGAAAGATTTGGGACTAAAGCAACATTTTATTCTAAGAAATTAAACGTCCTTTTTGCAGCATTCCGTAAAACATTTAGGGGGTCAAAGTGCTCTGTACCCACCTAAATATATTCTTTAAGGGGTGTAGTTTCCAAAATGGGGTCACTTTTTGAGGGTTTCCACGGTAGGGGTACATTAGGGGGGCTTTAAATACAAAATGGTGCCTAAGAATCATTCTAGTAAAATTTTTGGTTGTGGTGGCTCTCTCCCAATCAACTAAAGTATGGTGCTTCAAACCTAGAAGAGGGAACACCCACCCTCTAAAAATGAGTAATTATATAGCTAAAATTGGGTGAGCACTCATACATCCGGCATCAAACTGAATTATAAAAAGTTTTTTAATGTGATATATCAATACACTTCAATATAATAAAAAATAAAACAATAAAAACAGAGAACAATAGTAAGATTCCGTATATTCAGTGACTGCATTGGCGCAGGAGACAAATCTGTAAGTGTGCACAGATTTGTAGTCGTATAATATAGCTGAGCTTGGTTTGCTCAGATCCTGCGTCAACAGAAAAACTAATATTGCGTGTAGGCAATCTCCTTTACACCTAATAATTGTCCATAGTGCCACTTGAAGTTCTTTGCAACAAAATGCACCGAATACTGGGCCAAAAAAGTAAAGTCTATAGCTGTATGTCTCTGAATATCCTATATAACCGCAGAAGACTCTATGCGTTGGTATTATATATATATATGGACAGCCAAAGTCTCTAGAAAAGTGTGTCACAGTCCCACGTAAATAACATTCCTCTCCCTCCAATCTTCTATAACATACAGTCCCATGTAAATAACACCAGTCATCGCCCTTCAATATTCTATAACATACATTCCCATGTAAATAGCATCTTTCTTACAATCTTCTATAAAATACAGTCCCATGTAAGTAATACCAGTTATCTCATCCAATCTTCTATAACAAACAGTCCCACGTAAATAACACCAGTCCTCTCCCTCCAATCTTCTATAACATACAGTCCCATGTAAGTAATACCAGTTATCTCATCCAATCTTCTATAACAAACAGTCCCACGTAAATAACACCAGTCCTCGCCCCCCAATCTTCTATAACATACAGTCCAATGTAAGTAATACCAGTTATCTCATCCAATCTTCTATAACAGTCCCACGTAAATAACACCAGTCCTCTCCCTCCAATCTTCTATAAAATACAGTCCCATGTAAGTAATACCAGTTATCTCATCCAATCTTCTATAACAAACAGTCCCACGTAAATAACACCAGTCCTCTCCCTCCAATCTTCTATAACATACAGTCCCACGTAAATAACACCAGTCCTCTCCCTCCAATCTTCTATAACATACAGTCCCACGTAAATAACACCAGTCCTCTCCCCAATCTTCTATAACATACAGTCTCATGAAAGTAATACCAGTTATCTCATCCAATCTTCTATAACAGTCCCACGTAAATAACACCAGTCCTCTCCCTCCAATCTTCTATAACATACAGTCCCATGTAAATAACACCAGTCCTCTCCCTCCAATCTTCTATAACATACAGTTCTATGTAAATAACACCCGTCCTTTCAGCCCCTCTAACATACATTCCCAGTTAAATAACATATTTCCCTCCCACTAAGCAGGGAGATGGTATAAGAGGGGAGAACCACATCTCCCAGCATTTCTCAGGCTCTCACATACATTCCATGGCGGTCATAGGTCTCCACTGCTGAGCGCTGCCTTTTTCTGCACTGGTCACATGATGGTGACCTCATCACAGGTCCTACCGCCACTGCAAGTGTTAAAAAGATCACATGACTATGAGGTCATCACAGGTCCTTTAGCTGTGGAGTTTAGGCACAACAGGCACAGTGTGCATGGAGTCTAGACACTACCAATACACAGTAAGTCCTAAGATGATCAGGTTACCCTGTTGGGAGTGAAAAAATTAAATAAAGTAAAAAAACAAAACACTGGGATTGGCCCCCTCTCTATGGAATAAGCGATCAGAGGATTACATGTTAACCACCTCAGCCCCCCTAGCTTAAACCCCTTAATGACCAGACCACTTTTTACAATTCTGCACTACACTACTTTCACCGTTTATTGCTCCGTCATACAACTTACCACCCAAATGAATTTTACCTCCTTTTCTTCTCACTAATAGAGCTTTCATTTGGTGGTATTTCATTGTTGCTGACATTTTAACTTTTTTTGATATTAATAAAAAATTACCGAAAGTTTTGCAAAAAAATGACATTTTTCGCTTTCTGTTGTAATTTTTTTTTTCAACGACATTTTTATATAAATTTTTCTCAAAATTTATTGTTCTACATGTCTTTGATTAAAAAAAAATGCAATAAGTGTATATTTATTGGTTTGGGTAAAAGTCATAGCGTTTACAAACTATGGAGCAAAAAAGTGAATTTCCGCACTTTGAAGCAGCTCTGACTTTCTGAGCACCTGTCATGTTTCTTCAGGTGCTAGAATGTCAGGATAGTATGAATACCCCCAAATGACACCATTTTAGAAAGAAGACACCCCAAAGTATTCACGGAGGGGCATGGTGAGTTCATGTATCATTTCATTTTTTTTCACAAGTTAGCGGAAAATGACACTTTCTGAGGAAAATAAAATAATAAAGTTTCCATTTCTGCTAACTTCTGGCAAAAAAAAAAAAATCTCCCACAGACTCACTATGCCCCTCAGTGAATACCTTGCGGTGTCTACTTTCTGAAATGGGGTCATTTTTGGGGTGTGTTTACTGTTCCGCCATTTTTGGGCGGGGTTAAATTGTGAGCAACCCTGTAAAGCCTAAAGGTACTCATTGGACTTTACGCCCCTTTATGCACCTAGGCTGCAAAAAAGTGTCACTCATGTGGTATCGTCGTACTCAGGAGAAGTAGGACAATGTGTTTTGGGGTGTATTTTTACATATACCCATGCTGGGTGAGAGAAATATCTCATCTTGTAAACTGACAACTTTGTATAAAAAATTTAAAAAGTTGTCATTTACAGAGATATTTCTCATATCCAGCATGGGTATATGTAAAAATACACCCCAAAACACATTGCCCTACTTCTCCTGAGTACGGCGATACCACATGAGTGACACTTTTTGCAGCCAAGATGCTAAAGGGCCCTAATTCTAATGAGTACCTTTTAGGAGGGCATTTTTATGCATTTGATTCCAGACTTCTCACGCTTTAGGGCCCCTAAAATGCCAGGGCAGTATAAATAACCCACATGTGACCCCATTTTGGAAAGAAGACACCCTAAGGTATTCCGTGAGGGCATGGCGAGTTCACCGAAAAAAAAAAAATTTTGGCACAAGTTAGCGGAAATTGTTTTTTTTTTTACAAAGTCTCATATTCCACTAACTTGTGACAAAAAATAAAATTTTACATGAACTCACCATACCCCTCACGGAATACCTTGGGGTGTCTTCTTTCTAAAATGGGGTCACATGTGAGGTGTTTGTACTGCCCTGGCATTTGAGGGTCTCCGCAATCATTACATGTATGGCCAGCATTAGGAGTTTCTGCTATTCTCATTAGATTTTTTTTTTCCGTTCAGCCTCTGGCTGAAAAAAAAAAATTAACGGCACAGATTTCTTCATTCGCATCAATCAATGTGGATGAAAAAATCTCTGCCAAAAAACGTGCAAAAAAAAAGAGGGGAAAGGACATAGGAGTGCTTGCGAAGTAAGGCCCCATTCACACGTCCGCAAAAATGTCCGCATCTATTCCGCAATTCTGCGAAATAGATGCGGACCCATTTAGTGTGAATGGGGCCGGCGTTGATGCGGAGAGCACACTATGTGCTCTCCGCATCAGCATTTGCGGAGCTTCGAACCCCGAACCATCAGGCCGCAGCTCCGCAAAAGATAAAGCATGTCCTATTCTTGTCTGCAATTGCGGACAAGAAAAGGCATTTTCTATATAGTTCTGGAAAATGCGGAAAGCACATTGCCGGTGTCCGTATTCTGCGGATCCGCGAATTACGTGGATCCGCAAAACACATACGGACGTCTGAATGAGCCTTACAGGGGGGTGATTAGTGACAGGGGGGGTGACAGGGGGAGATCAGGGGGGTGACATGGGGTGATTAGGGGTTAATCAGTGACGGGCGGTGTGGTGTGGTGATTGGTGCACTTACTTTAGCTGCCTGTGTCCTCTGGTGGTCCCAAGCAAAAGGGACCACCAGAGGAGCAGGCAGCAGGCATATCAGACGCTGTTTACAAAACAGCGTCTGATATGCGATTTAGATGGCGTTTTTCTAACATCTACAGCCTGCCAGCGCATGATCAGCGCTGGCAGGCTGTAGTAAAACTTCCTCCGGACGCGATCCTGTGAACGTGCGCGCTAGCGTTCACAGGAAATCTCGCCTGTCGTGAGATGACGCGTCGACGCCTCAAGAAGGAACATCCCTGCCGGCCACAGGACGCATCCCTGCGTTAGGCGGTCAGGATGTGGTTAAAGAGGACCTTTCATGGGTCCAGACATTATGAAATAACTAGCAAGTTATGTAGGGCACTGTGCACGGATGTTACTAGTTTGTGTGGGACCCACTCCGTTCCCCCACTGTGCCCCCCTGCGGTTTTCCCGGCTGGTATGCTAATGAATATCATCGGTACAGGGAAGAGACTGCCCTGTTTCTCAATGGCGTCTCCTTCTCCCTGGCTGTAGCGGAGAGCGTCACAGCCAGGGAGAAAAAAAACTCACCTTCTCCCATGCTCTCCGCTGTGATTGGGCCACGCTACAGCCAGGGAGAAGGAGACGCCCATTGAGAAACAGGGCAGTCTCCTCCTCCCTGTACCAATGCTATTCATTAGCATACCAGGCGGGAAAACTGCAGGGGGAGCACAGTAGGGAGTTCCTAACCAGCAGAGCTACAGACAAGACTTGCTTTGGTCTCTGCCAAGTAGGCCCATGAGGAAGTGGAAAACTGCCAGAAAGCAACTTTGCTAAGAATTACCATCTGAAGGAAGAAAGCATTGAATATTTACAGATGTTGAGGACCAATTCACTCAGTGCTGGACTACATGTTTATGGCAATAGACTTTAATGCATGTGCAAAGGGGTAATTGCTTCGGTGCCTGCCACACCTCTGAGATGGACTAGCCATCTGATCTAGGACTGTAATTGCAGGGGTGTGGAATTCCTATCGCACGACGCCCGGGACATGCAGTTCCGGGCGCCGGGCAAGTACTTTAAACCGTTGTTTAGCCCTGTGCGGGCAAGTAGCAGGGACATGTGGTTGGACAGTAATAGGAGCGGTCATATGCGAGCTGACCGCTCCTATCTGTGTCAGCCTGCATCGTGCATATGACCCGTACATAGCACTTCCTGCAGGCGGCCCCCGCTCCTCCCGGCTCCTGTATCGAAGTCTCCGCCCACCTGCCAGCACGGAGCGCACAGCAAGTCAGCACATCGCCTCCAGAGACAAGATGGGAGAAGAAAAGTGAGACCCCACGGCACCCTGCAGATGAGCGTTCCTCCCGGAGCCTGTCCACATCACAGCTCCGCTGACTGGGGTCACATAGCATTATACTGATTTATGATGCTATGTAACCCTTACAGCTCTGGAATGTGTTGGATAACACTGACAGCATTATGTCAGCGTTATCCAATACATTCCAGAACTGTAAGGGTTACATAGCATCATAAGTCAGTATAATGCTATGTGACCCCAGTCAATGGTTGCAGGTCAGGCTAGGAGCTCAGTTGACAGACTCTGGGAGGAACGCTCATCTGCAGGGGTGTCAGAAATGAAGGTAGTGCTGTCTGTCTTCTGAGGCTCTGGCCCTGCCTGCAATCTGCACTGCAGGTGGCACTTTATAAACTATAACGTCTCCCTGTTGCCCCCATACAGTATAACGTCACCCTGTGGCCCCCGCCCCCCCGCACAGTATAACGTCACCCTGTGGCCCCCGCCCCCATACAGTATTACGTCTCCCTGTGGCCCCCGCCCCCATACAGTATAACGTCACCTTGGGGCTGCCCCCGCACAGTATAACATCACCCTGTGGCCCCCGCCCCCATACAGTATAACGTCACCCTGTGGCCCCCACCCCCATACAGTATAACGTCTCCCTGTGGCCCCCGCCCCCATACAGTATAACATCTCCCTGTGGCCCCCACCCCATACAGCATAACGTCTCCTTGTGGCCCTGCCCCCATACAGCATAACGTCTCCTTGTGGCCCCTGCCCCATACAGTATGACGTCTCCTTGTGGCCCCCGCCCCATACAGGATAACGTCTCCTTGTGGCCCCTGCCCCATACAGCATAACGTCTCCTTGTGGCCCCCATACAGTATACCGTTAGTACAAGTTCAGGACAAGTAGATGGTCATGAGGGACAAGTAGATTGAGCCCCCACTTTAGTCCTTTGACAAGTAGTTTTTTTTTAAATTTCCACACCCCTGAATTGGTAACTGGAGAAATTATATTGAGTCAGTGCACATCTATGGTCATTTGGAAAGATTGCATAAAGTATCTAGAGCGAGCATAAGGGAGGATTACTACAATCATTGCCACCTCGGGAAAAGTCTACTGTGTGCAATACCTGAGAACTGTGCCTGCTGCTTGCATTTATACTGTAACTCCCATCATCTATTCAGTAAAGAAAGACTCTATTTCATTGTAACCAAACAGGCCTGGTCATTGCCTCCACCATCCGCTGGCCCTCTACCAGCTCTCCTGCCTTGCACCTTGCTACCCATCCACCTAACATCAAGGGCACCCCAGACACCACCAGGCTTAAAGGGTTTCTGTCACCAGATTTAACCCTATGAAGTTAGCTGACATTAGCGATGTGCTAATGTCAGCTAAACCTAACTAGCCTATTCTTACTTTTCTCAGTGCCTGCATTAACCTAAAAATCGAACTTTTATAATATGCTAATGAGGCTCTAGGAGCAGGGGGAGGGGGGCGTTGTTCCTGCTCCTAGAGACCTCCATTCTCTCACCTTGGTCTCCTCCCTCCAAGTCTTGATTGACAGAGCCAGGCAGCGATTGCGTCCGTCTGCCAGCCCTGTGCTCGGATGAAATCTCGCGCCGTTCTGAACTCAGCGCAGGCGCGGTGAGGGAAAGACGCTCGTCGGCTGCCAGGCTCCTCACCGCGCCTGCGCTGAGTTCAGAACGGCGCGAGACTACATCCAAGCACAGGGCTGGCAGACGGACGCAAGCGCTGCCTGGCCCTGTCAATCATGACTTGGAGGGAGGAGACCAAGGTGGGAGAACGGAGGCTCTAGGAGCAGGAACAACGCCCCCCCTGCTCCTAGAGCCTCATTAGCATATTATAAAAGTTCGATTTTTAGGTTAATGCAGGCACTGAGAAAAGTAAGAATAGGCTAGTTAGGTTTAGCTGGCATTAGCACATCGCTAATGTCAGCTAACTTCATAGGGTTAAATCTGGTGACAGAAACCCTTTAAGCCTCAAAAGTCCAGGGGGGACTAGGCTAAAGAGTGCCAGTTTAACTATTTTCAACCTATATATAACCTTTTAGGATACATGGTACACAGAAAATCTTCACAGCAAACATTTTGAAGTGGGGACCCTGAGTATTAACTTTTTTTTACAGTGAATCACAGTATTAACCCTGTAGCAGTGAACCAGAAGGTCACTGCATAACCACGGCAGCAGTCTCGGACTGAGTCGTACACTTCCTTTTCTTGTGGATCATCGAGACTCTCACATGTTCTGGAGTGTGAAAGTGTAAGTGTACCATCAGGGCCCAGCACAAATATAGTGGAACTATAGGGTACTTACCATATAGCCACTATTACATTCATAGCCACATTGCGTTACCATTTTTTACATTGTCATTGTCTACTAATTCTGGAAATTGATATTGAAACTGGCATGATGCTTGAAAAGTAAAAATAGATATGTTCTTTCTTATGTCAAAGATCCAGTACATCACGTTGAACATCAGCTGGTTCGTAAATGTATAGGGGTGGAATATCGTCACTTTTCCCTTTCTCTATAAGTTTGCGGCAATCTGTACTGTATATTTTATATATATATATACCCAATGTACAGTACAATGTACAGTACAGTCTCGATGGTTTTCACCCTACGGAAAAACGGCAAAAAAGACGTGTTATGGTGTAACTATTAAAACAGCATGCCAGCAAAGGGGGCAAATAAGGATAGCAGGCGCACTACCAGGGGAACATGATGGTGAATACAAGAATGGCGACCTCTAGCTGAGCTTCATGGCAGCAACAAAGGGGACAATTATTGAATTTTGGGAATGTAGAGGGACAGCTATGGCCACACTCTTGAACCATGATCCCAGTGGCATGGAAACAGGTCCTTGGTTATCTCATACCACGACTCACCTTTCCAGAAACAGTCATCGTACGCATCCTGACGGATGTTCCTTAACTCCAGTGGGACTGTCTTGGACCAAATTTACCAGCTACCCGGCATCTATAAATGAGGTATCTTGAAAGAAGAGATCCTGAAGTGGCTCCTGTTGTGTCTGTCGGGAAGTCAGTCAGTGGTCTGTACCGCCATGCTGTGAAGGAGAATTCCCAGCATTGCCTAGCAATAGATCTGCAGAAATTGGATAGCACATGGATGGCTTCTATGTGCTGTCTGCTTTTTCCTTATTCCTATAGACTTGGAAGGGAGAGCCTGATCTGCATGTGTATCTGGCAAACAGATCCGCGAAAAAAACCCGGATGAGTGCATTTAAGTGTTTTTTTTCAGTGCTGATTTTTGCTATGGTTTGATATAAATTACAAAAAAAAATAAAAAATCTTGAATCGGTGGATTTTTCCACTTGTGGGTTTACAGTGCATCGGTGTACATTCATAGTGCATTGGTAGTGCAAGTAAAGATTTGGTAAATGAATTGAGCGGTCTCCAACCTGTGGCTCTTTAGCGATTGTGAGACTACAACTCCCAGCATGCCCAGACAGCTTGTGGGTGCAGATAATCAACCACAGATAATAAACGGATGAATTGTATTTTACACACATATCGCATTGCCCTTGCAGCTCTTAATGATGTGCCCACACTCTGGCATTAGAACAGGCCCTGCGTCGGTGGGTGAAGTGGGCGAAATTGGCTTGAGTCATGTAACCAGGAGGCAATGGTTGTGACTTTCTCATAAACCAAGCTCTGAATCTAAGAGAGCAAGAAATCCAAATGTGACGTTATACAAGGCCATTTGTGTATAAGATGGATTTCTACCATAGATGTGCAGTTTTATATGGATCTGCAAGAGGATTAGCCCCATATTATCTATATCTATGTTATCTATCTATCTATCTATCTATCTATTCATGTATCTACTATCTATCTATCTATTCGTGTATCTACTATCTATCTATCTATCTATCTATTCGTGTATCTACTATCTATCTATCTATCTATCTATCTATCTATCTATTCATGTATCTACTATCTATCTATCTATCTATCTATTAATTATCTATCTATCTCTAATATTTATATATCTATCTGTCTATCTAATATCTAACTAACCTAACCGAGTGAACTATCATCCGTACCCTTAGGCCTCTTTCACATGGGCGTCATGTTTGACGCCCGGATAAGAGGCAGGTGCGTTGCGGGAATATGCGCGTTTTTCCCGCACGGGTGCAAACGTTTGTCATGCGTTTTGCACGCGCGTGAGAAAAATCGTTATGTTTGGTACCCAGACCTGAAGCCGGACTTCATCACTGAAGTCCGGTTTCGGGTCTTCTGGAGAATTTATTATTTTCCGTTATAACATGGTTATAAGGGGAAATAATAGCATTCTTAATAAAGAATGCATAGTAAAATGAAGTGGAAAGGGTTGTAAACAATAAGTTAACTTACTTAGCCACTTGATCGCGATCAAGTGGCTAAGGTAAGTTAACTTTTATTATTTTTAACCCCTTCCTCTTCATTTTACTATGCATTCTTTATTAAGAATGCTATTATTTCCCCTTATAACCATGTTATAAGGGAAAATAATAAAGATCGGGTCCCGTTGCTAAGCAACCATGCGGGAAAATCGCAACGCATCCGCACTTGCTTGCGGATGCTTGTGATTTTCCCGCAGCCCCATTCACTTCTATGGGGCCTGCGTTGCGTGAAAAATGCACAATATAGAGCATGCTGCGATTTTCACACAACGCAGAAGTGATGCGTGAAAATCACCGCTCATGTGCACAGCCCCATAGAAATGAATGGGTCTGGATTCAGTGCGGGTACAATGCGTCCTCCTCACGCATTGCACCCGCGCGGAAAACTCGCCCGTGTGAAAGGGGCCAAAGTCTCTTCACAGTAAAATAAGACAGTTCATGTCCTGGACTTAGCATTGGTGACAACACCATGACCTGCAGAAAGCGCCTATTAGCCTGGAGGAAGCTGGGAAGGATTGAGCTGTGCACAGCTTCTACCAGTCAGAGGCTATACTCAGGTCGAGTCAGGGCTATGAAATGCGCCAGATTTGGGGAACTAATACAAAGCTGTGGTAGAGGACTGGGAGTGTTCAGTTGGGTTTCCACACTCAGAGATTGAAACCAGCCATTTTATTACAAGGAGCTTACATTATACATGTGGTTGCCTGGTGTACTACTACCGACAAACCTCAGCAATACAAGTGGTGAGACCCATAGAGGCCATACACAGCATATAACATTGCCATATCTTTTCTCTTTTAAATATAACAAAATACTAAATGGTGAACATGAACAACAGGGGATAGTTATAATTTATATATGATCCTTGAGGTGGACGGGATTTCTGATCATTCTGTCCGCTCCAGTGACATAAGTGGGGAGATTTAAACTGGTGGAAAGTAGAACTGGCTTAGTTGCCCATAGCAACCAATTAGATTCCACCTTTTAGGCCCTATTCAAAAAAACTCCGAAAATTGCGGATCCGAACACACCATGCCGGCAATCCCCATAGAGATGCCTATTCTCGTCCGCAGGCTGCTCTCCGCATCACGTCCGGCCCCATTCACAATGAATGGGTCCGCATCTATTCCGCAGAATTGGGGCTTTATTCAAAGGAGCTGTCAAAAATAAAAGGTGAAATCTGATTGGTTGCCATGGGCTACTAAGCCAGTTCTACTTTACACCAGTTTGATAAATCTCCTCCAAGATGTTCCCCTGCACACATCGTGTTTTACTGTATGTTTTTTGGCATTGCCTACCTCTGACTATACTGTTAAAAGATCCATGTATCATCTCCTTCTTTTGTTTTTCTGATTTCTCCTCAGTCTTCCTTCCTCTGAGGCCTCATGCACACGACCGTATTTTGCTTCCGTACCCATTCCGTTTTTTTTGCTGATAGGATGCAGACCCATTCATTTCAATAGGTCCGCAGAAAATGCGGACAGCACACCATCAGTATGTCTGTTCCGTAGCCTCGCAAAATAAATCGAGCATGTCCTATTTTTTTCTAGTTTGCGGACAAGGATAGTCATTATTACAATGGATCCTCAAAAATAACAGATCCGCAAAAAACATGTTCATATCCCTGGAGATCAGGCATATTTATGGAATAGAAATCTTGCCTATAGTCATTCCTCTTCAACTGAGCTGTAACATCTCCCACCAGCTTTGGCTTTACGCTTTTACAGGAGGCGTAATTTGGTTCAGTTGAGAGGAGTATAAAAACTGAATGTACTTGTTATTGAGGAGGGGGTACAGCAAGGGTAGACCTTAATAGTCAGGGACTAAACAAACTTGACCTCTTAATAATTATTATTTGGTAAATGAACAGTTGGGCATGTGTAGTGACCCAGTTTGGTATATGGCTGTGCAATGTGATATCTCTTTCATATTTTGGACCGTCATAATGTTTTATACGGTGTTATACTATTTTATTCTGTGTGAAGCTGAATCAAGGGTTAAAGGAATCTTCTCACTTCAGCAAACGGCATTTATAATGTAGAGAAAGTTAATACAAGGCACTTACTAATGTACTTGTTTCCAGGGGTTATGACCACCCTGCAGTCTAGCAGTGGTGGCCATGCATGCACACTATAGGAAAGAGTGCAGGCCTCTCTGCAACCATGCGGGAAAATCGCACCGCATCCGCACTTGCTTGCGGATGCTTGCGATTTTCCCGCAGCCCCATTCACTTCTATGGGGCCTGCGTTGCGTGAAAAACGCACAAAATAGAGCATGCTGCCCTGCTCATCTGTGAAGCCACAGATGAGCAGGGCAGGGATAATGCAATCCCACCCCCTGCCTGTGCGTGCACGCTCCCGTGTTATAGATCTTCCAAGCTGCGGGAGAATGTGACAGAGCACAGGTGAGGTGGCTGGGGCTGGGAGTCACTGCGCATGCGCATGAATATGGGCGCGCTCTCTCCTGCAAATCGTAGCCACCAGAGCAGCCGGCCAAAGCTCTTTCCATGCGCCTGCACGGCCACTGTTGATAGCATTATAGCAGTGGCCGTAACCCCTAGAAACGAGCAGGCAATTTGGGGGTCTTAGCTGGGGAAAAAGAGTTCACAGAGGAAAAATGGAAAAAAGAAGTAAATGGCAAAAATCAATCATCACGCTGCAAGAAACAGAATGACTATTGATTAAGGAGGTGAGACAACCCCTTTAACTATCATGATGTGTAAAGAGGAACATGAACAAACAAGAACTTTTAACCAGTTAAGAATTGAGAAGTGTACAAGAGGTGAGATTTTTCTTACGTATAGTGATGTCCTAATGAGGTCATAGAAATAAATATTAAGGTATTAATGATGTAATGTATGAAGAAACATTGATGTCTATGGCCTGTGGTAGAATGTGGAAAACTTGTATTATAATACTAATTATTCCTTTCTTTTCTGGGGTATAAAAGACCATGTTTGGGGACATAAACCAAGCACTGCCTCTGCCACTGCTGCTTCACACTTTCATCTACCCCATATGCCGTAATCTGCCTGACTTTTATATTAATTTCGGGGTTGTCTTGCTGCTCTTGTATCTGAATAAACGTAAGAATCTTCCCAAAAAGAAGTTGTCTTAAAAGGGTTGTCCCACAAAGAAAATTCTACAATTTTCAAACCAGCACCTGGATCTGAATACTTTTGTAATTGCATGTAATTAAAAATTTTGTATAGCCACTGAGTTATTCACTAAAATGTATCTGTATAGTGCCACTTAGTTTCTTATTTCTTTGTCCTGCTCACTGTGAAGGCCGCACATGCTCAGACTGATCTTTCAACTACCTCCTGAGCTGTGATAGGGAGAAAGCTGTAGTGGAATGGACACGCCCCCTGAGCTTCAGGAGAAAAGACCCTCCCCTTGAGCTGTCAGCTTGATATGAATCTAGGGGAGCAGTGAATGTGGAGATCTCTGGATCCATGTGAGGTACAGGGCAGGTACTATATGACGTCTGATTTTCATTTTTTACAATGGGATAACGCCTCCTAGAAGTCTTGCGTTGCTGCGAACAGTTTCCAACAGGGAGCCCTAAAGATAACCTTTGATTCAGCCCAGAACCTCTTTCGACTGTCTAATACTTGTACCCCCATCTTGTGTGGAAGATTGTATGAACCTTTCAATAAAGACTTCTTGTTTATGTTTCAGCTGCAACCACCTCCATTTTCTGGACTTACACCATTGCAACACCAAAGGCACTCCATCTTCTATCAGGCAGGAGACTCCAACCAGGGTGTGCCCCGAGCGAAACAACTATAAGGTTCATTCCTCCTTCACTGCACAGCCCTGGGAGCGAGGGAGAAGGACACCGCCACCATAAATACCACGCAACTACTACTGCAATCCTCTCTTGACTTTCCCCTCTGGGTTGTTGCACTTTCATTGGGTGGACTTCTTGTGAACAGGAGTCTAGGAAATGATGTTACGACATTGTTCTTTGTCATATTCAGTTTAGTTATATTCTGCAACATTTAAGCTACAATATAGCAGCACCTTGTGTGTAATTTAAACAAGGTTGGACTGGGACCAAAAAACAGACCCGGCACTCAGATCCCACCAGCCCAAATATAACATTGTGGAAAAAGTCACATGCAACGCACACTCTGCCAAATATCGCTTTGCTTGGTCAAGTTTCTCGCTGTTTCCTCAAATATGTAAATTTCGCCATCAGTACAAGAAAGAAAATAAAGTGGAACATAAAAACACCTAAATGTATGGGCATAGACAGGTTTACACCTAAAAACCTTTTGGTACTCCCACTAAATATCCAGATTTACTCCAGTGACCATAACCAATCACTGCATAGGAATACAGTAACAAAACCAAGATTACTGGGCCTAGTTATTTACATAGATAAAGTACCAGAACCAAGCTTATTACATAGATATGGTAACAGTACCGAAATTACTGCATAGATACGACACCAGAGATGAGCTTACGATACAGAGATGGTAATAGAACTAAGATTGCTACAGTACATAGGAACAGAACCAGAACCAAGTGTACTGTATAGATACGTAACAGAACCCAGCTTGCTAAGTAGATAATATAATAGAACCAAGCTTACTACATAGATACTATACGAGAACCAAGTTTACTACATAGATACCATACCAGAGCCAAGCTTACTACATAGATACTATACCAGAGCCAAGCTTACTACATAGATACTATACCAGAACCAAGCTTACTACATAGATACCATACCAGAACCAAGCTTACTACATAGATACTATACCAGAGCCAAGCTTACTACATAGATACTATACCAGAACCAAGCTTACTACATAAATACTATACCAGAACCGAGCTTACTACATAGATACTTTACCAAAGCCAAGCTTACTACATAGATACTATACCAGAACCAAGCATACTACATAAATACTATACCAGAACCAAGCTTACTACATAGATACTATACCAGAACCAAGCTTACTACATAGATACCATACCAGAATCAAGCTTACTACATAGATACTATACGAGAACCAAGCTTACTACATAGATACTATACCAGAACTAAGCTTACTACATAGATACTATACCAGAACAAAGCTTACTACATAGATACTATACCAGAACCAAGCTTACTAAATAGATACTATACTAGAACCAAGCTTACTACATAGATACTATACCAGAACCAAGCTTACTACATAGATACTATACCAAAACCAAGCTTACTACATAGATACTATACCAGAACCAAGCTTACTACATAGATACTATACCAGAACCAAGCTTACTACATAGATACTATACGAGAACCAAGCTTACTACATAGATACTATACCAGAACCAAGCTTACTACATAGATACTATACCAGAACTAAGCTTACTACATAGATACTATACCAGAGCCAAGCTCACTACATAGATACTATACGAGAGCCAAGCTTATTACATAGATGCTATACCAGAACTAAGCTTACTACATAGATACTATACCAGAGCCAAGCTTACTACATAGATACTATACTAGAACCAAGCTTACTACATAGATACTATACCAGAACCAAGCTTACTACATAGATACTATACCAGAACCAAGCTTACTACATAGATACTATACCAGAACTAAGCTTACTACATAGATACTATACCAGAACCAAGCTTACTACATAGATACTATACCAGAACCAAGCTTACTACATAGATACTATACCAGAACCAAGCTTACTACATAGATACTATACCAGAACCAAGCTTACTACATAGATACTATACCAGAACCAAGCTTACTACATAGATACTATACCAGAACCAAGCTTACTACATAGATACTATACCAGAACTAAGCTTACTACATAGATACTATACCAGAGCCAAGCTTACTACATAGATACTATACCAGAACCAAGCTTACTACATAGATACTATACCAGAACCAAGCTTACTACATAGATACTATACCAGAACCAAGCTTACTACATAAATACTATACCAGAACTAAGTTTACTACATAGATACTATACCAGAACCAAGCTTACTACATGGATGCTACATAGAAACCAGCTCACTATATTACAGGTGTAGGCTGGTGAAACCAGTATAATCATGCAGCATCCCATTACATGAGCCAGGTTAAAATAACCCAGTTGGATGGCATCATCATAGTGCACTTGGATGCCGCAGTATCACAACGCGCGGGGAGATAGAGCAGACCATATGAGGGGGGGAAGCAGAGCACATTGCTAGAGACAGGACAGATGACTAACAATATAGTAGCAGAACAAAGCTTACTCTATAGATACAGTGGCTGATATGAGTTTGTAGGGGCGGATATGGTCTTTGTAGGCGCATGCAACTTTTGAAGAGGCTGATACTGTATAATCTCTATAAGGACATTGCGAAGAGTTAGCTATTTCTACAGCACTTAACCGATTGTTATTTAGTGCAGTGTCATGACTTATGGTTAAGTACTTGTTTTATATATGTTATGTAAGTCCCATGGCCAGTATACAGTCAACTATTTGTTTAATATTTTTCATTTAAATTGTCAGGGTAATTAACCCAGGTCCGCCCCCTGTTTAATTAGTTAGTGGAGTGTAGTCTGAAGAAAGATGCAAGACAGATGTGTGTGATAGAAGCTCTGCAGACAAGGCCTCAAGTTCCAGAGAACTGCTACCTCTGAGACTTCCATTTACCAAAGAACAGCTCTAACACTAAAGTACTTCTGAAAGAAGGAGAACAGACATCTTGATATGGACTAGAACCTGCAAACCCCTGCAAGATTACGCCAGTAAGGTACAGACTGTTTATGGCAAGGGACCTTACTGCCGTGGGAGGCATATAATACTCAACGCCGACCTCATACTTCTGAACTGTAATTTCATTGTTACTTATACTATAACTCTCATCATCCACTGAGTAAAGAGACTTTCTTTATTACAACCCACCTCTATCTATCCCAGTATGCCTATCAATATATCTGTCTCATATCTTTCTTTATCATAATTAATCAAAATGCTTAATAAATATAAATCCTTGCATTGGCGTATTGGGTTGGGTGACAGTGAGCGTTAGTATGGCCTACATTACAGCTTACAAAGGAGTATTCGCCCAGTCTTCTAATACTCCAGAATGGTAGACGTACCTGTGTGGATAAATCCTCTACTTACATTCTGCTGCATTAGAGATGAGAAAATGTGTTATTGGATCCGTGTTGTCATCCAGCTTTCCCAGAAACTACTACAACAGGAGGACAACTGACAAAGTGCTTTTAGGGAGGCCTTGTCTATAACAAGTAGAATATGAGATCCCTACAAGGTGCCAGGCTCCATATTGAATTATCCAATTACCCAATGTTAATACCACAAATATTGTAGTGTCTGTGATCGTTCTACAAACCTCCATTTCCTGTGTTGTTCCATGGCTGAACACTCTGGGTCTTCACTCACTGCAGAAAAATTGTAGAGGGAGCTACAGCTTCTATGTGGAGCTTCAGAAACATTTTCTTGGTTTAGTGTTAGTCCATATGCATTTTGACCCCTGTAATGTTTCACCATTCACTCCAGCAAAAAAAGTAAGTCTGTAGGAAAGACTACTGGCAGCAGCCACTAGGGGGCCTAGCTGCATATGTATCTATATTGCTCCATATGTCTTCAATTGGACTCAGGGCCGGTGCAAGGATTTTTGCCGCCCTAGGCAAAAGAAAAGTTTGCCGCCCCCCCCCCCATGTGACATCACAATGCCCCACCCATATGATCTGCCAAATTAAAGGGGTTCTGCAGTTTATTTAAACCGATCGACAGGGGTCCGATACCCGGGACCCCCGCCAATTAGCTGTTTGAGAAGCAGCGGCGCTGGCAGTAGCGCCTCGGCCTTCTCGCAGTGACGTCACGATTAGTATCATTGGCCTGGGTGGGGCTAAGCTTCATTAAAGTGAACAGAGCTTAACCCAGCCAAGGCCAGTGATACTAGTCGTGACGTCACTGCGCCTGCGGTAAACAGCGAGAAGGCCGAGGCGCTACTGCCAGTGTCGGACCCGCCGATCAGTTTAAATAAACTGCAGAACCCCTTTAACTAACGCCAGTTTTCTCTCCCCCCCATGTCATTCTCTTCCCTCCCCATGTAATTCTCTCTCCTTCTCTTGTCATTCTCCCCCATGTCATTCTCTCCCCCCATGTAATCTCTCTCCTTTTCTTGTCATTCTCCCCCCATGTAATTCTCTTCCCCTCTTGTCATTCTCTTTCCCCTTTTCATCTCCCCCTTGTCATCCTCATTCTCAACCCCCTCCCTTTGTCATCCTCTTTCTCACCCCCCTCTTGTCATCCTCTTTCTCACCCCCCCTTGTCATCCTCTTTCTCACCCCCTCTTGTCATCCTCTTTCTCATCTCCCCCTTGTCATCCTCTTTCTCACCCCCTTGTCATCCTCTTTCTCACCCCCCTGTCATCCTCTTTCTCACCCCCTTGTCATCCTCTTTCTCACCCCCTGTCATCCTCTTTCTCACCCCCTTGTCATCCTCTTTCTCACCCCCCTGTCATCCTCTTTCTCACCCCCTTGTCATCCTCTTCTCACCCCCCCTGTCATCCTCTTTCTCACCCCCCCTGTCATCCTCTTTCTCACCCCCCTCCCCCTTGTCATCCTTCTTTGGTCGAGCGCTGTATGCTCCATGGGTACAGGAGCTTTAGTCTCCTGTACCCGGGCGGACTGATAGGAAGCGCACACTGTGTGCACACCTCCTGTCAGTCCGGCCGGGTACAGGAGACAGATGCTCCTGTACCGCTGGACTATACAGGGCTCGGCCACGCTACTATGAGGAACTGACAGGAGGGAGCGCTGAGCGTTTCCCTCCTGTCAGTCCCTCTCTTCTTGCTGCGCCCGGGCGGTGCGCCCTCATGGACGCACCAGCCCGGGCAGTGCTGCAGCCGCCTGAGGCTCTCTATAGAGCGCTCGGGCGGCTGCAGCATGAAGGGGGCCGGCGCTCCTAGCAGCGCCCCTTCCCAAAGGGCGCTCTACGCGGCTGCCTAGTCAGCCTATAGGACGTGCCGGCCCTGATTGGACTTGTATAAATATGTATACAAAGAGCTCCCCCTTGTGGTGGTTGCACAAAGCCAGAAATAATCTCTTTTTAATGTGATTGTGAGAAGGAAATTACTGTTCATGTAAGAAACTTTTCATGGTGGTATCAATGGAGACAGTTTAGTTGTCATCATGTGGGATGGGACATGTACTTGTGGGGTATGATTTACATAGATATATAACATTTCCGCATCTCATATCTACCAGAAAAAAATCATAATGGGTAATAACTGTGGGGTGAATGTCAGTTTTGATGCCACTGCCATCTGTGGTCACAGCACAGTAGATTTTGCAGCTGGGAAAAAAATGAATTTTCTAACCATAAAAGACATGGATGAGACGGTGAATGTGGCCAGGTGGGACAGGCTATATTTAGTGTTACATCTATACAGTTAATAGCGAGCCTAGGGAAAATCCCAGAATTTTTTAGTGATTTTATACACAACTTGAGATGTGAGAGCCACGAAGCACAGTCTGTGATTACAGCCAAAGCGGCCCTGAATGATCATATTAATTATTAATGGCCTCATTAGGAGATGGCACAGAGGGATTAATCTATTATTCACACCATGGCGGAGTCAGATATCGGCGTGACTATGGACAAGTGAAAGAGGGGACAAAGCGGCCATCTGAAAAAAGGTTCCATTGGTGTCTGTGGGGGTGGAGGGGTTACTGTGTGGCGGCTGTGTTAAGAGACTCAAGCAATCCAATGAAACATAATATATGCTGACACCTCCTAGTGTTGAAATGAAAGCATTGCATTTGCAGGTACAAACCACGTGGAGAAAACTGTTGGTACCCTTCCATTAAAGAAATAACTGAAACGGACAAAAGTAATAATAAATAAAAATTTACTGAAAATCAGCTAATGAACATCAGACATTGCTTTTGAATTGTGGTTCAACAAAATAATTTATAAAACAAACTGATGAAATTGGCCTGGACAAAAATGATGGTACCCTTCAAGGGGTTTTCCAAGACTTTACATTGATGTCCTATCCTTGCAAATTGCGGTCCCCAATGCACGGAACGGACGATCACTGGCCGTGTGCATGAGCCCTTAGCCTAAGCTCTGGTGGTTCATTTTCAATTAGGTTCATATTCACTTAGACTGGTCTAATTCATTTGCACATGAAAAAAGTCACATCTTTGCTGAGAAAAGTCACATGTCTCCCAGAAACTGTGAGTTTTAATATAAAAGAAGTCACACCACTGAAAATAGACAAACTAAAGTACACCAGCCCTGGGGTGATGTACAAATTAGACTGTTTTTATGAGAAATTCAGGTGTACAAAAGCGCACCTACAGAAATAGATGGGAAAAAAGTAAAAAAGTTAGAAAATCTAAATTGTTGAATGAGGCACAAAAGCGCCCAAATTTTAGTAGTAAATGCGCTTAAAAAATAGGACTGTCTAAAACAGAATTGTTTAGACTAAAAACAGGCACAAACTCTTTAGTAAATGTGCCCCAGTGTATGATCAGTGATTTTCATCAATGATTGTGAGCCAAAACCAGGTGCGGGTCAAATACACTGAACATTTTGGGAGGCTCCACTCCTGATTTTGGTCCACTGAACACTGAAGCCTCTTTCAGACGTCAGTGTTTGGTCAGTGATTTCCATCAGTGATTGTGAGGCAAAACCAGGATTGTGTGCGGACCGCATTTGCGGATCCGCAATACACGGGCACCATTCCGTGGCCATTCATTTCAATGGGTCCGCAAATCCAGAGATGCGGAATGGTGCGGAACGGAATGACAGAACGGAACACTACGGAAGCACTACGGAGTGCTTCTGTGGTGTTCTGTTCTGTATTTCCGTCCCGCAAAAAGATAGAACATGTCCTATCTTTTTGCAGAACGGGCAGATCGCGGACCCATTCAAGTGAATGGGTCCGCGATCCGCTGCAGCTCACCCACGGTCGGTGCCCGTTAATTGCGGGCCGCAATTCGCGGCCCACAGCATGGGCACGGGAGCACACGTTCGTGTGAAAGAGGCCTTAGGGAAAGATCTGCTCCTGTCCTGTGTTTAGAGACGCACTTGGTTTTGGCTCACAATCACTGATGGGCTCATGCACACAAACATATTTTTTTTCTGTGTCCGTTCTGTTTTTTCTGGGGCCCATATGTGAAACCATTTGCAGCAGCCCACTGGCAGCTTATGGGGGATCCCTTGCCCCTTAAGAGGTATTTATGATTATATGTCCCTCTGTTAGAGCAAGTAGTCGTGACTCCAGTTGCAGTTACACAACTAGGACTTGGAGTCCCTTTGTAGATGGTAGTGTTGGTACCCAGGGGTAGGATTGCCAGAGTGGTGTAGAGTGGCCTACAATGTCTCTGTAGATGTTGTATGACACGTGTCACGGTGCTCCAACCTGGATATCCTTGGATCCCAGATGAGGTATAGTCCGAAGCAAGTGCAAAAAGGGTTGTTGAACTTGAGTGAAGAATAAGTAGAATAAATGGAGTCCAGACTTTCTAGTAACGTTGAACAGAGCTTTACTTGGCATAAACGGTAATCCAAACAGTTTCCAAACTTTATCTTGGTCATCAGCAGGTATTGGCTTAACTCTGGCAGGCAAACACTTCTGCAACAATCTCATGCTATGCTGTAGCTCTCTCAGCTCTGCTATGCTGGCTGGATAAATAAAAACTTTTACTCTTCTGCTGGAACTTAGCTGTCTGTAGTCTGTGTCTTACTTCAATCCTAGAAATCTTTCTTCCTGGCATCAAACTCTCTTAGCTAGGGAGGCAATGCAAGCCCAGGAGGGGACAAGCAACCATGTATCACTTCACAGGCAGGGCTTGTGGGCCTAGCAGAGCAGGCAGTGCTCTGCTAGCCAACACATAACCTTTGCCCAAGAGGGGGTAAGCTAGACTGACCCGGAATAACTAAACTCCTCCCTCTCTAAAGAGGGCTGGAAAGGAACTAGAAGGTTCCTCTCCAGAGACTCTATCTCTGCACAGATTTGCTGCCACCTGTTGGTAAACCAGGCACATTACATGTAAACAGCAGTTTATAAGGAAATACATACACACATTGCAGGATATGGTAATAAATATATCTATGATAACACAGGATCACAGATTACAGATAGTGGGGGTACAAAAGAGGTAGTAATGGCACTCTAGGTCATTACACATTCACTTCAGTTGATGAACCACCTTAGATGTTGAGCCTTATAGTAGCTGTCTGCCACCCTGTGGTTACACTTGTGTTCAAGACTCTAGGAAAGATCCATGAAGCTCTGGCGGATTTTAATGGCAGCCATATTACATGCCATGAAAACAGATATTACTAAACACAACAGTTGGAAACTTGACAGAAGAAGGGGCAAATCCAATAATTATATTTAATGGGATTTCGCTACTTTCGTGATTCACAAGAGGCACCAAAAACTCCAATGCAATGTGCATGAGCAGTCGGCAGATTAGAAGGTTGAATGGCGCCATCTGGTGGTAGATCTCAGAATTGCAGTTAAGCACAGCTTTATGGCTTTCTGTCCCATTTTTGACCAGAAATACACAGATTTCATACCTCATTCACACATCAGTGTTTTTGTCAGTGATTTCCATTAGTGTGGGTCTAAACACAGAACAGGAGCAGATCTTTCCCTTATACCTTAGGCTCCAATCCTGGTTTTGTCTCAGAATCACTGATTGAAATCATTGATCAAAACACTGACGTGTGAATGAGTCTTTAGGCTGTTTTCACATCAAGTTTTTTTCCCCCCACAGTTAATACAAACATATAAAGTATAATACAATGGATTCCAATGTAAATAGCCGTTTAACGTTTGCATCCTTGTTTTTGCCAAGATATATGTTAAACATGGGACAGAAACATGGTGTGAACACAGCCTTAGATGCACTGAAATGACCCCCTTGTGAATGCAGCCTCACTATGTGTGTGTTCACACCGAGTCACAGTGCAGCCATCTATGCCGGTGAACCGCACCTAAAAGCTTCATTGTTCTTGTTCGTGGTTGCAGAATTAGGAATGACTCTGCCATATTAATTGCAGAAATCATGCTGCCTTCCCCAGTATGAAGGAGCATCATTACAAGCAGCAGCTGGGGGGGGGGGGGGGGGCGACTTTTTGGGGACAGATATAGATTTATATGGTAATAACATTTCCTCATCTACAGCAGATCACACAGGATGACTGTTAGCCACTGCTGTTAAAGAACCCCATAGCACAACTCAGAATGGTCTCATGCCCAAATGAGAGCACCGCCTTTACTAGGGAGTGCTAACTGTATGAGAATTTATATAGGTAGTATTTAAAGGGTTGTGCTATGAATTTAAAGTATCTGCTATCCAAAGTGGTTGACTATGTCCACTAGTCCTACAGAGAATCACCTGACCTGCCACTCCACTCATACCACCACACAGGGCTACAAATCTTATGACCCGTTCCTGTGGATAAATTGATTTTGTGGCACGACCCCTTTAACACAATGTATGAATCTGTATGCAGTGAGCTCCCCCTACTGGTGGCTGCAGGTAGCTGCTATGAAGAAGTTCACTGCTGGCTCTGATTGTCACTAGAGATGAGCGAACATTTAAAAAAAGTCCGTTGTTCGGGGTTCGGGTGGTGGTTAATTGCGCATCCCGTTATGGATTCCACAATAGCGCATATGGAATCCATAAGGGGCGGCTGCCACCAACCCGAACTGTAGAACAGCTGAAGGACCTGGCGTGACGTCACTGTCATGTGATCAGTGCAGGGGGCGTGGCTCAGCACGGGATCAAATCCAGTGCTGAGCCACGCCCCCTGCACTGATCACATGACAGTGACGTCACGCCAGGTCCTTCAGCTGTTCTACAGTTCGGGTTGGTGGCAGCCGCCCCTTATGGATTCCATATGCGCTATAGTGGAATCCATAACGGGATGCGCAATTAACCACCACCCGAACCCCGAACAACGGACTTTTTTTAAATGTTCGCTCATCTCTAATTGTCACCCAATCTATAATGGTAGATTTCAAGACAGCTGCAAACTGCAAAAATCACATTTGTTCATTTCAACTTCATATGGCCTTATGGTTCTTGGTCAGGATTCAGGGTGACTTCATCCATTAGAGAATTCTTGGATCTTGTTTTAAAGACAATCCTGGGGCATGGTGCCTGAGGGGCTCCAATTTCCCTGCTATATCTAAGAACAGCAGTGTAAGGCCTCATTCATACGTCTGTAAAAGATCTGGGTTTGGTCCAAGTGTCATCCTTAGGGCTCAAGTGCACAGCCGTTGCCCGGCCGTGGTCGTATTGCGGCCTGCATACAGCGGGTCCACAATACACCGGCGTGTGGTGGTGGAATAAGGGCTAATGAACATGACCGTGTGCTGCCGTGGCCGTATTTTGACCCGCATACGGCGGGTCCGCAATACATGGGGCACCAGCATTGTGCAGCCGCATCACGGATCACGGACCCATTCACTTGAATGGGTCCGCAATCCAGATGCAGTGCGGAACGGAGGCACGGATCACAATCCCATGGAAGCACTACCGTCAGATGCAGATTGCGGACCCCATTCAATTTGCGGTCCGCAGCACAGGCCCAGGCAGCACACTGCACGACTGCGGGCATGAGCCCTTATTCCATGGACAATTAATTTCAAGAGCATCTCATAGTAATGACCCAAGAAACACGGATAAAACACAGATGCCATCTGCGTTGTGTCCGTGTTTTTTCACGGAACCATAGACTATAATGGGCGTTATGGACATGCTTCTGCGGTGTAACCTCCAGACCGTGCTAAATCATGGATGTGTAATTAAACACATTAAAATGAATGGGTACATGTGCCGTCCGTGGAGAACATGGATAGCACACGTCCGTAATTCATTGACGTCTGAATAAGGCCTTAGACTGATTTCAGATGAGCATATTCACAAGTTTCATTGCACCATGTGATAGCGTGATTTCCGATTATGGACACCTCCCTGTGACAGGACCCCACAGCATTATGATTTATCATGCTGTGTGTCTCTGCCCGACCTCCTAATGATTTATACTTACATAATGCCGTAATTACAAATGAATACAGTGGAGGATGGGCAGAGACACATAGGTGCACATTTACTAAGCTCGGCTTTCTCTCTGCCATTTTCTGCCCTTTTTTCTCCATCATGTGCACGCATTTAGGGTTTGATTTATTATTTGGCGCACAGCTGTTCTTAAATGAGCCATATTATGTCTGCAGCGCAGGTGTTTTACGCCTGATAGTACTTAGCAATTGTGGTGCGAGACTATTGCACCTACATTTACTATTGTGGCTCATGCTGCCAAGTGTCTACGTGGTCCAGGTTGGTTTTGGCGCGTCCATCACCCATATGAAGGCAGTCTCTGTGTGGGACAAATACGGTATTTTGCCCCGTCTTTCCTGGAAGCTGTTTGTCCGCAGGGTATGTTATTTTGGTTTCACATCTTTGGTCGTGGCTTCAATTGCTCCGGCATCTGTAATTGAGGTATTTACAGGGACTTCTCAGCCCCAGTTTTCTCCTACAAATAAAGGTTTTCCCTAAATAAAGTATATTAGAATAATGTTCCCAATCCCTATCCCTATCCACACAATAAATATGACAGTAAAACTTTAAGTTTATTAGACAAAAAACTCCTCCACACAGATCTTCTCCAGATCTTTCAGGTTTTAGGGCTGTCGCTGGGCTACATTGAGTTTAAGCTCCCTCGAAAGATTTTCGATTGGGTTCAGGTCTGGAGACTGGCTAGGCCACTCCAGGACCTTGAAATGCCTCTTACAGAGCCAATCCTTAGTTGCCCTGGCTGTGCGTTTTGGGTCATTGTCATACTGGGTCTGCCAGCTACGACCCATCTTCAATACTCGTGTCGTTTTTTCTAAATGATCAGGCATTTTTCAGATTGATCAGGTCTGAAAAATGCCTGATCAGTCAGAAAAATGCATTGTAATACCGGGTCCGTTTTTCAGGTGTCTTCAGGCAAAACAGATACATTTTTAAAGGTCTGCACATGCGCAGACCAGAATGCCAGATCTGTCATTGCGGTATTTTTAATGCCGGATCCGGCACTAATACATTTCAATGTAAGACCCCCTTCACATCTGCATTGTGAGGATCCGGCGTGCACTTCCGTCGCTGGAAATGCCCGCCGGATCTGTCACAACGCAAGACAACTGAAAGCATATTAAAGACTGATCAGACTTCAATATGCTTTCAGGTTACCATGGCAGCCAGGACGCTGCTAAAGTACGATCCATACGGCGCATTGCTCACATAGCATAGCTATGTGAACCATGCGATGCAGGGACCCGGTGACGTCATCGAGAGCGCCCCGGCCGCCACACGGAAGGTAAGTAGCGTCTCCCCCGGCTCCCCGCTGCTTTTCCATGGCAGCCGGGACTTTAGTAGCGCCCTGGCTGCCATGGTTACTATTCTTAAAAGCTATACGTCGGATACGGCAATGCGCCGAAAAGACGTTTAGCTTAAAGTCGGATCCGGATTAATGCTTTTCAATGGGCATTAATTCCGGATCCGTCCTTGCGGCATGTCTTCAGGATTTTGGGCTGGAGGAAAATCCGCAGCATGCTGTGAATTTTGCTACGGCCAAAAAACGTGTCAGGGTCCTTTCACACTTGCGTTCTGAGGATCCGGCAGGCACTTCCGTCCCGCCGGATCCGTCAGAACGCAAGTCGCCTGAAGCATTAGAAGACTGATCAGGATCCTGATCAGTCTTCGAAATGCTTTCAGTGTTACTATGGCAGCCAGGACGCTATTAAAGTTCTGGTTGCCATAGTAGGAGCGGGGAGTGGGGAGCGGTATACTTACAGTCCGTGCGGCTCCCGGGGCGCTCCAGAATGACGTCAGAGCCCCCCATGCCCATGGATCACGTCTCGCGAGATGACGCCCCGGCGCGTCCAAACAGAAGATCCCGGCCGCCCGCACGACGCAATCCTGCGTACGGCGGTCGGGGACTGGTTAAGGCCGGATCCGGATTAATGCCTTTCAATGGGCATTAATTCCGGATCCGGCCTTGCGGCAAGTGTTCAGGATTTTTGGACGTAACAAAAAGCGCAGCATGCTGCAGTATTTGCTGCGTCCAAAAAACGGATCTCTATGCCGGAAAACAAAAACGCCAGTGTGAAAGGACCCTCAGTACTGAACTGAAGACATCCTGATGCATCCTGAACAGATTTCTCTCTATTCAGAATGCATTGGGATAATCCTGATCAGTTTTTCATTTTTCCTTTCCGCCCTAGAATGGAACTCTAGGACGGAAAGGAAAAACGCAGATGTGAAAGGGGCCTTAATTAATGCCGGATCCGGCATCTGATCAGGCATTTTGGACGGAGATAATACTGCAGCATGCTGCGGTATTTCCTCCGCCAAAAACGCCTGACAGTGACTGAACTAATGCATCCTGAACGGATTTCTCTCTATTCAGAATGCATTAGGATATAGCTGATCAGTTCTTTTCCGGTATTGAGCCCCTAGGACGAAACTGAATGCCGGAAAAGAAAAACTAAAAGTACCCTAACAGGTCTGTGAGAGCTAGAATTCTTGCTGGTTGGTAGGTGATCAAATACTTATTTCATGCAATAAAATGCTAATTAATTATTTACAAATCATACAATGTGGTTTTCTGGAATTTTTTTTAGATTCTGTCTCTGACAGTTGAAGTGTACCTACGATAAAAATCATAACAATTTCTGCCGCAGACGGATCCAGACCCATTCAACTTGACGGATCGTCCGTTCCGCAAAAAAGTAGTGCATGCACGGCCAGAGACACCACGGAAGCACTCTGTAATGCTTCTGTGGGGTTCCGCTCCGTCCTTCCGCATTGCATCTCCGGGATAGCGGACCCATTCAAGTGAATGGGTCCGTGATGCGGGATGCACACGGCCGATGCCCATGTATTGCGGACCCGCTGTATGCGGGCCTCAATACGACCACGGCCGGCACACGGTTGTGTGCATGAGCCCTAAATCAAAATAGAAATTAGGACTCATGAACACGTCTGCAAAACACGGATCCGCAAAAAAACTGAAGACATCCTTGTGACGTTCATGTTGCATCCGTTTTTTTGCTAATCCATTGTAAGGGCTCATGCACATGAACGTATTTTCTTTCCGTGTCTCTTCCTTTTCTTTGCAGACCGTATGCGGAACCATTCATTTCAATGGGTACGCAAAAAAAACCTGAAGTTATTCCGTGTGCATTTCATTTCCATATTTCCGTTCTACAAAAAAATAGAACATGTCCTAGTACTGTTCTATTAGGGGCCAGCTGTTTCATTCCGCCAAATACGGAAAGCACACAGATGTCATCTGTATTTTTTGTGGATTCATTTTTTGCAGACCGCAAAATACATACGGTCGTCTGCATGACCCTTAGGCTACATGCACACGACCGTAGCCTGCCTCCGCGTCTGCTCCTCCTTGAAATTTTGCGTCCGTCAAAAGAAACGGATGACGGACCGTTTTTTTTGACGGATCCGATTTTTATGGCAGATCCATTGTAAAAATGCCTATCCTTGTCCGCAAACGTGAAAAAAATAGGACATGCACTATTTTTTTGACGGAATGAAAACACGGATCTCGGATGCGGAACACAAACGGTTGACCATCCGCATTTTTTGACGGACCGATTGAAATGAATGGGGAAGCATCCAATCCGTGAAAAAAAACGGCATGGACGCGGAAACAAACAACGGTCGTGTGCATGGGGCCGTACTGAGATGTTTTAAAAGGTAAAATGTATCAGCCTGGAATCCATCTCACAGAGGATTGTCTAGACTTGATACAATTGGAACAAACCTTCAGCTATAAAAACTGTTTTAGGTTTTTCAGTTTCTGGATGTAAACAAAAATGTCAGGTCACTAAAGCAAGCAGAGATCTTGTTTTTATTTTACACCTAAAAAACACATTGAAAGTCATCCGAAGCATGCTCTGCTCCCAACTGCTGGAGGGCATAGCTGGTGCTGGGGCAAGGCTGGTCCATTATTTGCCCACAATAAATTGATTCTTGCAACAATCGATACCCATCAAAGCATAAAACAGATTGGAGTATTTTTGCACACATATTGTAAAATGCGGCTGACAGCAGGGGGCACTAAAAGTACACAAATGTTCATGTTTTTTCCTCCAGTGTTTGTCAGCAGACACAAGCGGAGTTGCTGACTTTGGGCCCTGATGTGATGGTCGTGTCGTCATTAGATAGCCAGAAGCGATGCGACTTCCACGGTCATGTAAGTGCTGTAGGGACAGGAAGATGCAATTAAGGACTCATACACATGACTGTAAAATGCAGATCAGCAAATTATGGATGATGTCCATGTTGCATAGCTTTTTTGCAGACTTATTGCCCTTAATGGGTCCGTGGCCAGGGGCGTACATAGAACTCACTGGTCCCCATAGTATGAATCTAAATGGGGCCCCATTCGTCTTTTATAGCCCCTTCCACTACCCATTCCAGGCTTCTCCCTTTGTTCCATGAACTATGCTTGCTGCTGCGTTTTATAATGTATGCCATCAGGGCCTAATTGGGATTACAAAACAGCCCTGGCACACAAAAGAGATATAATAGATGCAGTGTGTACAGATATATAGTATATACAGCAGTGTACTGTTATGTGAGGTACCAGGTATAATAGATGCAGTGTGTACAGATATATAGTATATACAGCAGTGTACTGATATGTGAGGTACCAGGTATAATAGATGTAGTGTGCACAGATATATAGTATATACAGCAGTGTACTGTTATGTGAGGTACCAGGTATAATAGATGCAGTGTGCACAGATATATAGTATATACAGCAGTGTACTGATATGTGAGGTACCAGGTATAATAGATGTAGTGTGTATAGATTTATAGTATATACAGCAGTGTACTGATATGTGAGGTACCAGGTATAATAGATGCAGTGTGTATAGATTTATAGTATATACAGCAGTGTACTGATATGTGAGGTACAAGGTATATAGATGTAATGTGTATAGATATATAGTATATACAGCAGTGTACTGATATGTGAGGTACCAGGTATAATATATGCAATGTGTATAGATACCGTATATAGAATATATAGTAGTTTACTGATATGTGAGGTACGATGTATAATAGATGCAGTCTGTATAGATATATAGTATATACAGCAGTTTACTGATATGTGAGGTACGAGGTATAATAAATGTAGTGTGTACAGATATATAGTATATATACAGCAGTGTACTGTTATGTGAGGTACGAGGTATAATAGATGCAGTATGTAAAGATATATAGTATATACAGCAGTGTACTGATATGTGAGGTACCAGGTATACAGATGTAGTGTGTATAGATACTGTATATAGTATATACAGTAGTGTACTGATATGTGAAGTACCAGGTATATAGATGTAGTGTGTATAGATACCGTATATAGTATATACAGTAGTGTACTGATATGTGAAGTACCAGGCATATAGATGTAGTGTGTATAGATACCGTATATAGTATATACAGCAGTGTACTGATATGTGAAGTACCAGATATATAGATGTAGTGTGTATAGATACCGTATATAGTATATACAGTAGTGTACTGATATGTGAGGTACGATGTATAATAGATATAGTGTGTACAGATATATATTATATACAACGGTATACTGATTTGTTAGGTACGAGGTATAATAGATGATTTGTGTACAGGTATATAGTATATACAGAAGTGTACTGATATGTGAGGTATGAGGCATAATAGATGCAATATGTACAGATATGTAGTATATACAGCAGTGTAGTGATATGTGAGGTACGAGGTATAATAAATGCAGTGTGTACAGGTTTATAGTAAATACAGCAGTGTATTGACTTGAGGTATAGAATACTATAATACTGTGTAATATATGCAGTGTGTGTGTGTATATATATATATATATTGTGGGGAGTCGCTCTGGTAGACAGCGGTGCGGGTGCAGTTTAGAGGCAAAACCAGGAGTCCAGATTGTGCAACAAACAGTGTTTTATTCACACTTGCACACAAAATGAAAAACCGTCTCTTGGTGACAGTTCACACACAACGGAAATAAACGTAGCCAAACAAAACAGTCCAACACAGGTTCAGTCACCTGGGAGGTGTAGGTGCAGGTTCGCACCACGCTGTCGGCCCAGCCGCAGGAGAATCCAGCTTCAGGTAGCCAGGAACACAACACCTCCTTGCTGAGCTCTTTCCTCCTGGACAGAGAACTCCCAGCCCTGCCAGCAGCTCCAGGATAATCACACTCCTCAGACACAGCTGCTGGCTGCGTTTTATATCCAGCCCAAAACATGGACTGGACCGTGGGGAGCAGCCACCCACCCTACTCTTTAGCTGCTCCCAGTAAGAGCCGGCCCGGATTGGCTTTGCAGCCAAACTAACTATAAATGTCAAGCAGCACTAGCTGCTGCTGACACATAAAAAATCCGGCTCTTACCTCACCGAGGCCAGGAACCTCGGTGACACGTACCTGCCGTTGACCACAGTACCTTGCACCTTACCACAATATATATATATATATACACACACACAGAGCAATGTATTGATGTAAGACATAGAAGGTATAATAGGTGCAGTGTGTACAGATATATGTGGTCAATTTTACATTATGGATCAATGCAGAGCTGATTGTGAACTTCTAATACTTGCCGTTAGGGGGTTGAAGGACCTGTGATGATGTCATCACAGGTCCTGGCATATGTACCTTTCAAACCTAGGAACTACACCATTTTTGGTGCCGTTGCTTTGCTGTTGAAGATGATGTTATCACAGGTCCTGGCAAATGCACTGTTCTAACCTGGGAAGTACACTTTACACTGTGCAATTTCCTTACAGGACCTGTGATGACATCATCAAAGGTCCTTTAGCTTTGGGAAGATAGACGGGAGCAATTAGGGGGCGGAGCCTCTCCTCTACTGTGGGCCCCCTTTCCTCATGGGCTCCATAGCAGCTGTATGGTCTGCCTATATGGTAGGTACACCACTGTCCGTGGCCCACATTTCACAGCCACAGACATATGGATGCCGAGTGCAAAATACATATGGTCGGGTGCATGAGGCCTAAGGCTCCAATTCACACGACCGTATGTTGTCCGCAAAAAAACGGATCCGTTTTTTTGCGGATTAGATGCTGTCCCATTCACTTCTATGGGGCCCTTTTCTTCTATTGCACAGCTCAGCAAAAAAAATGAAACATGTCCTATACTTGTCAGTGAAAGTCAGGACATGACCCTATTGTAGTCTATGGATCAGCAAAAAAACGGAATGCAATCTGTTTTTTTGCGGACATGCTGAACTGTCCGGAAAAAAACTGATCCGTTTTTTTGCGGACAACATACGGTCGTGTGAATGGAACCTAAATGAAATGTATTTTTACTCCCTGGATAACCACTTAGGGATGTTTTAAAGTGTTGGCTGGGGATGAGCGAATAGACTTCGGATGAAACATCCGAAGTCGATTTGCATAAAATTTAATTCTAATACTGTATGGAGCAGGAGCTCAGTACAGTATTAGAATGTATTGGCTCCAATGAGCCAAAGTTATTGCTTCGCTAAGTCTCGCGAGACTTCGGGTAATAACTTCATAAACTAATTTGTACTGTAAAAAAACATATACCGAACTCGGGTTCAGTTCCAAGGTACGAAATGACTTCCGCTCATTGGAGCCAATACATTCTAATACTGTAAGGAAGTTCCTGCTCAGTACAGTATTAGAACTACGTTTTAGGGTACTTTTACACTTGCGGCAGGACGGATCCGGCAGGCTATTCAGCCTGCCGGATCCGTCCTGCCACAAGTACCCGTGCACTGCCGTGCTGCTGCTCCGTCCCCATTGACTATAATGGGGCGGAGGGCAGAGCTACGGCGATCTCCAGCTGTGCACAGACGTGCTGCGCCGTAGCTCCGCCTCCGTCCCATTATAGTCAATGGGGAAGGAGCGGCAGCACGGCAGTGCACGGGCACTTGTGGCAGGACGGATCCGGCAGGCTGAATAGCCTGCCGGATCCGTCCTGCCGCAAGTGTAAAAGTACCCTTATGCGAATCGACTTCGGATGTTTTATCCGAAGTAGATTCGATGATCCCTAGTGGTGGCATATTTTGGGTATAATTTAAATGTGTGCATCTGCGCTATTCCTTACTACCACTGCTGAGCTCAATATGGATGGGGCTGCACTGCAACTGAGAGCCCCACCGCGGATCCGCAGAATATGGATACCAGCCATGTGCATCCCAAATTTTCTCTGTCGCCCAGATGTGGACAGCACACGGATGGCATCTGTTTACTGTCGGCATTTTTTGCAGCCCCATAATAATGAGTGGGTCGGCCTGTGATCTGCAAAAAATGCAGATCAGAAGCGGACCCTAAACGGTCATGTGGAGGGGGGCGCATGCGCGCGGCTCACGAGGAGGACATGCTTCTGTGAGCTCCGCTCCGTAGGCTGAGAAATTCCCGACTTTAGCGCCCGATCACGGGCTCCATCAGCATCCGTATCCCATGTCAGAGTCGCCGAGGATGTCCCACAGGAGAGGGAAGTCTAAACTCCCGAGCACCCCGGCTCCTTCACAGACTTTACCGGAGCTATTTCGGCAGACGCGGCAAAGTGTCATGGCGGACACTCCTGCAACCCCTTCGAGCCCTGCCTCCTCCACATCAGAGGGCAATGCAGCACTAGATTCCCAGGACCAGCGACCAGGCCAAGATGACCTGTATAAGAACATTGCGGCTTTGTTTAGGGCTGAACTGGCCCAGGCTGTGGCTGATTTTTCGCGCCAAATACAGGACCTGGGAACCAGGGTCTCAGATATGGAGACCAGACATGATGACTTCGCTGACGCATTGGCTCAGGACCGCGAGGAGCTGAGCTCCCATGCAGAGCAACTAAAGGCCCTGGAATTAAAACTCGAAGACTTGGAAAACCGTACCCGGAGGGAACCTTCGTATTAGGGGCTTACCGGAGACTTATACAGACCTGTCTTCAACTCTGACGGCCCTATTTTCAGCCTTGCTGCCGGACGCGGAGCCGACCATGTTGAAGATGGACAGAGTGCACCGGGCACTAGGTAAACCGCGCTCCCCTGAATTGCCGCGGGACGTGGTCCTCAAATTTCATCACCCGGAGACGCGGGACAAGATTTTGTTCGCCGCCCGGAACATCCCGGACCTTCCGGACTTACCTCCCTCGGTCCACCTCTACGCGGACCTGGCTCCGACCACACTGCGGAAACGCCGAGAGATGAGGCCTGTTACCCAGGCCCTGCAGAAGGCCCAAGTAAAGTACAGATGGGGATTCCCTTTTGCCCTGTCATTTCAACTGAACTCGCGTTCTTACACGGTCCACACCCCATCAGAAGGACTGGAGACTCTCCAACGAGCGGGCCTTACCTGCGACCCTTTGCCATCGGCTCCTTCCCCGAGACCTCAACGGCCTGCTAGGGTGTGGACCAAGGTTTCAGCTCCTCCACGTGAACGTCGTGGCTCCCAAGTTACCTGATATTCCGCTCCATTTGGGTTCCTTCCTCGATCTTTAATGCTCGCCCGTTTTCCCTAGTGTGACCAGCCGATGAACATGTTTCTTTATCTACGAGGCCTAACTAGGCTCAGTCTAGGAGGACATCTACGCGGAGGGCCTTGGTTTCCTCAGCGAGATACGTATTACCAGCGGGCTTATGTTTATGTTTATTTGGGGTTTAGCCGGGACTCAGCCTCACGGCTTGTTATGTTGCCCGTAATGTGGTTATGTGTGGGATGGAGGCTCGGGACTTTTCTACCCCGACCCCTATGCTACGCTCTCTACGCTTTGATATGTTATACTATGTTTGAAGAGGCTTCGGTCTCATCATGGTTTCGTTTTTATTGGTTTACCATGTTTTTCTCACTTTTTGTTTGTATTTGGAATGCTTAGATGCTTTTTGTGCTACTATTGAGCTCCGGGGGCGCTGGATAACGGGCCTATTGGGATCGGGGGCGTGATGGCATCGGCCGCCTCCACTTATGTTTAGCATACACCCCGTATGATGTATAATGTGTAAACTACTATCCCATAATGTTAGGGGTTTTAATTCCCCAAGTAAGCGCAAGACTGCGTTTATGTCCTATTTGAAACAGGCGCCCGATGTCATCTGCCTTCAAGAGACCCATTTCACTTCCACTTCACACCCCAAATATCTACACCCGCAATACTCTAGGTACTATTCCTCCACCTTTCAGACTAAGAGTAGAGGTGTAATTATTTTGCTCAAGAACTCCTTCTCTTTTGTTCTCACTCAATCGTATGTTGATGTGGAGGGGAGATATGTCATATTACTGGGAACATTAGAGGGGAGACGGTGTGCCTGGTTAATACTTATGCACCTACTGACGACCCCATTGGGTTCTTTACTACTATCCACTCGCTACTGGGTTCCCTTACCTTTCAGCAACTATACTGGTGTGGCGACTTTAATTTTACCATGCACCCTGTACTTGATAGGTCGACCCGTCAACCTTGTCGCGGCCGCCCTCTCAGACGACTGCGATAAGACATGTTATGGAATCTCTATCCATTGCGGATTCTTGGAGAGAACACAATGGCTCGCAGAGGGGTACACGTACTATTCACCGGCACACCGTCTCTATACCCGGATAGATATGATATTGATTTCTACTTCATGCCTACCGTATCTTTCCTTCTCCAGGCATGTGGTCTCATCATGGTCTGATCATGATGTGGTTGTTTCAGAGATATTTGTAGATGCTCAAAGCAGAGTGGCGTTTGCTTGGAGATTGAATGAGTCTCTCTTGACCCGCCCAGCCCTATTGAAACAACTGCTGGAGGAACTGGGGTTATTTTTTGCGGAGAATGCGGCGGCGGACGTGGACCCTATGACCTTGTGGCTTACCCACAAGGCCTATATGAGAGGACACCTAATGGGAGTAGCCTCCCGACTTAAGCGAGAGCGGACTCAGACCCAGATAGCCTTAGAGGCTAAACTGACCAGATTGGTATTGGCCCATCAACGGACACCCTCACTTTATTTGTTAAAGGCTGTGAAGGACACCAAAACCCAGTTGAATATCTTGCTATCTAATAACACGGAAAAGGCCCTACGTTGGACTTCTTCCTTTTATTATAGATACGCCAACAAGCCTGACCGACTTTTGGCCAATCAACTGAAGGCCCGACAGCGTATAAATAGAGTTTATCAGATTCGCACTAGACAGGGCAGAACTACTTCTAACCCCGACACCATTTACCAGACATTTCACCAGTTTTATAGTCAACTCTATTCTACCCCACCTGTTGATTCGGAAGGAACTGGCGCTTCCTTTTATCGTCAGTTACTATGCCTGTATTAACCCAGGAGGCACGGGAAGCCTTGGGCAAGGAGATTACCAAGGAAGAGGTACAGTACAGTATAGACTCCCTTAAATTGGGTAAGGCTCCAGGGCCAGATGGCTATACAGCACTGTATTACAAAAAGATGGCCCCTACCCTCGCCCCTCACATTGCTAATTATTGCAATCATATTATGCAGGGAACACTCCTCCTGCTGAATTTCTGAAGGCAATAATTACGGTTATTCCCAAACCCAATCGAGACCCCCTTCTACCTTCTAACTACAGACCAATTTCGCTTTTGAACTTGGATAATAAGCTTTTACGGCAATATTGGCACGCAGACTTAACAATTTCCTTCCACACCTTGTCCATAAAGACCAGGTTGGATTCGTACCGGGAGAGAGGCGCCGGATAACATTAGGAAAATTTTAAATCTTGTGCAGTCTGCCGGTGGGACCAATCAGCCTCTTGCCCTGTTGGCTCTTGATATAGAGAAGGCTTTTGACACCGTGACTTGGCCTTACCTGCAGTCTGTTCTCACTGCCATGGGAATTACGGGTCCTTTCTTATCTGCTATCCAAGCCTTATATTCACACCCGGAGGCATGCCTCAAATTACCATCTACCAAACCACTTCCTATCATTATCAGTAGAGGCACAAGACAAGGCTGCCCTCTCTCCCCGGCGCTGTTTGCTTTGGCCATTGAACCCCTAGCAATATCCATCCGGTCCCATCCAGATATTGCGGGGTGAAGGTGAGGACTAAAGAATATAAGGCAAATTTCTTTGCCGACGATTTACTGCTCACCATTACCAACCCTTTAATTTCTTTCCCATCCCTTATGGGTCTATTAACCTCCTTTTCAGGCGCCTCTGGGCTCACTATGAATCATTCTAAATCGGAGCTCCTCCTATGTAACACTTCACCTTCTGTTAGGGAATCCCTTCTACAAAATTTCCCCTTCCAATTATGTAATCGCTATATACCGTATTTGGGAATCTCCTTGCCCTCATCTATAGATACAGTGTACGATGTCAATTACAATCCAATGTTTAGACAACTCAGACGGGACCTCCTCTCCTGGCAGAGCCTCCCTATTTCTTGGGTGGGGAGAATAAATGTAGTCCGGATGGTAGTGTTACCTAAATTGCTCTATTTGTTTCGGGCGCTTCCTGTTCCTGTGCCGTTACGTGATCTTAAGTCATTTCAACGTGATATAATGCGATTTATTTGGGCGAATAAACGTCAGCGCATTTCTAGAACGACCATGTGCAGGCACAGGACTCAGGGAGGTCTCTCTGTTCCGGACCTGGTGAAGTACTATAGAGCGGCTAGGTTAGCCCAATTATCCCTAACATACTTGGACCCGAAAGAACATCCCTTATGGATTGAAATTGAGTCCGCTCGCTTAACTCCCTTTACGTGGCAGGCGTTGTTGTGGTCTACTCGTCCGCTGCCGCCTTCTGTTCGAACTAACTCACTCCTCTCACACTTCTCCATCTTATTATGGAGATCAGTCAGATTCAAATTCCGCTTGCAATCGACTCCTACTCCATTATTATACCTATTAGGAAACCCTGACTTTCCGCCGGGATTACATCCTGCTAACTTTCATTGGTGGTCGGCTAACCGTCTCTGCACATTGTTCAAATTTCTGACCCGTGGCAGGTTACTTACCCTATCTGATTTTAAGGAGAAATTTTTGCCACCGGAGAGGGAAATTTTTGCAATGTCACAGATATTCTCCTTCCTACGCTCTCATATAATCACAGATAGACCTGTTGAATTCACCTCGTTTGAGCGTATGCTTACATATTCTCTGTGCAGGAAAGGTTTAATTTCACAAATCTATGGGTTCTTAAATGAGCCTCCGGCGGAGGTTAAGCTTCCTACATGCTCTCCTGGGAAGAGGACCTACACCAGGAATTTTCCATCTCTAGGTGGTTCCGGCGCTCCCAGACCATGACGAGGGGATCGTGGCAGGTCACTTTGGCTGAATCTTCCATTAAGGTCCTACATAGAACCTACATGGTCCCTACGCGGCTACATAGCATCTACCCAGAAGTATCGCCTGCCTGTTTTCGGGGTTGTTCGACCCCGGTTCGGTTTTACATATATGGTGGGCTTGTCCTCGGGCTAAGAGGTTCTGGTCCCAGGTGACAACTTTATTGTCCTCAGTTCTTCACTGCGTATACCCTGCGACCGTACCTCTATGCCTTCTGGGTGACAAACCGAACTGGTTAAATTATGCCAGATTCAAACTGTCTCAATTTATTCTCCTTGCCGCAAGGATACACATTGCATTTAAGTGGCGAACCCCCACCTTGTCGTTCCAGGCGGTCCTAGATAGGATTAATAAGATAATGCTGTGTGAGCGCCTCTCGGCCATTCGGGAGGATAACTACGCATCCTTCGACAGGGTCTGGGAGCCCTGGCTGTCCTCACCTCACGCCCGGATGTCAGGTACGCGATGACTCTCTGATATAGATGGAGTTTGGAGTCTACCTACAGTCTGTACATTTCCACATGATCTCCCCTACATGCCCTTACTGGTGTATGGCTGCGCGGTTGTAGATCCCCGGATGATATGAAGATATGATTATTCTTGAATACCCTATGCATTCCAAATGTACCCATTTTGCTTTTATTGTCATTGTATTGTTTACTTTCTGTCACTGCTCATCACCTGTTTATGTCACTCTGTACTTGACATACCTTGTGTAACCTTGAGCTGATTGGAATAAAATTTATTTTGAAACCTAAACGGTCATGTGAATGTAGTCTTACACTACTGATGGCAGAGACCAGTGGTCTCCTGCCCATCTGTTGGATGGGGGCACTCCGAATTCACAACATATTTGGGCACAGTCGCTCAAACATCCTCAAAAGCAAGGAAGGTCACAGGAAATGATTTCACAATTTTATTGCACAACTGAAAATAAACAAATGTTCTTGAATTTATTTACAAACCATTTACTTCGGAGATGCAGCCAGCACATTCACACGTGACAAGTGTTGCCCGTAGCACCCAATCAGAGGTCACGTTTCATTTAGTTAGGGCAGATTAGAAAATAAAACAGGGGCTCTGATTGGGCAACAAGGGAGTCATCTCTGAGAAGCCCCCTGTTTCTCATCTCATCAGTGGACTGTGAATAAGGTTGTAGTTACACGTTAAGGGGTTGTTTACCCCTTGGGACTATTTAGGCAGACCCCTGTAAGTGGCTGGACCTTTGGAGGGAAGCTGTAGGAACCAGAATACAGCTTTGTGAACCAGATAAGTATGGTTCTCCTCTGGATAGGTCATCAGTATCTGATCGGTGGGGCTCTGACACCTGGGGCCCCCGCTGATTAGCTGTTTGAGAAGGCCTATCTTGGGCATAAAATAAAGAATTTTGGCTTTTACAGAAAAAAATATTGCACAAATAATGAGGATCACAATACACTGGGCCTCATGATTCAAATGGGCCCCAGAGAACAAGTTGTTCTGTTGCCCACAGCAACTGCAGTTTAGCTTTCATTTTCTAAACTGTAGGTGAAAAGTAAAACATAGATTCTGTTTGGTGGCTATGGTCCCAAAGGGTCCAAATGGAGGACATGCCAACAGCAGCCAATCAGATTCACTTTTCCATTTTCCCAGTGAATGTTGTTGATTGGTTGCTATAAGAAACTCTTCCATACAGAGCTCCATGCTGTCTTTTCATTCTTGTTGCGCATAGAAACTGTTCAAAATTCAGTTTTCCTTTTCAAAGCTTAACACAAGCTCCTATAGATTGCTATAGGCAACAAGACCGAAGAAGTCACCCATATCAGCCAATCAGATATCACCTTTTATTTTCTAATGTGCCATGGAGATGTATCATTGGTCATACAGATTCATTTTGCTTGGATCGACTTATAGATTCATATTTTACACTGTTGGGATGTTGATCATTTAAAGAGGCATACATTACAAGATCTTCTATAGAATAAGGCTACATGCACACGACCGTATGTTTGGTCCGCGTCCGAGCCGCATATTTTGCAGCTCGGGCGCGGACCTATTCACCTCAATGGGGGTACAAAAGATGCGGCCAGCACTCCGTGTGCTGTCCGCATCCGTTGCTCCGTTCCGTGGCCCCGCAAAAAAAATAGAGCATGTCCTATTCTTGTCCGTTTGGCGGACAAGAATAGGCATCTCTATAACGAGCCGCCGGTTCCGCAAATTGCGGAAGGCACACGGATCGGCTTTCGTGTTTTGCGGATCCGCAAACCACACATGGTGGTGTGCATGTAGCTTTAGAGTGATGATTCCCATGAAAAAAACATTCTGGGGGGAGATCTCTCAAAACTGATGCAAACAGAAACTGGCATAGTTGCCCATAACAACCAATCAGATTGCACCTTTCATTTTTCAGAGGTCCTTTGAAAAGTAAAAGGATCAATCTGATTGGTTGTTAGGAGCAACTAAGTCAATTTTCCTTGGCACAAGTTTTGAGAAATTTCCCCCTCTGACTAATAGTATAGCTGACAAATTTGGGGCATTTAGGCCCCACCCCCGGAATGCCCAAACTGACCTGGAAACGCCAACTTATGGGCTAACATATCTTATGGTCTTATGCACATTTTCTTTGTCTTGGAACACCCCAAATTTGCCAGGTCTTTGAAAATCATAGGCAGTCCCTACAAATTCAGAACTGGTGGCAACTATGTGATTGGTTGCTATGGCCATCAGCTTATTTCGATCCATGAGACTCAATGTTGATGGGAGATGTTTTCACCCACTCATACGGTAATTGAAGGTTAGTGAAATATATTGACGTGAACAGAAATGAAAACTTGTCACAGAAATTTATCTCAGTAGCAGCTGCCGAGAGAGAATTGCAGATTTCTGTCACCATGGAAAAATAAGGAAAAAAAATTACATGGATAAATCTGAGGTGTCAAGAAAGAAAAAAGAGCAATGGAAAATTTACACATTAAATGAGCGAAAAGAAGCCGCCAGCAGAGCATTAAGATGACAGGAACATTGTAGACGCCAACTATGAGCTCATAACCAGATCTTCTTGAGATGGCCTAAAACTTTGGGTGTTGTGGTATGCCCTATGAAGTGAGGGCCCCATCTCTCCAAGTATGTCCTCAAAGATGGGAGGACACTTATCTTGCTATCCATGACTATTTGGCTTAAACCCCAAAAATGGATGTTTATGAGGGAATTGGTAACCGTTATTCGAACCCCTCCTCCTCATGCCATAAGCACATACATTTTCTTCTTCCGAATGAACATGGGAACGGAGATAAATGGCTGTCAGGCAAAGGATTAAATGGGTTAATATACAATACACCCATCCCATAATATACACTTGTCCAACCCTTAACTCCGCCAAGGGGAGACATAAGTGTCCCCATACACAGCAGCTTGATGCTGGACCCTGACAAATACTGAATTAAAAGACTACCTCAACTAATCTTGGAGCCAAGGGGGTATTGGTGTAGCAGGTATCGGTATGGGACCCTCTCTCCTCAGTCTTTAGGATCTATAGGATGCCATACAGGTAATGTTTTTTGTTTTTTGGGGGGACTCTGGCCCTAAAGGACTAAACAAGCTTCACTGAGCTGTTTTGGCCTCAATGTTCTCCTCATCTTCAAGACATTTTTCCTTTTCCCTCAACTTGAGCCCTAGCCTTGGAATCTTTTAATATGTATGTGTATATAAGAATTATGATTTGACACACACATCATGGGGACCTACTCTATATGTCAGATGAGAACAGGACACTGTATTGTGTTTTTTCCCCCCTCTGTCTCCAAACGTCGTCTTCCATTGGTTAACAAGCAGCCATCGACTGCAGGTCTAGTGCATTAGACTTAATGTCCTCTTTGTAAACATGACAATTAATACTGAATCGTAAAAAATAGTGGAAAAATCCATTGGGTTATAACTCCTCCATCTCCACAAACGTCCATCAACACTCTCTAATGATGGCATGGAACTTTCTGTGATGGAGTCCTTATACTGTATTGAATCCCTGGGAAATATTAGTCACCCTTTCCATGCACAAGTTTCTGAACCTCTTCTCACGTGATGGCCACCATGGACATGGGCCTTGTTCCAAGAAGAAAGTCCAGTAAGACATTGCATAGTAATGTTGTTCTGGGCTTTCCGGGAACGTAAAAAGCTATGATTTTCCTGAAAATAAACATGCCACAGTATAAATGGCAAAGACCTACAGATGTCCGAGCACATCATTGTCTTTCTGATGCCCAGCAGGACCATCACTAATTAGACAGAAGAAAAAACTGACAGACAGAAAAGAAATAAGCCTGCTCTCCACACCAAAAACAAAAGGCATTTAGTGTTCCAGGCATAAAGTCTTCTTATGTCCATGATAAAGATATCACCATCAAGAGATGCTCGGCATCATGATATAGTGTGTCACGTTTACATTCAAGAACCATAGATAAAGATCAAGACTGTATGTCAAATGCTCAGCTCTTCCATTAAGAAAGCAGGAGGTGAATATTTTCGATTTCTTTTATACATTGATGAATACAATACAAAAATAGAAAGAAATGCCCTTTGGATCTTTACAATGTCAACACTGCTACTTTTTTTTAAACATTTTTTTTTTGCGTGAAGCTTAAGAGATTTCACACCAAGTTCCTAATTTCTGCCTCCTGGCAATCAAGTTGCAGAACACTTCATCTGTGCATTGTCCTGGGAAGAGTCTGGGTTTAACCCATAAATACTTCACATCCTCAACAACCAGTGCAAGAAACAGATAGTGGTGGCGAAAATCCAACTCATATCTGCTTCAACTACTCAACTGAGCACATTGTAGAAACTTCCAGAGCAAGGTATTTGGCAACTTGAGCTCTTCGATGGTAAAGCAGGTTGTAGGGAGTAGCCCAAAGAGATATGACTAACCAACCTTGGATTGGATGTTACAAATGAGACCCCAAGTTAAACAGGTCTCCAACAACTAAGCCTTGCTCTGTAGCACCAGGGGAGTCCAATGCCTTGGAAAGTTCTATCTACCTGGATCCACATCAGTATGTTCTCAGCTTTGATGATTATTGGAGTCAAGGGGGCAAAAGAGACAATAGGTAAATGTTCCTCAAATCACCCAGGGTTCTAAACACTGGCAGCCTCCAACCAACCATCGATGGTCGATGCCATGTCTTTGAGGTCTTCACGAGATGTTAGGCACACCCAAGCCCTTTTATCCACAGGTCTCGTTAGCTATTGTTCTCCGCGGTGAGGTATTTGAGAGCCGTGAATCCATAACGCCGTGACATGTCTTGCTGAAATTCCTCCTTTAACGTTTTCAGGCAAATTCGATATTGCTTATTTGAGCGGAACTTAGTGATGTCGAAGCTTGGGGCATGGGGCATGTGGATCATGTAGGCATTAGGCAGCACTGTGAATTCATATTCCTACAGAAAGAAGAGGAGAGATCAGCGATAACAAAGGGGACATGGTGAAAAATACTATTTTGTTCATGAAAAGAAGCGAGGTGGTCAAAGGCCCAGTCTTTGTTACCATCTACTATATGCTATTGGGGGATCTACTTAGGCCTCGTTCACATTTCCATCAAGGAGATCCGACTGCCTGACCGAGTGCAAATGCTGGCTGTCGGCTACACAATAAACGGACCTCATTACAGTCAATGGGGATCCAGCAGTGAAGTAGATAATCTGGTAATGCCGGATCCTGCGAGATGCGGCAGGCTGATCTGGGCCGAAACAGTCTGATGGATCTCCTTGATGGAGATGTAAACTCAACGTAAGGTTTTTATGCCAGTTTGCGAGTTTCTGTGCAAGCCCCATTTTGTACAAAAATGTGTAACTTTTTTTTGCTGTGTGGGAGGGATCAGACAGATTTAACATTATTTATGTGCAAATACTAGCATAAATTAAACCGAAATCCATGCCATAAGTTTCATTTTCCAACACATGGACTTCCTGAGATGCAGCAAAATTATTAAGAGGCGTACACAGCTTAATAAATTTTAGCACATCTTATGCCAGCGCAGCATCTGATTAAAAGTGGAATGCTACACGCCAATATTAATAAATCACTCCCTATGTCCTTTCTTTCAGGTCCAAAACTCAGTGCTGATTAATTCTTGCCTCTCAACCGTTCTATTTTCAAGGATTGCTTTACAAAATGGACATCAGAGGGAGTGAAGCTAATACGACTGAATCCAAAGGGGGCATTTTACAAAAGGGGGATTCAAAATGTTGAGAGGTATGAATTTATGATTGTATCTTTATAGAGATGGAAATTCTGCTTTACTAATACAGAGTTCCAAAATACCCGCAAAGTTTGAAAAAAAGCTTAGGAGCTTACTGGATACCCGACATCCATCATACATGTACACTTCCCGCAACCCACTGTACAAGTATGGTGCGGTTATGGAACACACAGCTGACAATCTGCTGCAGTAGCGAGAAGTTAACTCCGATCCCTGCCATTTAACCCTTGAGTGGTTAGACATAGGGGCTCCTACGTCACCCCATCAACCCTCACAACATGATAATAAAAATGTCACCATATCTAAAGCAAACAAGTATAGATAAATTAGCAATGCCATGTCCGTAACGACTGAGCTATAAAGTTATCATGTTATTTCAAATGGTTTTCTCATCTCGGCCTTTCATGGACGAGATGGGAAAAACCTCAGTTAGAGCCGGCCAGGGGTGGACAGAATTACGGAAACATCTGAGTAGCTGGCGCTCTGCTGTTTCCATAACTCCAATAGCAATGAATATAAAGTACACAACCAGTGTAGTGCAGCCAGGGCACTGTTCCTGCAGAGCTATCTCGCCTGCCACTGTCAATCAAGAAGGGAAGGGCTGGCAGAGAAAGCACGAAGAGCAAGGGTGCACAGAGTTTGCTGGGTGCACTTAACTGCTCATTTCCATATGGATTAAAAGTACTTTTTCTCCAGAAAGAAGTAACAGATCACTAAGTGAAATGCATCACTACACTCCTCCGAGGTAGCCCTACAAGACATTGTGCCTGGTTTAACAGTGGATTTCCTGGTGACAGATCTCTTCAGCAAATAGCATTTATCATGTAGAGAAAGTTAGTACAAGGCACTTACTAATGTATTGTGATTATTGAGGGTGGTCTGTAACCATGGAAACCAGCAGTGTATAATGGGATAGAAAAATGAACCCAGCCAGTAAAGGAGACAATATGGATAATAACAATACATTAGTAAGTGCCTTGTGTTAACTTTCTCTACGTGATAAATGCCCCTTATCGAAGAGAGACAACCCCTTTAAGAAAAAGAGTAGTTTTTCTGGTTTCGGGTGGAGTTGTTCTTTAACCCCAGATAGTGGACACAGAGGTGTAACTTGTAGCTTCTGGATCCTGATGAAAAATCAGTGACAGGGCCGTGCACCTACCTTTGCCCCCCCCCCCCCCCGTTTTAGGCACCAGAACCCAGGTGTGACCACTACTTCTGTATCCTCTATAGCAATGCTCCTGTATGGACATTCAACAATAATAATTCACCTGTGCATCCAGCTCCATGATGTGAGACACTTTGTTCCACCCAAATCCAACAAATCTTCGGTCATACTCTGGGCAATTCCGTCTCACCACCACATAGGGTTCGAAATCTGCCTCCCATTCCACGCGGTAAGGAGTTGTCGCCGTCCTCCATTTGGCAAAGTTGGTGGGAGCATGCCCCTTAGTCCAGACGTGGTACCTGTAGGATAAAAAGTTTAATACAATAGGCAGAAGTTTCAAGACATGAGAGAACCTCAGAGAAGAAGCCTCTAAGATCGAAACAATAGAGAGGAAAAGATGTAAAGCAGATTTTAACTACATCAAGTGGTACGACTGTATGACTAGACAAATCTTCTGCAGAAAAACCTCAGATGACTAGGAGGCCCATAGCCTTACAGGGTACCAACCTCTCAGGAAATGTCTGACATGTCACAATGATATGCCAAAAGTTTTATGCCAATTGATAAAATGAAGCGCCGGGGTTCTGTGCCAATGTAGCTCTGGAAAACTGAGCAGATAGGTGTATGTTCCATACAGCACTATTCCCACCTCTGCGACTGTCAGCCGAAAGATGCTTCGTTGCAGAGATCGATCAGAGGATCTCAGTACCTGAACCCCCACTAATGAAAACTTCTGACATGTCACTATGAGCTATCGGAAATGTTTTGAACGGACAGTGACATTTTAAGGCTGGTTGTGTCCAGCAATGTTGTCATCAGACAACTAATAGCTGGGTTCCTATAATAAGGGGTGGGAGGGGGGGAGAGTTTGTTTTTCTTACGTCGGCTAACTGTATGATGTCTGGTGATAAGATGACACTTCCCAGAGCAAGCCTTGTGCAAACACCAAACAAGCAGGGAAATCTCAGAAATTTTAAGTTTGCAGAATTGCGAATGCAGCTCTAAAGTGGAGGCTATAAACATGATATTTTGAATTTTTATGTAAAATAAATTAAATATATTTTAAATAAATTTATATAAATGATAGGCACAACGCATGCACATGGACGCCAGTGGTTCAGGTTCTGCAGTGATTGGGTGTGGCAGTCCAGTAAATCTCCCTGCACCCTTGTTTTGCAGCTCCCACCCACAGTACTGCCACCATTCACCCAGCGATGGGCTAACCTACCATAACTATCAATGTAAAATCCCAGGAATCCACTTTCCATTGGGGTTCTCCAGGAATTAAAAAAAATGAAAATACTTAAATATTATTTTATAATAAATATACCTTTCATTACTTAGAATGGCTTATTTTGCCTAGGGAGCAATCATTAGTAGAAATAAAATGGCCGCCGTCCTATCAGTACACACAGAACCTGTCCTAATCACACAGGAGAACAAGTTACTTCACCACAAATGTGCCATGGTGCTGCCTCATCCTCCTCTCTGCTCTGCTTGTCAGGAATCATGATCCTGAATACAGGCGAATCTCTGCGGGAATGGAGAAGATGAGGAGACAAGAGAGGAGGGTGAGGTGTGGCTAATGAGCAGCAGCACTTGTATGCAGTCTCCATTACCACAGCCCCACATCACCACTGCCTGTCTTGTCCATTCTCTCTGTACTTCATGTCTCCTCATGTATAAATTCTCCAGAGATTCAGCTAAAGTTCTTATCATCTGTGTTCAGGATCATAATCCCTGACAAGTAGAAAGGAGGAGGATGTGGCAGCTCTTTACCTCAGTGTTGTAAAGTAACTTGTCCTCATGTGTGATCAGGACAGGCTTTGTGTGAACTAATAGGACAGCGCCCATTTTGTTTCCCCTGATGATTGCTCCCCAGACAAAACAAGGTATTTGAGAATATATTTATAATAAAGTAATATTTAAGTATTTTCATTTTCTTAATTCCTGGAGAACCCCTTTAAGAGGACTGAATTCTAGCACTGCACTGACATCTTCCTCTTCACCAGCTGTTAGTCTTTATTTTGTATGAGTCTCTGATAAACTCTTGCTGTGCTTTATCCTGGCTGTACATCAAGGTCTGAGGAGGTAAAATTACAATGCGGTTGTCACCTCCTCCCGCTGCAATGTGTACAGTCCTCTGCTAATTACAGGCAATGCATGGCTTGCCAGCTGCGTCCCGTCCTGACGTGGCCTCCACTGGACACATTGTGGCCCCATAACATCAGGAGGGATCAGGATCTGTGACATTAAACATATCGCTTTCTGCCTTCTGGGCTCCAGCACTAAAGGGGGGGCGGGGGGATTTTTGGAAGCAAAGACTTAGAATAATTTATCCAGAGCCAGGAACAAATGACAGCATCTGCTGCTGTATGGAAGCCCCAGTAATTTTCCTAAGGCTGACATATTCCAATCTTGTATACGATTCTGCTTACATCTTAGGAATCTCTGCACAATTAATCTGAGGCTCTAAAGAATCTTGTTGTTCTCCTGAAGATCTACAGCAAAGTTCAAACAGGAATACAACATTTTCTTATGTATATGAACCGACCTTGTCCTGTTCTCCAGTCACATCCAAAGCTGCAATCAAAATATATCTTCCCCTTCACCTTTATAAATCTCAGCACCTTACATCTCCATGTCAAATACACTGCTGTACTACAGTAAAGGTGTTAGTGTTTTCACCAGGTCTAGTATAGTAATGGAATATGGCTACATCTACAACAGCGCATTGTAAGATCTCAGGTCCGTCAGAATAATTCTGATGGAATTCTGAATGCACCTCTGGATACCATTAGAATATGTAATGTATATCAAGAGCAGCTCAGCAAAGTATTTGCCACGTTATTCAGCGTTACATGTATTTAAATAAAAAACATAAAGACATATATTATAATGAAAATAAAATATAGGTTGAGTTTTACACCTTGTGCCATAAACTGTATATTTTGTGTAGTACCTATTTAGTGCCTGTGGGGGTCACTGTTTCTTAACTATCCAAAAGTTGTGACTGAGAGCAACTAGAAGGCTTTGTATGTAGATATGAGCAATAGTGACATCTACAGGTTGAACTGAGGCAGTGCACATCATGAAATGATGTATTTGCATAAGATTTTAAAGGGTTTCTGTCATCAAGTTTTGACATTATAAGCTGTCTGACATTAGCTATGTGCTAATGTCAGAGCAGCTTGATAATGTCTTTTTTATAAAAAATCAGATTTATATTTTGGCTGAAAAACGTACTTTTATAATATGTAAATTAGCCTCTAGGAGCAGGGGGGGCGTTGCCCTGCTCCTAGAGGCTCCGTCCGGCAACCTGCTGGCACGCCCCTTCTTACTTTGAGTGACAGTGCCGGGCAGCGATCCTCCACCACTGTCTCCTTCTGAAATCCCTCTGTATTCGGCGCAGGCGCGGTGAGCAGAGGACGCTGGTGCCTGCTGTCCTCAGCTCACCGCGCCTGCGCTGAATACCTCTGAGTACACCCGGAAGCAAGGACAGCGCGGGATTTCAGAAGGAGACAGTGGTGGAGGATCGCTGCCTGGCACTGTCCCTCAAAGTAAGAAGGGGCGTGCCAGCAGGTTGCCGCACGGAGCCTCTAGGAGCAGGGCAACGCCCCCCTGCTCCTAGACGCTAATTTACATATTATAAAAGTACGTTTTTCAGCCAAAATATAAATCGGATTTTTATAAAAAAGACATTATCAAGCTGCTCTGACATTAGCACATAGCTAATGTCAGACAGCTTATAATGTCAAAACTTGATGACAGAAACCCTTTAAAGATGTACAGTACCTCCAGGCAATGTAAATATCATGATTTATGGGAGGCTTGTACCAGAGGCTGATACCCACCTGAATGTGAATAAGGTGCCCATATCCAACATGGAGAGTAATTCAGCTTTAGATTTTGGGAAGGAGAGTCGATATCGTAGGGTCTCAAAAGCAGGGATGATCAATGCCTTCTTGGTGTTACTCATGTCCAGCTGTACAACCGATTTCCTAGTTTAAAAATTAAAAGAAGAAGCTCAATGTGTAATATAGAGGTGAGCTCTCAATCAGATTGGACAACCAGCTAAATTAAGGAGTGTGATCAGAAACCATAGGGGCCCAGAGCAAAGCTTAAAATCTGTCCCACTGAGAGCACTGCCAAGTTATGTAATTTCAGCTGACTGTAGTCACCAGTAGGGGGAGCTAACTGTACATACAACTAGTGCTGAACTCAATGGGAGCAAAATAAATCTCCATGCAATGCGTTCCCCTTCTTTGGTGATTGCAGGTAGTCGCTATGTATTGCAAGGGAGGCGCCTTCCACCGCAGGCTCCATAGCATTAGTGTGTACAGAGGGGAGTAGAGAAACTGGAATACAGTGAACTTACCAGAGTATCTCTAACACCGTGCACAAAAAAATACATAAGACACTGAGCTCTGCTACATCTGTACAGTACATGCACATACTTTATACTTTAGCTCTGTAAACAAATGTGAATGTATTTTTGATTTGAGTTCCTGAACCCACCAATGGTAGGAGCACTATATAACATCAATATACAATTTACTGTGAAACATCAAACACTCAGTGAAGTTAATAACGAACCCTCAGAAGATGTTCGTATAATGTGTCCTAATGTGTTGTGTCTGTTCAGGCAGAATTTTTAGAATGTGCTTACAAACATATTATCACAAGTGGAAACCAGCAATTTGCACAGATATTAGGTTGAAATGTATTAAAAATTCTCATTATTTTATTCTCAGAGAAATATGAATTTATTGGAATAACATCAAAATAGTATTCCTCAAATGAAAGGACCAAGCTAAAACAGATCCCAATAAAATAACTACTGTACTATAGTACTGCCCCCTATGTTCAATTATATAACTACTATAATACTGCCACCTCTGTACAAGAGTATAACTACTATAATACTGCCACCTCTGTACAAGAGTATAACTACTATAATACTGCCCATATATACAAGTATATGATTACTATATTACTGCGCCTACATATAAGAATATAACTACCTTAATACTGCCTCCAATGTACAATAATATAACTACTATAATACTGCACATATATACAAGTATATGACTACTATAATACTGCACCTACATACAAGAATATAACTATTATAATAATGCCTCCTATGTACAAGAATATAACTAATATAATACTGCCTCCTATGTACAAGAATATAACTACTATAATACTGTCCCTATATATAAGAATATAACTACTATAATACTGCCTTATATGTACAGTAATATAACTACTATAATACTGCCACTATATACAAGAATATAACTACTATAATACTGCTCTGATATACAAGAATATAACTACTATAACAACGGCTCCTATGTACAAGAATATAACTACTATATTACTGCCCCGATAGATAAGAATATAACTACTATAACACCGGCTCCTATGTACAAGTATATAACTACTATAATACTGCCCTGATAGATACAAATTTAACTGCTATAATAGTGACCCTCTATGTACAAGAATATAACTACTACAATACTGCCCCCTATCTACAAGAATATAGCTCATATAATACAGTACTGCCCCTCTGGCTATGAACAAGCTTTGCACATGGTGGTTAAACTGTACAGATACGTGATGTTCACTGATATCTTTTGCCTCTACCGTCATTACCTGAGGCTCTCATAGAGTCCATACATGGGTAGGAAGTCTATATCAGAGAGAAACATGTATGGGGTGCTGACATGTTTCATGGCCACATTCCTCAGCAGGTTGACCGGGTAGAATTGTCCTTCTTTGTAGACGATGTGATATCCCACATTGCGTCGGTTTAGCAGCACCTCGGAGCCCTGTGCATAACGTAGGAACTGCTGGGCTTCAGCGTCTGAGAGGTACAGAGCTAGGCTGATGGGGCCCTCCCAATGCTTGCAGATAGCTTCAAGCATCTGGAGCCTACAAGAAGAGAGAAGAACCTCAACAGAGCGGAAGCAAAACATCCTATGGGGACAATTTCCCTAAATTAATCACTGCAATAGAAAGGTTTAAAAACTTGTTTGCATTCCTAACTTGATGAATGATATAATTATGGCTGCACGCAGCCACCACTAGGGGGAGCTGACTTTATAAGTATTTATACTACTGTGAGCTGTATAAATCTTCAAGCAGTGAGCTCCTTCTAGTGGTCTCCATAGGTAGCTGCTATTGCAATAGCAGAGGAGGAACCCAAAGCTGCCACCTACCTGTCCATTGAGAGCTGCGCCACCAGTGTGACGTCGGTGTCATCAGCCGCTGGCTCATACTCGTAGTGCAGGAAGTAGAGATGAGTGCGATGAACGGTGAACCTCTCCCGTCTAAACTCGTAGCACAGATCGTCCTCGTCCAGTTCTGACAGCTGCTTCTGGAGCTGTGGACACAGACAGACATGACAGACTGAAAGTCATTCTACAGGAGCATGTCCCTTTAAAAAGCTGGCCATCATATATTCATAGCAATACGGTATGGCAGGGGCTAGGTACGTCACTGCTCAAATGCGGTATGGCAGGGGCTGGGTACGTCACTGCTCAAATGCGGTATGGCAGGGGCTGGGTACGTAACTGCTCAGAAGCGGTATGGCAGGGGCTGGGTACGTAACTGCTCAGATGCGGTATGGCAGGGGCTGGGTACGTAACTGCTCAGATGCGGTATGGCAGGGGCTGGGTACGTAACTGCTCAGATGCGGTATGGCAGGGGCTGGGTACGTAACTGCTCAGAAGCGGTATGGCAGGGGCTGGGTACGTAACTGCTCAGATGCGGTATGGCAGGGGCTGGGTACGTAACTGCTCAGATGCGGTATGGCAGGGGCTGGGTACGTAACTGCTCAAATGCGGTATGGCAGGGGCTGGGTACGTAACTGCTCAGATGCGGTATGTCAGGGGCTGGGTACGTAACTGCTCAAATGCGGTATGGCAGGGGCTGGGTACCTAACTGCTCAAATGTGGTATGACAGGGGCTGGGTACGTAACTGCTCAAATGCGGTATGGCAGGGGCTGGGTACCTAACTGCTCAAATGTGGTATGACCGGGGCTGGGTACGTAACTGCTCAGATGCGGTATGGCAGGAGCTGGGTACGTAACTGCTCAGATGCGGTATGGCAGGGGCTGGGTACGTAACTGCTCAGATGCGGTATGGCAGGGGCTGGGTACGTAACTGCTCAAATGCGGTATGGCAGGGGCTGGGTACGTAACAACTCAGATGCGGTATGGCAGGAGCTGGGTACGTAACTGCTCAGATGCGGTATGGCAGGGGCTGGGTACGTAACTGCTCAAATGCGGTATGGCAGGGGCTGGGTACGTAACTGCTCAAATGTGGTATGACAGGGGCTGGGTACGTAACTGCTCAAATGCGGTATGGCAGGGGCTGGGTACGTAACAACTCAGATGCGGTATGGCAGGGGCTGGGTACGTAACTGCTCAAATGGGGTATGACAGGGGCTGGGTACGTAACTGCTCAAATGCGGTATGACAGGGGCTGGGTACGTAACTGCTCAGATGCGGTATGGCAGGGGCTGGGTACGTAACTGCTCAGATGCGGTATGGCAGGGGCTGGGTACGTAACTGCTCAAATGTGGTATGGCAGGGGCTGGGTACGTAACTGCTCAGATGCGGTATGGCAGGGGCTGGTACGTAAATACTCAGATGCGGTATGGCAGGGGCTGGGTACGTAACTGCTCAAATGCGGTATTGCAGGGGCTGGGTACGTAACTGCTCAGATGCGGTATGGTAGAGGCTGGGTACGTAACTGCTCAGATGCGGTATGGTAGGGGCTGGGTACGTAACTGCTCAGATGCGGTATGGCAGGGGCTGGTACGTAACTACTCAGATGCGGTATGGCAGGGGCTGGGTACGTAACTGCTCAAATGCGGTATTGCAGGGGCTGGGTACATAACTGCTCAAATACGGTATGGCAGGGGCTGGGTACGTAACTGCTCAGATGCGGTATGGCAGGGGCTGGGTACGTAACTGCTCAGATGCGGTATGGCAGGGGCTGGGTAAGTAACTGCTCAGATGCGGTATTGCAGGGGCTGGGTATGTAACTGCTCAGATGCGGTATGGCAGGGGCTGGGTACGTAACTGCTCAGATGCGGTATGGCAGGGGCTGGTACGTAACTTCTCAAATGCGGTATGGCAGGGGCTGTGTACGTAATTGCTCAAATGCGGTATGGCAGGGGCTGGGTATGTAACTGCTCAAATACGGTATGGCAGGGGCTGGTACGTAACTTCTCAAATGCGGTATGGCAGGGGCTGTGTACGTAACTGCTCAAATGCGGTATGGCATGGGCTGGGTACCTAACTGCTCAGATGCGGTATTGCAGGGGCTGGGTACGTAACTGCTCAGATGCCGTATTGCAGGGGCTGGGTACGTAACTGCTCAAATGCGGTATGGCAGGAGCTGGGTACGTAACTGCTCAAATGCGGTATGGCAGGGGCTGGGTACGTAACTGCTCAAATGCGGTATGACAGGGGCTGGGTACGTAACTGCTCAGATGCGGTATGACAGGGGCTGGGTACGTAACTGCTCAGATGCGGTATGACAGGGGCTGGGTACCTAACTGCTCAAATGTGGTATGACAGGGGCTGGGTACGTAACTGCTCAGATGCGGTATGACATCCCGGAATTTGGGAAAGCTAGGTGAGGATCCTAGTGAAACCTAGTGGCTGTCACCCAGCTTTCCTACACACAGCCCCCAATAAGACAACTTGAGGATATACTTTGGGATTTTTTTTTTTTTTACAATTTAGACTCTTTAAGGACATATCACGCAGTAATTAGTAATATTTTCAGACGACACGAGGGAAGACTCTTTGATGTTTTATTTATTCACAAGTAGCTGCTAGAAATTAGAAGCTTCAGATGAATGGCCGACCTGTAAACAGCCTGCAATATAATAACTTCTAGAAGGATCTGATACTTCCTTTCATCACCAGCAGTGATTAACTTACAAGGAAGGAGGTCACAAACTAATTAACACATCTTAACATTCATTACCAAAATCTGAATACTCACAAACCAAAAACATTCAAAAATATGCAGTAAAGCTCAAGACCACCAGGGGGCGCTTTAGAGATCGTCAGGAGTTTTTGTTTGATCTCTACCAGGGGCGAAGCTACAGTGGAAGCATGGGAAGCGGCTGCTACGGAGCCCAAACTCAGAAGGGGCACACCCAGGAGGAAGACTATAAGATTTTACATTATAATGACATTATATACAGTGTCATGACATACAGTATATACGTGTAAGAAACAGACAGAGCGGGTGCCGGGCCAGGACCGAGAGAGCGATCTTGACTAGCCACGGGAGGATGGGGCTGCAAAGAGGTTTCTGGGGGGGGAAGCGCATTGGTCGTTCAAAAAGTTTGCCCAGTCATTTCTAGTTATGCCACTGATCTCTACCTGGTGGTTATGTTCTTCAAGGGAACTGACTGGACTGTGAAGGTAGGTTCTACTGCTGGTGCTTCTTAGTTTTTCCCATAAGAACAGCTGTAATCCATGGCACCAGCTTAGCTACACTATCTATTGGAGGCAGAGATGCTCTGAAATCCACCACTTGTCTCATCAGAGGTTCTAACTGCCAGTCTATCCACCATACTTTACACTGCAGTCTTAGATTCATGTATAACTAGATGCTTAACAGAAGTCAGGAGATTATGTGAGTGTGGGATAAATTTATGAGTCCCCAAAATGCCTATTTTATACATTTAAAGGGGTTATCCCATGATTTATGTAACATATTTAAGTCAGATAGGACATGTAGTACATGCCAATCTCTTTCTAATAAAGCTAGAACCAGCCCTGTACCTCACATGGATCCAGAGATCTCCCCATTCATTGCTCTGCCAGATTTATTTCAGGCTGACAGGTCAGGGGGCTTGGGGAGGGGCGGGTTCTGCTGCAGCTCTCTCCCTATCACAGCTCAAAGGGCATGTTCTTTCTGCTGCAGCTCTCTCCATATCACAGCTCAGGGCGTGTCCTTTACATTGCAGCTCTCTGCCTGTAAATATCACAGCTTCTAACAGCAGCTACAGCTAGTAGCAGTTGAAGGATGGAACTGAGCATGTGCGACCAACTGAATAGGTGGACAATGAAAAAACCAGCAGATGGTGCTCTACAAATGACATGTTATTCAACTCGTGGCTATACTAAATTTTTAATTACAAAACTATTTAGATCCAGGCGTCGAATATTGTTTATGGGACAACCCCAATAAGGCATGGTAATCTACACATCAAATCTTCTACATATTTACTGGGGGTATTCATTTATTTCCCCCCACTTCCCCCTTCAGAGCTCGAGGAGCCTTCCCCACTTCTTTCAGGAATGGAGGCCATGTAAATGTAGGTCCCACCCCTCAATGAGCTCCACCCCCTTACAACAGCCCAGACCGATATGAAGTATGTAGCAGAGCTCAGCTCCCCAGATGTGGTCAGAGGTATTGGACAGTAGCTAAGATTGTCAGATGTAGTGGGGATGAGTTTTCCAGATGCAAGAGAAGTGAGCGTGTCCAGTATAGCTCTTTACTGATGTACCTGTGCTCAGACTGTCAGCTGAGTTGGGCTTGTCAGTTGTAGTTGGGCTGAGTTTGTCATACACGGTGTGTTGAGCGTAGCTGAGTTTTTCTGGTGTAGATGTCAGGTGCAGAGCTGAGGTTCCACTTGGGAGAACTCACAGTGATATCTTAAAATGTTATCCTTAAACAAAGCATCTCCAAAATGCTCACTAACAAACTCAGCTCTGCTATGTTGGCATTATTAAAGCTTAATACAAGAAAATGGTGGCACCCAGTCGTGTAGAAGAGCGGCACTGGCAGCGACGGATGGTCCTGGATGCCAGGCAGTGGAGGGGTCTGATGAGTGATATCAGCTCTGCATTGTGTACGATGCCCCCATGTTGTCGGCACAGCGTATGATAAGCCATGAATATGCAATGATGTTGTGATGTGTGGGGGAGGGGGCACAGGGGGCAGCGCCAACAGATGGCATTGTGCAGACTTGGCTCAATCTTTGTGTCATAAAAATTAAAAACATTGAAGCCGGTCAGGGCGCAGATCTGTTACAGCGCTAGAGGTTGGCGTGATGGCATCTCCAGGGCTGGGGAGGAATGTTTACAACAGGTCCAGGGCAACATGAGAAGAGAGAGTGCCAAGGCTACCAGGGTCGGGTAACTGTAATTAAAGAGGAAGGTGCCCATGGGGTGGGGCCGTTCATACCCCCATAGTGACAGGGCCAATATAGATAACAATATCTGGAGAAGCCACAGTGTATGCCAAGCAGAATGGTAGGAAACTATAATCTACTTTGCATTTCAATTTGGTTGCTTGCTTTTCAAGATCACTGCTTGCTGTCAATGAGGACACTGTTTATATCCAGAGGCACTAAACCTATACAGTCTAGACAGTCCTCTGTGATACATGTCACCTGCGCTGATACATTGAAACGACTGATCAGGAGACATCTGTGAGGGGCGCTAGGTCTTTCCAGGTTTTCAGCCTCTAGATGCAGGCAGGAATGTTTCCATTCAATGACAGCAAGAAGAGCGCTTGAAAGTGAAGACATAGAGAATATTACAGCGCTTTTAATCACACATCAAACCCTCCTATCACTGACATTCTCGCTGTTGACGTCGGTCTCGCTGGGGCAGCCGAACAGCTCCCTGCGCAGGAGGTTCCCGTCATACTCCAGGAACGTCAGGTACAGATTCCGGAAGAATTCCACGTGTTTGTTTTTGACTCTCAGCTTTTTCGGAGAATTCCAGTGAATAACCTGCAAAAAAGAGAGAATTGTGTGAAACACATACTGTCTGAGGACTTGCTCCATGTGATCTGCACACTCCTCCTGAAATACTCTGCGCTGCTGAGGAAGCCTGCTGCTTCCACTGTGTAATTATCAGTCTGTGACTTCTACCTTCCTCACATCATGACACTGCTCCCGTCACATGAGCGGGCAGATCACCCCCTCCACACAAGAGATCTGCACACGCCTCCTGAAATACTCTGCGCTGCTGTGTAATTATCAGTCTGTGACTCCATTCCCCTCCTCACATGATGATACTGCTCCTGTCACATGCAGCCCGTTCTTCACCAGCATCGTCACAGGTCACTGCGGCCTACAAGATCTGCATACCTCACTACTGAAATACTCTGTGCTGCTGATGAGTTCTCTGTATCTAGCTCGCCCCACACTCATCAAGCAGCACTTTTTCCATCAATTACCGACTTCGACAAGGCCAGTTTATTCATCACCTGAAATACTCTGTGCTGCAGCACAATAGCTATCTGTGAAATGCAACAGTGCAATAGTGCTATATGTAATAGAGCTGAGCCTCTAGGAGTAATGGTAACGCCCCCGTTGCTCCTAGACGCTAATTTGCATATAATAAAACATCATTTTTCTCAGCAATGCGGGCACATATGAACATGGGACCAACACAGATGCCTTCAGCTGCCAAGCACACATGTAACAGGTCAGTCAGCTTCATAGGGACAAATCTGCTGACAGATGCCATGGCTCTTATGGCAGCCATATTGGTTGTCATCACCCAGCTTTCCCAGGAACAAGTGACTGACTAGATTTTTTTTAACAACCTCAGAGATATCACGTGTGTGCGTGTATATATGTGTGTGCCTGTGTATGTGTGGGTGTGCATGTGTGGGTGTATGTATGTGTGTGCCTGTGTATGTGTGGGTGTGCATGTGTGGGTGTATGTATGTGTGTGCCTGTGTATGTGTGGGTGTGCATGTGTGGGTGTGCCGCCCCGTACATATTGAGTTTACACGCATGTAATGTATGTATGTGTGTACTGTATGTATGTGTGTATGTCTGTATTGGTGTATGTCTGTATGTACTGTATGTATGTATATGTGTACTGTATATATAAATGTATGTATGTATGTATGTATGTATGTGTATGTCTGTATGTATATACTGTACATGTGTATGTACTGTATGTATGTGTATATGTATGTATGTACTGTATATATGTCTGTATATACTGTATGTATATATGTCTGTATGTATGTGTGTATGTATGTATTGTATGTCTGTATGTATGTCTGTATGTATGTGTGTATGTATGTATGTACTGTATATATGTCTGTATATATGTATTGTATGTCTGTCTGTCTGTATGTGTGTATGTATGTATGTGTGTATGTATGTATGTACTGTATATATGTCTGTATGTATGTATTGTATGTCTGTCTGTATGTATGTCTGTATGTATGTGTGTATGTATGTATGTACTGTATATATGTCTGTATGTATGTACTGTATGTATGTACTGTATATATGTCTGTATACAGTGTAGGACTGGAGTACCTAGGGCCCACCAGTAAAATTTATTTTGGGACCCTACCATATGGATACATTCAAATATAATAAATATACTAACAAGTTTTTTATATGAACATAAGCTGGTTGAGGTGCTGTACATTGGATATATATATGTAGTGCAGTAAATCTACTGTGGTGTGTGCCACTTGTGCAGGGGTTGGGAGACTAGGGGCCCACCGGGGGATTCCCCTGTACCCCTGTGGGCCAGTCCGAGCCTGCCTGTATATACTGTATGTATGTGTATATGTCTGTATATGTATGTGTATGTATATACTGTATGTGTGTATGTATGTGTATATATGTCTGTATGTATGTATGTATGTATGTACTGTATGTATGTCTGTATATATGTACTGTAAGTATGTACTGTAAGTACTGTATGTATGTGTATATGTCTGTATGTATGTATGTACTGTATGTATGTCTGTATGTATGTACTGTATGTGTGTATGTCTGTCTGTATGTCTGTCTGTATGGGTGCATGTATGTGTTTGCAGGTTGTGCTGAGATCAGTCAGAGACTCTTGAGGATTTGGGAAGCCTCCTGCTCAGAAGAATGATGTGAGCTCTGCAGACTGTGGAGAGGCTCTGTGCTGAGGCAGCAGTGTAACTCATCCTGCTACTTCCGTCTGTGACATTATGGCTGCTGTAGCACTTAACATTATGTGAGCGACCAAGCAGCACAGCCTGCTTCTTAAAGGGGAAATCCACATTTCTGCTACTTTGCAGAATATGTCTGTAAATTGCTTAAAAAGCTGTTTCCTAAAATAGTGTCATTATTACAATTGCTCCTGCGACTCCATGAGGGCTTAAGTTCCGGTCCTGCTCTCTAGGAGACTACTCTGTATAGTGATGTTGGACTGGGAGACTTTCTATACACTAACCCAGGGATGGGCAAACTGCGGCCCTCCAGCTGTTGTAAAACTAAAATTCCCACCATGCCCTGCTGTAGGCTGATAGCTGTAAGCAGTCTTTGCATGCTGGAAGTTGTAGTTTTGCAACAGCTGGAGGGCTGCAGTTTGCCCACCCTGCACTAACCTATCATTTCCACCGGATGCACTGCCACCTAGTGTTTAGACATGTTACCGCACACTGTTTTAACCAGACCTGTCAGGTTTCACACAATAATGAAAAGTCATGTATTTTTCGAACATGCTTCCTGTTTCTATTTCTAACCCTTCTCAAGATCTCTTCTTGCTGTCAGTGAATTTGTTTATACCTATACAGCCTTAACATTGTCCCAGGATTCAGTCCTGACGGTTTGCTACAATGTAACAGTGCAGCTAGAATGGATCAGTCTGAAGTCCAGACTGAGTTGGCCACAGAGGATTGTCTAGGCTAGGCTCATAGTAACAAACCCTCAGCTCTGAGTATAAGGTCTAAAGAGCTTTTTCACCTCTGTCATGGAAATGAGACTGCTTCAATTTACTGACAGCAAGCAGAGATTGAAATAAAAAAAACTGCAGAGGTCCATGTGTGCACAGCTCACGACCCTGATGTTTCTTCAAAGCAGGAATCATCTATAGGACATCACATGAGCCGCGTGGCCTTACAGTGTGGCTGGGAAGGGTCTCTGAGGGGCAGGACATTTTATGTGGACACAGAATTAACCCCTCAGTCTTCAGGTTGCAGCCACCAGCTCTCTCTATTAGGGGAATTTGCAGATACCATAACTTAAAAGGAAAAACAAGTGCGACCACTAGGTGGCGATGCAGACAACCACTTCCATTTCTATTGTTTCCCACCATTCAAGCCAAATAAAAGGCAGGAATCAGACGTCCATATTATAGAGGTCACATATAGAATGTAGCATCCTATACGATAAGTGCACATCTGGAGTATCAGCCGTAAGTATCCTTGTGGTAGGCGACTTTTCACCTGATACTAGGGCAGGATCATAGAAGGGGCAAAGTGGCAATTACCCCAAAGCCCCAACCTCATGTTATCCTCTGACAAATCCTCTCAAACTGATAAACTGTCAGCAGTTGTATTACTTACTGACACTGTTTTGTCAGCGCTATATGGCAGTATTAGCAGTATTGTTAGAACTGTAAGGTATTGGCACTGTAGGGTGGTTTATTATAGTGTGGCAGCATTATGTGAGCACTATAAGCTACTTTTGATTCCCACTATAGAGTGGCATATGAAAGTATGGCAGTATTATGAGAGCGCTATGTGGCAATGTTCTGCAAATACTATATGGCAGTATGATGTGAACATTATATGGCAGCAATATGTAAGCATTGTATGGCAATATTTTGCAAGCACTGTAGGGCAATGATGTGTGAGCACTATATGGCAGTATGATGGGAGCACTGTATATTATTGGTATTTAATACTGTAGTATGGCAGTATTATTCGAGTACTATCTAGCAGTATTATGTGAGCATTGTATGGTACTGTTATTTAATACGGTAAGATGGTATATGTTAGTACAGCAGTATTATGTGCGTACTATCTGGCAGTATTATGTGAGCATTAAAAAGTTATTTAATACTGTAAAATGGTTTATTATAGTATGGCAATATTACGGGAGCATTGTATGATACTGTTATTTAATACTGTAAGATGGTATATTTTAGTATAGCAGTATTATCTGGCAGTATTATGTGAGCAATGTATGGTACTGTTTTTACTACTGTAAGATGGTATAGTATGGCAGTATTATATGAGTACTATCTGGCAGTATCATGAGAGCATTGTATAGTATTTTTTTTTTTATTCGGTAAGATGGTATATTTTAGTATGGCAGTATTATGTGAGCACTATATGGCAGTATTATGCGATCATTGTATATTGTTATTTAATGTTGTTATTTAATGTTGTAAGATGGTATATTATAGTATGGCAGTAGTATGGACAAATTATTAATCATTTTCCTTTAAAAATGGTGCCGTCTACAGACCTTGATCCTGCTCTTGGCATTGCACACAGACGATTAGTCATAAGAACAGTATCCAGTCGTACCAGATGCAAAACATTTTCCGAACAGTTCATTTTCACTAGAGCGACATTTCTTAAGACAAAATGTGACCTGCAATGTCCACTAGATGGCAGAAGAGCGCTCCACAAAGCAGCAAAACCTCTGCAAGGGAAAAAATTCAACTAACCTTCAAATCTCCCTCATTTATCTGTAAGTCACCATTATACAGAGCTGTCAACCTCAAGCTGGAAGACTGAAATCACAAAGATTTGGGGTGTTTGACCAAGAAAATTAAAATCGTTTACCTCTTTGTGGCCAGAAGAGACGCAGAATTTGACGGCTTCTTTGAAGCCCCAGTAGACGTGTATTGATGAGTGGTAATTAGCGCCGGCTGACATCTGGTCAAATGTTCTGCCGAAAAAAATTTATGTGCCCATCGCTTAGGGAATTTTATAAAAATTTTCAGCTTGTATCTGGAAAACAGATTGTGATGTGTAGACTTGCAGTGTGTGCAGCAAGTGTAACGACACCTCAGTGCTGACATCTCCATCCTGAGCTATAAGTCAAAGTGTTGTGGCCTCAATCTAAAATCTGTAAAAAGCCCCCCATCTACCATTTCTAATACTGGCACAATCTTTGGTCCCCACATACGGGTTGGCCCGGGGGGGTGACTGCTACCTTTGCGCCCTCTATAGTTACACTTGTCCTACTACTTTGTACATGTGAAGGCAACATTTCTACAAGATTGCGCCATGACACTGTCAGGTACTTACCCGTCTGCACTCGTGTGGCAAGTCCAGCCTCTCTAATGTGGCGCAGCTGGCGTCACTTCATTACCATGGCAACCAGCCCTGCTGCCAGTTATGCTGATTGGCATATTCTTGGACTTCTGACCTTCGGCCTTCTTAGTGATTTCGCCTCTGACTGCTGATTCTGCTTCTGACGTTACCTCTTGGTTTTGACTTGACTGCTTGATATATTACTCTGTGTTTATTTCCTTCTTGGTTCTGACGCTATTCTCTGGTTTTGACTTGGTCTGTCTGACTTCCCCTTTTGTCTCCCCTAAGTAGGTCCTGCACACTGAGGTCAGGGACTGTCGCCCAGTTGGGGGCCGCCATTTAGGCCATATTGTCTAAGTAAGGAGGGACAGTGGTGTGGCTGGAGGTCAGGTCTGCACTGTTCCCTTCCGGACGTGACAGACACATTATGATGTGGAGCTATATTATTAGCCTCACTCCTTAGCGCTCCTCTCCACCTCTAGCCCCCCTCTTCACTAGTAACCCCTCCTCCGAATGCTTCCTGTCAATACCATAAAGTTGTTCTGATGAAGCTGGGAAAGTAATGTTTAACATACCTCCAGCTGTGACAGAATATATTTTCAAAGAACACGGAGAATTAAAGGCTATGAACACCCTTGAGAGATTTTTTTATTATTGCATTCTACTCATTTTGAGTTAAGAATGATTTTTTATCAATTGTTTTTTATGGAAAATTTCAATAGCTTTTCCTTTACAGCTTTAGCTTTCAGTGTATCTGCAGACTGTTGATTCCCCTTCTGAGTGAATCTGTCAGAGAGCTGCTCTGATACCTCAGACTGTAGCTCATAAACACTTATTAAAGCTAAATCATTATCAGTTTAATCACAATTCAGCTTAAATGAGTGTTTAGAGCAGGGATGTCAAACTCGTGGCCCTCCAGCTGTTGCAAAACTACAACTCCCATCATGCCTGGACAGCCTACAGGTATCAGCCTACAGCAGGGCATTGTGGGAGTTGTAGTTTGGCAACAGCTGGAGGGCCACGAGTTTGACATCCGTGGTTTAGAGGAAAAGCTGTTGAAAAATTTCATAAAAAACATCAATTTTTTTTTACCACAAAATGAATGAAATGCAATAATAAAAAATGCCCCAAATGTGTTCATAGCCTTCACACTGGGTTCAGACCTGAGCGTTCTAGAAACGCGCGTTTTAGTCGCGCGTATTTCAGCGCGTTTTGCAAATAGGAAACGCGCGTTTAACGCGCGTCCCTATTAAACTCTGTTTATGGGGACGCGCGTTAAACGGGCCAAAAAAAGCAAACATACTTGCTTTTGCGTCGGCCGTTTTTACGCGCGTCCGAACGCGCATAAAAACGCTAAGGTGTGAACTGAGGGTCAAAGGGGGATTCCCATCTTAATGATTACTGGTAAATCTGTTAATGATTTAACAGTGATCATTTTTCTAAATATGTTTAATTAACTAATTCCCACCCCTTAGAAGAAATTTAAGATATACTTACCTGACTGTTGTCTTCCATCTCCCCTGTTTACGGCCCCCACTCTCCCGAACCGCGGTGTCCGTGCTTGCGCAGACGACTTCTTCTTTTCTCCCGGCCGGGCCTCGCGCAGTCCTGAAAGCGCACGCCGACACCGCGCATGCGCTATGGTGACTTCTTCCTGGCCAGTATAGTATACTTGCCAGGAAGAAGTCACCAGGGCGCATGCGCGGCGACGTGCGCGTTCAGTCCAGCGCGCGGCCTGGCCGGGAGAATACGTCAATCAAGATGGAGCCCGCCCCCAACCAGAATCCAGGAAGTGAACGGCGTGCCGGGAGCAGGTAAGTATGAAACGGCGTTGTGGGACAACCCATTTAAGGATACTTTCACATCTCCAGTATTGTGATTCAGCAGCCAGTTCCTGTCTGGCCAATTCTCGGCATATTTGCCAGATTGTGGACAGATCTCCGCCAGACCCCATTATGGTTAATGGAGCCGGCGGTATTCCGTGCGGATACGGAGAATTCCGGCAGGCTGTTCTCTGCCGGATCAGCCTGATGAAAATGCTGCCGGAGATGTTCAAATTCCCTTCCCTTTTGAAAATATATTCTGTTGCAGCTGAAAATTTTGAATGAAAACTATTAAAAAAATAATCTTTACTCCAAAATGAGTAGAATGCGATCATAAAAAATTGTCAGCAAAGCAACAGTTTTTACCATGTAAACCTGAATAGGTAGGGGCTGGGGAGAGCGGGACAAACATACACTTTATGCACCTTTCCTCGTGTGAATATGAGCTTTTATTCTGCCAGATTCGGCTCCTGAGAAATGAGATGGAGCTTCACTGTGATGTCTTCTCTGCGCTCTGCATTTAGCTGCTTTACAGCCCCTCCCTCCTACTCTGAATGACAGTGGTAGCATCCAACCTGGAGACTGACACAGCTGTCACTCAGAGCAAAGGAGAGGGGCTGTCAATGTAAACAGGGAAGCTTTGCCTAACACTGGGTTCAGACCTGAGCGTTTTGAAGCCTAGCGTTTTAAGCGCGTTCAAGACGGGCGTTAACGCGCGTTTTTTTCAAGCGTTTTGGTAAATAGTGTAGGCGCGTTTGACGCGCGTTTATGTGATTGACTGCATAGTTGGCCAATGACCAAACAGCCCTCGCTATATATAGTTTGGCCAATCTGAGGGTGTGAAATTCCATGGTGGCTGATCTAGCATGTTGCAAACTTTGAAAAACGCGCGTCCATAGGCGCGTTTTACGCTGCACAAACGCCCGAACAACACGCGTATCGCGTTTCCCATTGAAGTCTATTGGCACCAAACGCTCGAAAAACGCCCGAATTAACGCGAACATACTTGCTTATGCGTCGGACGTTTTTAGGCGCGTTCGAACGCGCATAAAAACGCGCAAGTGTGAACCACCCCCATTGGAATGCATTGTTCCTGTAGTGTTGTGCGTTTTTTTGCGCGTTCGAACGCGGCGTTTTACGTGAAAGTGTGAACTGAGTGTAATGGGCGCCTGCAGGAGCAGAATCTGGTGGAATAAAGCTTTATATTCATACTACTCCTAAGGGAAAAAAAGCTCCAAATATATTTGAACTGCTGATATAATATCACTGTAGCGTGAACTTTTAATGTTTTCCATTAATTTCACCCGAAAGCCAAATATCCCTAACTTTTTATGAGTAGCTTATGTTTGCTAAAATTACTAGTGGTCTTCAAATGGCAAGCGGTAGACGCCTAACTTGTTTATTGCTCGTGGCCCCATTTTCTGTAAATATGGCGTCGTTGTACCGCTCCACACACAGCCAGTGATAATACAGCTTGTGGAAACATTAGGACATCTCTGAAGGATCAGAAATGATGGATCCTGTGGTGACTTTGTAGACACCTGCAATGCACACGGTTGCTGTGAGGCTGGCTCTGCAGGGAACGTCTGTGCGCACAGCTGGTGGCTTCTGACTTTTCCTGTTTGTTTTGTCATACAGATAGAAAGCCAAGTGTTTGTTATGGTAAAAATGTGTCCGCGCATTCTGATAATCCGCCATCTCCTAAACCAAACATTCTGATAATCCGCCATCTCCTAAACCAAACATTCTGATAATCCGCCATCTCCTAAACCAAACATTCTGATAATCCGCCATCTCCTAAACCAAACATTCTGATAATCCGCCATCTCCTAAACCAAACATTCTGATAATCCGCCATCCCCTAAACCAAACATTCTGATAATCCGCCATCTCCTAAACCAAACATTCTGATAATCTGTCATCTCATAGGCCAAACATTCTGATAATCACCCATCTCATAGGCCACACGTGCTGATAATCCACCATCTCATAGGCCAAACATTCTGATAATCTGCCATCTCATAGGCCAAACATGCTGATAATCCACCATCTCATAGGCCAAACATTCTGATAATCCGCCACTTCTTTCTACCACAGAACTGACTGAAAGACTCTTTCCCTAGAAGTGAGTGTCCAGTGATCCAGACACTGCACAATATACTGTACGATGGAATGACTTTTTTGAGCATTCTAACATATAGGAGATATATCATCTCCCTGTGCCTGCAAAAGTGGCGTGAAAAAGTCCCAAACTGCATGTTTGCAACTTTTTAAAAAATAGTCGCACATGGCAATTTTTTGCGTCCTTTGACACTTCCAAATGAAGGGAGTAACAAGTGCGGGAAAGAGGTGTGGTCAGCCGCTGCAATAAATTTTCAATAGTTTGCAGAAAGCGACGATCTTGATTAATTTCCCCCACGATGCTTATTTACTGATTCTGACAGCCTGTCATGCACACAGCCGCCTTCTTGGTCTGTGTCTGATCCATTCTGTGTGTATCAGATCACAGTACACAGCTGGACCTGGAAAAAGCAGAGCGGTGAATCCTGGATATACAGCGCCATCCGGAGCAAGTGAGGTAAGTTTTTTATGGGAATCTGAGGCTGTGGGGCTGGGGGTTGTTGAGGTCTGATCTGAGGCTGATAGAGTCTAATGGGGGTCTGATCTCAGTCTGCTGGGGGCTGATCTGAGGCTGATGGGGGCTGTGGGGGCCAATCTGAGGCTGATTGGGGCTGGAGAGGTACAATGTAAGGCTGATTGGGGGTCTGATCTCAGTCTAACGTTGGCGGGGGGGGGGGGCGGTCTGATCTGAGGCTAATGGAGGGGGGGGGGGTCTGATGTGAGGCTGATGGAGGCTGAGGGTCTGATGGGAGGCTTCAAGAGGCTGGGGGGGGGGGTCTGATCTGAGGCTGATAGGGGTTGAGGGGTCTAACTGAGGCTGATGGAGCTTGTAGGTCTGATTTTGGGGTCTTATCTGAGGTCTGATGAAGAATGGGGTCTGATTTTGGGGTCTAATGAGGATTGGGGGGGTCTCATAAAGAATGGGGGTCTGATTTGGAGGTCTGCGATGAGACGTGATGGTAAATAATTTTTTTCTTATTTTCCTCCTCTAAGTCCTAGGTGCGTCTTATAGTCCGAAAATATGGTACTTTTTTATTAAATAGGAAATCATACAAGTTTCTAATATACATACATTTAAAATTCTGCAAACATAATGTTCTTATACCAGACAGTTGACCACTATATGAAGTCGAGTGGTATAATACTATAGCCTATATATCAGTCCTGTATAATGTATCCATAACCTGCTGCCTGTCTCTAGGTGATGTTGTCAATAACATTTAGAGGTAAAAAAATAAACACACAGATCTGCTTCTACACAGACTCTGACACACATGAAGAGATGATGCTGCAGGTAGTAATACTCTCTATACTGTTCTGCTCCTCAGTAAACTACTATTCACCTGTTAGATCCTTGGGCAGTTAATTGAAAGCCAGGTCATATGATACTTGTGAGGGTCACATGACGGCTCACATGACTGATGCCATGTTTGGCCCTATCCAGCTCTGCTATGGATGCATTTTACAGGACTCAAATGGGCCATACCATTTTTTTCTTCAGGGAGAGGCTACTACATGGATATAATTCTCTACATAGATAAATGTAATCATTCAAACCGGAATACCTCTTTATTTGTATAATTGCCATCTGAGCTCCCATAATGCACAGTAAAATTCCACACACAGTTAAGTTTGTGACTGGAGTATATGCCATGAAGGAACTAAATAAGGGCAGGTTCACATCACCATTATGGATTCCATTTATGTTTTCCATTATAACTCGGTTTTAACAGAAAATAACGGAATCCATAAGACGGAAGCCAAAACGGAAGCCTTTAAGAGGCATTCCAGTTTGATCCGTCATAATAGAAGTCTATGGGAATCATAACGGATCCGTCTGGTTCCCGTTATGCAGAACGGAAATAAAGTTCTGTCGACAAGACTTTTTTCCCGTTCTGCATAACGGAAACTAGGACGGATCCGTTATGCTGCCCATAGACTTCTATTATGACGGAATGCAAAACAGACTGGACTCCTGCATAATGGAAACCAGGACGGATCTGTTATGCTGCCCATAGACTTCTATTATTAAAGGCTTCCGTTTAGACTTCCGTCTTATGGTTTCCGCTATAACAATGTTATAACGGAAAACAAAAACGGAATCCATAATGGTGATGTGAACAAGTCCTAAATCACACAGCACTGTAGAATATCTGCACTCATTCATGTATTGGTAATATAACACCGAATTCTGAATGCAGCTTTGGGTGTGATTGGAGTATAAAACACGATGTAACAGAATAAATAAAACAAGAGCTCATGCACACAAACGTATTTTTCTTCCGTTTCCGTTCTTTTTACCGGTCCGTAAACGGAACCAATGATTTCAATGGGACTGGAAAAAAAACGGAAATGACTTTGTGCGCATTCTGTAACCGTATGTCCGCATGTCTTTTCCGCAAAAAAAAATAGAACATGTCCTATTCTTGGCCGTTTTGTGGACAAGGCCAGGCCTTGTTACAATGGATCCGCAAAAAAACCGATGCAACACAGATGTCATCCATTTTTTGGTGGATCCATGTTTTGCGGACCTCAAAATACATATGGCCATGTGCATGAGCCTTAAGGCTGGAGGCACAATTTCATATCTGTTTGCAAACCAGGTCCCGCAAAACCAGGTACTGTCCGTGTGCAAGACACAATTTTCTCACTCCCTTCACTAGAACTGGCTATTCCACTAAACCAGGGGTGCACAACCTTTTCTGGTTGGGGGCCACATTGTCAGCCTGAACCAATTGCAAGGGCCGAAAATTTAACATAAAGGGGTATTATCAACTGAAATACTGTATTTTTGGCATATTGAACATACAGTATATACTATAAATGTCTAGTTACACTTCTAGGACTCCCATCTACTAGGAGAATACATGAAAGATACATGTAAGAAGCCATAAGACATAGACCTACATGTCTTTTACCAGATGTTTGGGGGCCGCACAGAATAGTATCGAGGGCCGCAGGTTGTGCTCCCCTGCACTAAATGGAAATGAATAGGAAATGTTCTATAATGTGACATCCGTGTGCTTTCTGTATTTTTTGCACACTCATAGAGATGATCGGGTCTGTGTCCGATCGGTCCGTTAAGCTCCCCAGAATTCTGAATGTAGCTTTGGATGTGAATGGAGTAGAAGACATGTAACGACCTAAGCTGATCCTACTATGTGCATAGTTAATCATCATATGTCCAAAAGTAGAATTTTCCTTTAAGGGTAATGACAGAGTGACATACTAATATACCCCAATGTAGCTGGGCTGAAGTACTACATTTATATCTGTATGCGGTATGTATATATCTGGAGGCCCTGGAAGCGCTCCCACAGCTGGTGGATGCCGAGAACGCGTTCCCCGTGTTCTTTTTTTCCAGGATTTGTTCGGCGAGTGCTCTTTGCAATTACTTTAAGCTTTTAGGCAGAAATTAGCAAAGCAATTAAATCCTTTTGTTAACACACTGGAAGATTTGGGGCGGCTGAGGGGACATTCAACTGTCCCCGCGTGAAGTGAAGGTCACATTGTAATGGGGAAATGAGCCCAGAAATAAAAGTTTGGGTTAATTACTTGTATAATGGGCACCAGTACCGAGCCAGAAATGTATTTCTTCGAATTTACTTGCCCATTGTCACAAAATGGCTGCCGACTGTGCTGACTGCGTACTGCAGCCAAAGAACATGGGGGGAGATTTATCAAACCTGGTGTATAAGAAAACTGGCATAGTTCCCATAGCAACCAATCAGATCCCACCTTTCATGTTCCAAAGAAGCTCTGAAAAATAAAAGGCGGACTCTGATTGGTTGCTATGGGCAGCTAAGTCAGTTATTCTTTACACCAGTTTTTCTTATGGCACTTGATGAAAACGGGGTCAGAACCATA